>CM059338.1:4482284-4529771 GCA_030340685.1 Protosalanx chinensis | reverse complement strand
AATACAAAGATACACGAGCCGGAGCGAGTGTGAAGTAGAAAGAATTACGCAACCGCGGCGGGCGATATCGCAGCGCTTTTATTGGCCCGTCCGCACGCACGGGTGCGCCCGTCCCCGAGCTGGGGGGGGGGTGTGGCTCCGGCGGCAAGCGCGACGGACGACCAGGAACAGGAACGGGTTCTGACGTACACCGCGGGGAAGCTCTAAGGGGGGGGTGGGGGGGGGAGGGGGGGGGGGCTGGTGACGGAGGCATCATGTGACTCTCACCCGGGTGACGGGAATGCTCAGCTCGCCTTTGGAGGCCTGGTCTGATCGGAACCCGAGTGCTGAAACGTCTCTCGTTCTCGAGCTTCGGTGGCGGACCTCAAGAGGAACGACGTCAGTGGAAGAGAGTGACAGAGGGAGGGAGGGGGGGAGGGAGGGAGGGGGAGGGAGGGAGGAAGGAGGGAAGGGGAGGGAGGGAGGGAGGGAAGGAGGGGGGGAGGGAGGGAGGGAAGGAGGGGAGGGGAGGGAGGTCGGAGGAGGGAGGCGAGGAGGGAGGGAGGGAGGGAGGGGAGGGAGGGAGGGAGAGAGAGAGAGGAGGGAGGGAGGGAGGGAGGGAGGGAGGGAGGGAGGGAGGGAGAGAGATGAGAGAGAGAGAGGGAGGGAGGGAGGAGGAAGGAAGGGAGGGAGGGAGGGAGGGAGGGGGAGGGAGGGAGGGAGGGAGGGAGGGAGGGAGGGAGGGAGGGAGGGAGGGAGGGAGGGAGGGGGAGGGATGGGAGAGGGAGGGTCTGGCCTTGAGCGGATGAGTGGATAAAGCGAGGGCCTCTCTACAGGGCCACCAAAGCGACGCGAAGCCTCCAATCTTACAGCGAGTGTGCACGTGCGTAAGACAGATGGCTATAGACACAGAGTACGTTGTAGTGTGTGCATGTGTGTCAGAGGATGTACATCTAATGTCAATGCAAACATCCCACGCCCCCCCCCCCCCCCCCCCCCCCCCCCCCCCCCCCCCCCCCCCCCTTTGCAGCACACACACTTACGAGCACGAACACACAGGACGGTTTGTCTCAGAACCCTGAGTGTGCACACCTTAGCGCGTGGCCCCTTCAGCGCCCGGAGAGACCCCCCCCCTCCTTGTTTTTCCTGTGGCCGGGGCCTTGTCGTTCGTACGAGGAGAGGTAGCCGAGCGCCTCTGACGATACGATGCGTGCATCCTTTCCCCCTGCCCCCCCACCCCACCCCCCCCCCCCACCCCGCCCACCCCCTTCTCCATGGGGCCAGATCCCCGCCCTGGCCCCGGGCCACGTGACAGCATCTCTCAGCATCCCCCCCCCCCCCCCCCCCCCGCCCGACGACGCGGCACGCGTTGAACCCGGCGCTCTCTGTCGCGACACGCCGAGCGCCTAACTGTTATTTCAGGGTTTGGGTTGTTTTTTTTCCCCACCCCGAAATGAAATGCCATTTGTTTAAGCAAGACACCGTCATGGCAACTGATCTCCGGGAGCGAGCGGGGGTTGTTTGAGAGGGAGGATGGGCACCTTCCAGCAAGGCTCGGCATGGGGAGGGCGTGCGGCTGTGGTGAGGGAGGAGCAGAGGGAGGGAGGGAGGGGGGAGGGAGGACTCTGGAGACACTGGAGGCTTTCTGCGAGGGCTGGGGGGAGGCAGGGGGTAAAAAAAAAGAAGGTC
This sequence comes from Protosalanx chinensis, assembly GCA_030340685.1. Classification (NCBI taxonomy): domain Eukaryota; kingdom Metazoa; phylum Chordata; class Actinopteri; order Osmeriformes; family Salangidae; genus Protosalanx; species Protosalanx chinensis. The sequence goes on along the minus strand of CM059338.1, from coordinate 4,528,103 downwards.
AGGGCCGGGACGCGGCGCTCCTGCGGTGGGGTGAATCTTGAGGAGGTGACCATGTGACTGTCGGCCCGGGCATCTGCTGGGATCTGGGGTTACAATGTGCTCTTTGTTGTCACGGCGGCTCAAAGATCTGAGTCGCTTTGATCCCGCTTTAATAGAGTTTGGTAAATGATCACAGCGTGGTGTTCAAGTCCCCCTTCGCGTACACAATGTCACTCGCACACACTCGCTCACGCAACACCCCCCCCTCGCACACACACATATACAGAGGTGAAGGCTATACTTATATTGACCCAGATACGCTAGACTGAATTCAGTTACTTTGACTAAAATGTAACTGTAGACACAAATAAGTCTGCTTTAAAGTCTACAGACACCACGAGGGAGGGGGGGGGGAGGAGAGGGAGAGGGGGAGGGAGAGAGAGAAAGAAAGATAGGTGGGAGAGAGAGAGAGAAAGAGAGAGGGGGGAGGGAGGGGTGGAGAGAGAGGGAGAGAGAGAGGGAGAGAGAGCGAGGAGAGAGGGAGGAGAGAGGGAGGGAGGGAAAGAGAGAGCTAGAGAGAGAGAGGGAGAGAGAGCGAGAGAGAGAGGAGAGAGAGCGCGAGAGAGAGAGGGAGAGAGGGCGAGGGAGAGAGAGTTACACAAGCTGCCTTCACCAAGAGACAGGCTGAGCGAGGGAGTGAGCTTGCCTCCACATTGAGAGCATGCGCTCCTTCCTTCCCTGCCTTCTCTCGACAAAAACTAAGTACTTCCTGCCTTCGAGTGATGTCGCCGTTTGTGTCTTCGGCGCTAAAAGCGAACGCCATGAGTTACTTCATTCAAGGGGATTTCAAGACAGAGGAATTACTGACAGACACAGAGAGAGAGAGAGACTATTGGAAACTCGTGGCGGAAGGCAAGAGAGACGGGGGGGGGGGGGGGGGTCCCAACTGTGATCTGACCACAGGTACAAATAGGAGGCATGAGCTCCACGGCATGAATGGAATTCATTACTTTCTTATCAGGGAGAGGGGGCTCTGAGTACAACAACAACACGCGCTCTCCTCTCTCTCACACACACACACACACCACACAGCCCCTGGCCAGTCAGTACAGTATGATGCAACGGTCCCTACCTCCAATTCAGGCCTGGATCCACAGAGGAAGGGAAGTACAGCAGCCAAACCACAACCTGGAGTGATCGATAGCTTTGCCCTGCGCATGAGATCGCTGCTCACCCAGGTCTGCAGCCACGCACTGGCAGAAGGACACACACACACAAACACACACACACACACACAGACACACAGACAGACACACACACAGACACACACACACAGACACAGACACACACACACAAATAAAACACAGACACACACACTCAAATAAAACACACACACACACAAACACAGACACACAGACACACACAAAAACACACACACACAAACACACAGACACACACAAAACACACACACACAAAACACACAGACACACACAAAAACACACACACACAAACACACAGACACACACAAAAACACACACACACACAAACACACAGACACACCCACAAAAACACACACACACAAACACACAGACACACACAAAAACACCTACACACAAACAACACACACACACAAACACACAGACACACACAAAAACACAGACACACACACAGACACAAACACACAAGCACGCACACACACACACAGCGATCACCTCCTCTTCCACACCAAGCTCAATCCATGTATTTATTTATTTGGAGGTATACAGTTTCAAATGCAGACCCACTCTCGGAGGGGGGGGGGGTGAGCGTGACCCCCCAGTATGGATTAGGAGGGTCTGGAAAAGGGACAGGTGTCTGCCTTGACCTGGAGAACAGGAAGGAATTCGGAGAAGGCCCGCTCAAGTTACCCGTCTCACTTAGTGCACTAGAATACCAGCCTGCCCCAACAATTTAACCCCGTGACCTTTAGATAATTGAATTCCAGTGACCCCCCATGCACCCGGTCTGGTGACATCAGGTAAGAACTTCTCCCTCGCTGGAATGAGTGTCTCTGTGTGTGTGTGTGTGTCTTTAGTATTACTATAATGAATGCGTGCCCATACAATAGCTCCCCAGTGGAACATGAGTAGAATGCTGAATTCTGGGTAGAATTAGGAGGCATCATCGCTTCATACTTTATATAAGTGCAGACACACTCTCTCTCTCCCTTTCTCTCGCTCTATACGGTGTGTGTGTGTGTGTGTGTGTATATGCAGCAACAGTGAGAGTTGCGCAGTCAGAACAGGTCACACGAAAACCTTCTAAACTTGGCACGTCCACTGTTTGGGTGAGATCAAATGAGCTGTCTGATTGGCTGAGAGCAGGCCCCTTTTCACCATGAGCTGTCTGATTGGCTGAGAGCAGGCCTCTTTTCACTGTGAGCTGTCTGATTGGCTGAGAGCAGGCCCCCTTTCACTGTGAGCTGTCTGATTGGCTGAGAGCAGGCCCCTTTTCACTATGAGCTGTCTGATTGGCTGAGAGCAGGCCTCTTTTCACTGTGAGCTATCTGATTGGCTGAGAGCAGGCCCCCTTTCACTGCGAGCTGTCTGATTGGCTGAGAGCAGGCCCCCTTTCACTGCGAGCTGTCTGATTGGCTGAGAGCAGGCCCCCTTTTCACTGCGAGCTGTCTGATTGGCTGAGAGCAGGCCCCCTTTCACTATGAGCTGTCTGATTGGCTGAGAGCAGGCCCCCTTTCACTGCGAGCTGTCTGATTGGGTTAGGTTGTTTGTGTTTCTGCAGCGGTGACTGCTCTGCCCCCCTCGCTCTCCTCTCGCTCACCACATCCGTGGACCGGTTCAAGGAAGAGGCCGGTAGTAATGCCTTTACCATACTGAGGGATGTGTGTGTGTGTGTGTGTGTGAGTGTGTATGCATGTGTGTGCAGTTTAGCAGTAGCCATTTCCTGAGTGACCCCCAGCAACTGTGTCCATGCCCATGCATGTTCCAGGACGTGTCAGAGGTGAAGGAGAGACTCCTGTGGGGTAGGGCAGCGCTGACAGCGAGCGCGCGAGCGAGCGTTCTGCATAAGAACACCGGGGGGGGGGGGGGGGGGGGGGGAGTGATGGCCATCCATAGGCGATGTTTGCGTGGGGGGGTGGGGAGGGGGGGTGGGGGGCGGGAGTGAGGAAAAACCAGGAGAAGAATGTCTTGTATAACATGGGTCGGACCAAGCAGACGCATTTAAGACATTCCGGAACAGTTCTAATGACTTAAAAATAAGAGTGGACTGACCTAACAGACCATCCTTCTCCTCCCCCCTACCCCCCCCCCCCCCCTTGCAGTGCCCTGAGGACCCGTCCCCCCCACACACACACACACACACACACACACTGTGCAGAAGCCCTCGAATCTTTTTCCGGAGACACAGGTGGGACGAACCCGTCGAGCTAAAGGGAAGGGAGGGGGGGGGTCAAAGCCGGCCGTCAATGATTATCTGACCCGCCGAGATGTAACGGGAATCTCCGTTTCAAGAATAATGCCGATAAGCTAGGCTCCCTCGCCGCGGTAAGGGAGAGGGGTGTCATAAAGGGAGATAGGAGGCGGTCGGGGCCGGCAGATGCTGCTTTACGACAGGCTCAGACTGACGTCAGAACATGTGAGACTGACGTCGGAAGCACCTGATTCGAACGAGCGGGTGTCCGACGTCCGGGACGCCCGAGAAGGATCGTTCGTTAGAATCAGGTGCGCTGGGGCAGGGGGGAAACGTCTAAAAACCTTCAGGACAGCGGCCCTCGAGGGCCAGGATTGGAGACCCCTGGTCTAAAACCTTCAGGACAGCGGCCCTCGAGGGCCAGGATTGGAGACCCCTGGTCTAAAACCTTCAGGACGGCGGCCCTCGAGGGCCAGGATTGGAGACCCCTGGTCTAAAACCTTCAGGACAGCGGCCCTCGAGGGCCCGGCATCGAACACCCCCTGCTTTTCCCGACGAGAGACCCACTTCTGAGAAGAGAGAAGACTTTCTAAACTGGATTTTCTTTTTTTCAATCCAACCAGCTGACGAAAAGGGAGATGCCCGAACGCTTCGAAAGAATATGGAAACCGATCGTGGCAAAGTCTGTGTTCCTTTCAGGCGGCGGGAAATTGAGAGCTTAAAGCGACTTCATTCGTGTCTTTATGAATACGCCTGCATGCCCTCTGGGCGGATATGCGAGGGATTCTGCTGTTGACGTTGAAGTCTCATATGGCGTCCATACCGGCGGGACCGACTGCAGCCCAGACGCGATCGCGGGCCAACGTGGAGGGAGGCAGAGCTGGAGAAACCCAGACGTTCTAATCGAAGCTAAACCACTGTTGCTGTTGTTGTTGTTGTTGGGTATAAAGATGCGAGGGCCTGCCTCTTCGGAGAGACTTCTAGCGCTTGCCAAAAGTGCGTGTTCATCCTACGAGGCAGAGGGCACAGTCTGTCTATCCCACAGGCAAAACAATCGTCTAGCCACCATGCCAACAGTGAAGACGCTGCAGAACCACCAGACAAGAGCGAGAGGAGGGCGGCTGGCGTGCCGCTTCAAGGATTTCGGCGTTTCCGTGGCGGAACATTTTGCACTTCGTTTTGAAGCTCGTAAAAACCTCATGAGTAACAGGGTGATATTTATCTGCGGAGAAGGTTGCCAACTAAAATGAGGAGGCTTCGAAATGCAAGGCCGATGTTACAACGTTCCTAGAAGGATACACACAGGGAGAGGAGAAGATAGTTTTCATGAACATTTTCACGAACGTCCTGCTAAAGTCCTCGCTTTCGACCGGGGGGGTGGGGGGGGGGGGTCGATCTGAGAAGGACATCCAGCGGCAAGATGGCCGCCGGAGAGCAGACGAGGAGCCCCTGGAGGATCTCTTATCTCGTCCGGGGGGGGGGGGGGGGGGGGGGAGAGGAAATACGGACAGGAAACCCACGAGGAGGAGGAAGAGGGAGGGCATATCGGAAGTGCAGTGTAAACAGCCCTCCTTTTTTCTTAATCATCTCGGCTCACGTTCTGAACTGCTGGGACACTTTGATGTTCTCCCGCAGTCCCCCCCACCCCCTGCCCCCTGCCCCCCCAACCCCGGGCACCAGCATCCCTCTCCGCCGACGAGAGAGCCCGGAGACTGTCGTCTCCGCGACCGTTTCCGAACTCGGGGAGAGGTGCCAGGGCCCCTCGGCCTCCTGGGATACGGAGGAGAAGGAGGAGGAGGAGGAGGAGGAGAGAGAGAGAGAGAGAGGCTGCTTACCGTCTGCTAACAGGGGTGCAGGAGGAAACCGCCCACTAGAAGGGTCTAGAAGGGCCCTGCCCAATTACTCTATACCTGATGTCTTTGTGCAGTCTCACAAAGGTCAAGCCGACCTTTCAGGTGCACAAAGCCCCCAAGAAACAGCATGAGAAAGAGAAAAGGGAATTCTTAAGGGACCAGGCAGAGAGAGGGCCCTTTTAAAAATCGTTTAGCTTCTTTTAATTGGGCAGAGTGCCCATTGGAGGATTAACTTCAAAAGGTGCGGCAGGCGTATCCTCCTTCTCTCAGCCAGTACAGATGGCTTTCCCCTCAAGTTCAAAGCTATCCCAGAAGCCTTTGCACTCACTCCTCCACTGCGCCAGTTTGGCTTTGTTGTGGAAGTGGGAGAGTCTAAATTCCTGGCCACTTGCATTGGTCCAAATAGAACTGGCCAGTGCTGAGCAAGTGTGTGTGCCTACAAGGGTATTTAACCAGAGAGATTAGAGGCTGTGATAAGATATACAGTAGACAGGCTCATGACAACATGCCCATGACCTGAATACATAAAACAGGTGACATAAAAAAATGCTCCCACCCCTATATCCCTGTGTACACTTTTCTAATCTTTTACCTCACACCCTTACCCATGTGTGCTTTTGCGAGACTGTGTGCCGTCGCTGCGAAGGAGTTTCCCCCGGGATAAATAAAGTATTCTGAATCTAAATGAGGTTCTCAAATCTACTAAAAAGTATACCCAATTCACCAAAGAAACCCTCGGTAAAATGGTAATAAAAATGTACGGTTAAAGTCAGAGAAACCACAACATTAGCTAGCGACTAGTAGTGTCAGATGCGTGAAAAGATACAAGCCTTGTTTGCAACCGACGCAAAAAAGCTTCTGCAATCAAGTCGGTGCGTACGATTACATGTCGTATTTTTCCTCTCATGCCGTATCTTGTTTTCCTATTTTTTTCGTTTTTCGTACCATGAAACCAAAACACAGTCGAGTCAAGTCGGTGGAACAGCTACCTGTGGCCGACATCAAACGTGGTCAGAGAGGTGTAATTACTCTGGGTTATGAAAACTGGCTGTCATGCTCCACCACGGTTGAGAGAGTCAAATTCAGGGTAGCCTGAGGAGCTGCGAGTCAGCCACGCCTGACTGCTCCGAGAGGGGGAGAGACGGGGGAGAGAGAGGGGGGAGAGAGACAGGGGAGAGATGGAAGAGAGACAGGGAAGAGAAACGGGAGAGAGTTGGGGGAGAGAGATGAGAGAGATGGGAGAGAGAGACAGGAGAGAGACGTGGGAGAGAGACAGGAGAGGCAGGACTACTCTGCTGCTGGATCCTCAACGGCAGAGGCCTCTTCTGAGTCTGCGCTTTTCATCTCTACTCAACCCTAAAGTGGCTGAATGTAAACAAGTCAGCCGCAAAACAGTAGGATGAGGACCTAATGGATCCCCTGTGGTGTTAGGATTCACACTGTTCCTGTTCGGCGTGATGGTGTGTTTTTAGCAGCCCCCCCCACACACACACACACACACACACACACACACACACTACAAACGAGGGATGTTACGAGAAGGAATGCGAGTGGTCGGAGGGAGGGGGGAAAAGAGAAGAGTCCGGAAAAGAGACGCGGAAAAAGAGAGGGGTGGAAAGAGAGAGAGAGAGAGAGAGAAGCAAAAGCAACGCTCTCTAATCTTCATCCCCTGGAAGCCAGAGCATAAAGAGTCTTGCACGGCAACGAGAACCTGTTAGAACAGGCCTTGCACAGCAACAAAGAGCATCTGACAACACGACGCCCCCTCTGGGCAGTGTGGGTACAGCCTGGACCCGGGGGGGGGGGGGGGGGGGGAGACGAACGTACCCACCCCCACCTTAACCCTCTCTCCGCATGGAAACCCACCGATCTGCTTCGGGAAGGTGAATGGCTTGGCACTAGTCATTCTCAGCCCTTCAAAACAGGGAAGGGGTGTCTGATGAGACAGAGAAGGTATAAACAGGGATGTTCAAGTTCATCGCTGCCGCCATCCCTACAAATCTGGCAGGGGGGGTTTCAAATCCACTGGTTTACCACACTTCACACACATAATTCAGCCATCACTGCCACCAGAATAACAAAGGTTGAAGAGTGTTCAAGGTGTTCTCAAGATCGGAAGGTTGTGAGTTCAAACCCCAGCTGTTGCTATATGTGTCCTTGGGCAAGGCACTTCACCCTACTTGCCTCAGGGGGATTGTCCCTGTACTTAATGTGAGTCGCTTTGGATAAAAGCTATACGAGGTGTTACTCTTATTATTACAATGCACCACTGTAAAGGCCAGATTACAATATCTATCATCTTTAGTTTGCGTCTCAAGTGTAAACCCGAAAAGCAAATACAGCACAAATACAGGATGGGGATGTTACTGAATACGATAAACATTGTTCAACCCCAACACAGGAGTTTCCCCCACGTAGAGCCAGCGTCATTCCTTATCGATGCTTCCCGCCTGAGAGTTGGCAATAAATTGGCATTTAGTTGGCAATAAATATACGGACTTAAACCTTAACCTCGACGCCCCAGCATTATTATTTCCCCCGGCGAATAAGAAATATGCAGAGGTGCGCCGAAAGCTTGACTGAAATGGGAAAAGCGGACGTGACTGAACACCGCAAACGTTTGAGCCATGTGCATGAGTTTACATGTTGTTGACACACCAAAAAAGGGGTGGGTGGGGGGGGTGGGGGGTGGGGGGGGTGGGGGGGGGGGGGGGGGGGGGGGGTAAAGAACTGTGCCAAAGACTTACGAAGCAAACTGCGAGCCCTGTTTTGGTTAAGGACCGAGCGATTTGACGAAATGTGGGACTGAGAGCGATCGTGGCTGAAGGTGTTTTGGTGACTATAGCCTTCAATAAGAGATCGGCTGTTTTGTGGGTGCTTATTCATTCCCGTTTTATTGAGGGGAAGTCAAGTTGAAGTAAACAAACTGCTCACAGTAAAACAGGGAGCCTATTACTTGGAGTCACGTGGCTCAGTGGTTAAGGATCCTTGAGATCGGAAGGTTGTGAGTTCGATTCCCGGCTGTGGCGATGTGATGTTGTGTCCTTGGGCAAGGCACTTCACCCTACTTGCCTCAGGGGGAATGTCCCTGTACTTACTGTATGTCACTTTGGATAAAAGTGTCTACTAAATACTTATTTATTTATTACTTAATGATTGCAGTCATTGATCCTCTCCATGGCCACCAAGGTGAAGACTTGCAATATTTACTTGAGTACCTATATGGAGTTGGCCTACTAGATGCGTGCCGGTAGAATGGTCTGAATCAGTTTAGGTTACCCTGGGTTAAAGATTCTGTGTGTGATCATGAGTTACGGGACAGCGAACACGCAACTTGAATGGCTTCTTACCTGCATCAGTTTCCCCTCCGCGTAACCGGCACTTCCTCCAACAAACAGCCCCTCCAGGGTGATGGGCGTCCCAGTGAGCTCATGCTTGAGCAGTGTCACCTTGATGACAGCTCTGGGGGCCGAGCGTTCAGACTCCACGGCCGCGGCCAGCTCCAAGCCCGTCTGGCCGAACACCACCTGCAGGGCCGCCATGAGCAGCCACGGCCAGACACCGGCCACCTGGGGAAGGGTCATTTCCTTGGCGGTAGGGGGGGGCTCCGGCCGTACATTGTGGACTTCAAAGCTTAGGCAATTAGGGAACCCAATTATTCGGTAATCGATCTGATAGCGAGAAAAAAGATCAGGGCTCACGGAATGCCATAATGTCTCATGGGTGAATCCTGCTGTAAATTCCTGGTGATTTTTCTTATCCTGCTTGGAAAGTCTTTTCCATGGAGGAGGTTTTAAACATGACAGCTGTCATATTTGCCAACAATGAACTTCCAGCCTACAATATCCAATATCCATACGGTTCAAATCAACATACTAGAAGTGATCTGACGTTAACCGGTGTCACTAATGTAAGTTGCTGAACAGTGCACGCCAGGAGACGTGAACACATGGAGTGAAATTGCGCAGCTTGATGCGGACATTGATTTTAGGCGCTCACTCAAGGGGGCTTTTGCGGGGTTTGCCTACTCGAAATCCAGCAGCAGACTAGGCCGGTCCGTTTGCAACGTGCAGGTTAAAACTGTTTACTGAAGTCCAGTCGGTTTCTACATCTTCAATGGGAGGATGTTTTAGGATAATCCAGCCCCCCAAAATGTTTTCACAACAACTTCAATGGGTGATCGCAAAAAAACATGGGATCGCAGCAAACGTTACAGTCAATAAGCTGTTAAATATTTGCATTTCCAAGTGCGAAAATATCCCAACTGACTCCAGATGCAACAAGTTGTCAAAGCACAATCGCAGTTTCCCTGCTTGGAGAGATCAGCACTGTGAAAATTGGGCTCAACTATGATCATCGGATCCGGATCATTCAAAGTGCTGTTTAAGTTATATTATGTTGGATCTTAAATGTGGCTATTACTTGATCTGATCTGGAGAATAGAGCACATTTTCGCCAAGCAAACGTCACCAGAAATTCATGATGAGGCTTTACAGAATATTCTTTTTTACATTTAAGATGATCGTTTGATCCATTGCATGAAGCCTACCTGACAGTTCAGAATCACGTGTATTTTTTTTTGTAACCGAGGAATCCGCATGTCTATCGCTCAGTAAAGTTGCCTGCTATCTAAACTGCTTGCCTCACTCCAAAAAAGAAAAAATATTCCTCTTGTGTTCCACGTATAAGTTACAATTCTTAATTTAAAAAAAATCCACCGGTTAACGAGTGAGAAACGCGACTTTTAGTCATTAGGTTACCGAAAAGTCCTCTGAAGTTGAACAAACTCTGAATCGCGGCTGGACGGGTGGTTAATAAAAGTGTTGTTGATCTTCATAGTCAGGTTAAACGTGGTAAAGATAGATCATTAGGCTCCTGCAACCACGAAAGTCCCGAAATCTGGATCTCCGAGTGTTCCTCCCCTGGGATCTCATTGACTGTCTACCTGCTGACTGCCTGCTGTCACCGAGGGTGGAGCAGAGGAGCTCCACTCCTACTGAGGGCCGAGGTGGAGCGCCCTCCAGCGGACTGAACACCAAAACTACATCTTCATGGGGCAAACCTGACCCACTTATTTGTGAAAAACAAATACAAACAAACTTTACTTTTAAAACGTTTTTTTATTTATCATAATAGTTTTAAAAATACAGATTTGTTTTTTTAATGATGAAAATTTACTCAAGGCTAAAATGTTTGCCATTTTACATTTGGTTGCAATGACAATTGCTTTAAAAACAAATTAGTAATTGTAGCTCTTGAGTTAATTACACGTTTTTTGCAAAGAAGGTCTGCATTGATAAAAACGATACATCCAAAATGGACTGTTACAATGCCATATGTATGCTTCTATAAGGCTACAAATAAATAATACATTAGAACAAAGTGCTGAACTTGCATATTATAAGATAAGACAGTCTTGTGCGAAAAAAACAAATAAACTCTGTCTAAATAAAAAATGTCCAACAACAAACTAGCCACGTCTGAGAAAGTCAGCAACACTGAGTCAGGTCAGCATTCCTTCTTACACGCCACTTCAACCAACATGTTCACATCTAAAATACAAAATAACAAACCATCAATGAACAGTCCAATTATGAGTAAACTTAAATCAACCTTTACAGTAGGATAAACTAATGATAGTCAGTGAAGTTATAACTTTGGTATTCGTCATGTTAGACAATCAGAACCGACGTGCAGTACGGCCGGCCGCTGATAGCTTTACCTGGAGATCCTGCTTTCTTCCGGGTGTTACTGCTGTCCTGTGTGACCCTGGGGTCACGCAAACTGGGGCTGACCTCTATGTCTAGGAGCTCCTCCACCTCAGAGCTGCTGAACTGCTCCTCCTGAACACACCAACAAAAACATGTTTATTTGCTTAGTTTTGTTATACAGTGAACCCTCATTTTTCACGGGGGTTACATTCCAAAAAGAACCCGTGATAAGCGAAATCCGTGAAGTAGAAACCTTTATTTTTGTTTACAATTATTATACAATTAAATACTCTTTTATTAAAACCAAAGAACAAGCCCCTTTTTAGAGGCCCAAGCATTTGTTTAACAAATAAAAGTACTGTATCCTGTAAACCGCTACTTTATTGAAGTCTGCTGTGGTGCTGTGTAGAGTGCTGTCTTCTTAATGCAGTAGGCTTACCTTGTGATGGGCCTCCACGTAGATCGTATCGGATGCCTCAGTCACAGTTTGTGGTTCCTCTTCCTGTGGCTCACCTGCAGGGTCGCTGACGGTTACGGCTACTTCCTGCGGGGCATTTCCTGCGACCGCGATAAGGATGGGCCCGTGTGGGGTAATGTGGGCGGGGCCACAGCGGGGGGTGGAGCTCACAGGCTGCTCTGCAGGGGAACAGGCACACCGGGGCTGCCTCTCTGGGGTCTCCAGTTTGACCGTGTGTATTTTTGTGGGCGCTTGCAGTTCATCGACTATCTGGAACACCGTGTCCAGGCTGACGTCGTTCTTCTGGGTCTCCTGGTTTTCTCCAGCTGGCCAGTTCTGGTTCTGGTTTCCCGGATAAAAAAAGCCCACTGGACAATTTGGCTGGAAGAAAATAAAACATACAGATCATCTGTAATAATATCAAAACACAGAAGGCCACAAATTCAGAGCTCTAAGTTTGAGGTTTACACCCATGAAATAGTGGATAATTCAACAAGCCCAATAGCAGTGGGATAATATCCTTTGATTCCTGGTGTATCTACCTGGTAGTAGCTGTAATATGAAGCAGGTGTCTGGTGAGCACTTATATCATGGTCCATTGAGCTCGGGGGGCAACACTGGCACACTGCTGAAGAACAAACAAGCTAAGCGTTCCAGATTCAAACACAAAAGCCATCCAAGCAGGTACGCCATCATAACCAGGGGAAATGTCCGTGATGGATTACCAGGGGAGTAGAACCTGGGTCGATACTGCGGATGATGAGGGACGAAAGGGTTGCACTTCTGCCCGGGAATAAAAAGGCCCTGCTGGGCACCTTGCTGGATGCGCAGGGGGGTCGGGTTCGACTGCGCGCCGTCCGGAGGGAAGCGGTGGATGACGGATCCCCTTGGGATCCCCTTGTCGGCGTAGAAGGCGGGAGGAGGTGAAGCGTTGTCCACGAGCCAGCCCCGCGGGGGGACGGGGGTTCCGCCGCGCTCCGTCACGGACTGAGATCTGCTTGGATAGAATGGGTGAGGAGGAGCACGCTGGACCTGCCCAACGAGGCCGGATCCTGGGGAAACGTCAGCATGAGGGAGGAATCAAGCGCTACATCATTCTCCCATAGGACGTAAGGTAAACATCACAGACCTAATTGCCAGATGCAGATGCAACCTCTTTTCAACACTGTCCTTGGGCAAGGCACTTCACCCTACTTGCCTCAGGGAGAATGTCCCTGTACTTGCTGTAAATCGCTTTGGATAAAAGCGTCTGCTAAATGAAAAAATGTAAATGTAACCACTTAGGAGCCTAATCTCAAACCTCACCGTATGCCATGAGTCGTCGAAAGCGATTCGGCTGCCGAGTGATCACCTCAAGGCCAGCTTCTATTTTGGCCTTGTTGCTACTCGTAAGTCTCTTCAGATTCACAAGCAGCTCAGGGTGGCACCGCTTGAAGTTTCGGTTTTGGAAGTGATGCTGGAGTCTCTCCGTTGAATCGATCTGCTTGTCCGACGATCTGATCACCTTTCGGAAGCCGTAGAGGTTCAGCTGGCGGATGAAGCTGGTGAAGTTGGTGGTTTTGAAGAGATCCACGGTTTCAAACGGGTTCTTCTGGTGGGGGGACAGCAGCTCAGCTTCAAACTGCTTTTGGTGGATGACCACACCTTCACCGCTGACATCCCAACGAATGGCAGAGTTGTGGGGGTCGTTCACAAGATGCCACAGTTTGGCTGGGAAGTTGTTGGGGTTTATAGGTATAGTAAGGAGTGCCTGTTCCAGCTCCATCTCCATATTTTCACCTGGGAGAAAGAAATAATTTATTACAGTAACCAAGGATATTCTTGTCTGTCATTATTGGATGGCTATCTTAATGTTAAGGATATGTCTTAAGGATATCAGATGAGCTCTCTCTTGTAAGTCGCTTTGGATAAAAGCGTCTGCTAAATTAATAAATGTAAATGTCGGCCGCTCCTCGCTAACGGTTGACTTCGCAGACGAACAAACCGTTTTGTAAAAAATAAATAAAAATCAAGGTTGACTTGAGCTCAGTCGATCTTGATTTAGGCCTAAAAAGCAACATTTTAGCAGTACAAGGTACTGTAGCTTGCTAGGTGTTGGATACTGTAGCTAGCTAGCTAGCCGTTCTCTTCGTGATCAAACGGCCGGCAAGCCTACACATTCATTCATTTAGCAGATGCTTTTATCCAAAGCATGCCGAACCAGCCGAGAACCTACTACTCTGGATATTCTTTGAATTCTAATTAATAAAAAGAAGGGTATCTTAATTGAAATAAAATTTCTAAACATTCACAAAAGAACTCTAAATTGAAAACCTTGTTTTTTTTACTGCTTTTTCTCTTTCTTCGTGTCAGAACCGTTGGAAGTATGCCGGAACCGTTGGAGCGCGTGCCCTTGAGTTCAAACAGTTCTAGAAAAATCGTAATTCTCGAGCAAATTGACGAAAATAACTTATTTTCTCGAACCGTAGAGAAGAAGTTATAATTCATTATTCTGGAGATAAGCCTTTCTACCAAAATCCCTACAAGGATTCAAGCAGTAATTAACTAGTATGTGCTGTAGAAAGTGACCACAAACAAGCTAAATGAAACCCACAGGTTAAACATTTGGAATGTTCGTTATCAAAAACGGGCCAATAGCAAATGAGCTATATCTTTTTTATTGTATTTTTTATTTATATTTCTCTTTTTACTGAATATTTCCTTCGTGTGACAGTACCAGGAAAAAATACATGATTACAAAATGGCACTTTAAATACAGAAAAGTTAAAAGTGCAAAAATAACAGGATGAGTTATTTAAGGCATCACATTACAATTGGCTTCTCTGGCAGCCCTCTGCTCGTACGTAAGCGTAAATCAATGACGTCATTACGTTGCCCCCGGAAATGATTCGTGCGGTTCACAAGGCAACAAATAACCGTGGCTAACGTTAGCTACGTATCCTATACATTTATTTTGTCTTAAGTACACACAATGGCTTTGGAAACGGTTCCCAAAGATCTCCGCCATCAGCGGGCTTGTCTTCTATGCTCTCTTGTGAAGGTACTAGTACCATTTCAAGTATTACTGTATTACTTTATTATTTTTTACATCGCAATGCTACCTAGAGCTACCTAGCCGTAGACATAAAGCCAGGAGCCTCTGGCATTAAGACATGACGTCAGCTCTCATTTAAATATCTTTACTTAACCATACATATAATTATGGAGTGATACAAATAATTGATTAGGAATTATGTATACCACGATAACTTTAAGAAGATGATGCTTATTTGAACAGCTGACGTTCAATGTTATCAAAGCTCACAGCAGTGTTTCCCTGTCTCTCAAACAGACCATCGATCAGTTTGAATATGATGGATGCGACAACTGCGAGTCATATCTTCAGATGAAGGGGAACCGTGAGATGGTGTACGAGTGCACAAGCTCCTCGTTTGATGGGTACGATCACCATATCATCGGATGTAAACACATGACAGGCATAAATAAGTTATGGTCGTTTAACATGCAGGATAACCAGGTGATTTCTAACTCATCTTAAATGGTAAACATTCTCTCTTGTCTCTTTACAGAGTAATCGCCATGATGAGTCCAGAAGACAGCTGGGTGGCTAAATGGCAGAGAATAAGTAAGCAAGTTGGCCAATTGCAATAGCGATGGTCCATTGTCACAACATACAATTAGGATCAGGAAAAATGGCTTAACTAATACTGGTTCTTTCCCCTAGGTAATTTTAAACCTGGCGTGTATGCTGTTACAGTAACAGGACGTCTACCTCCAGGTACGTCCATCAAAAGGCCTTTTATAATTGGCTTGAAAACACAATGTGATCATTTATATTACGTCATAATTCTCTCTCCCTTGCAGGTGTGGTGAGGGAGCTGAAAAGCAGAGGGGTGATCTACAAATCCAGAGACACAGCTGTCAAGACCTGAGCAAGATCTGTACCTGTCTACTGACACAGACAACGATCAGCTTGACGTCACACGGCTACTCTGTTCAGTTCTAGAAACTGAAGACCATTTTGGGGGCTGAATTGTGGATCAAAAGCAAATGTTTTAGCTTGCTGAAATTGAAAGCATTGAAAGTCAGCGCTCGTGTAAAAATCATGTTTGTGTGAAATAACTTTCCTAATTTGTGTTGAAGAGAATGCAAACATCAGTGGCTGGAGGGGGACTGATGTTCAGACATTGGTTTATTTTTGTTATATTGGTTGTTCATAATTTCTTAAGTATGGTTGATTGAATGAAATACAACTTTTTCTAATAAAATTACCTGGAATTTATTTCAAACTGTTGAATGTTTGCGGTGGTTCCACTAGTCTAGTGTGCCTGGGTCTGGGCCTGGGCCTGGGTATTTTCCCTTGGACTGTGCCTGGGTCTTTTTCCTTGGTCTGTGCCTGGGTCTGGGCCTGGGTCTTTTCCCTTGGTCTAGGCCTGGGTCTGGGTCTGGACCTGGCTGATCTGACCAATCACATGCATATGCAAATAGATCTGGCCTTCCTCGCTCCATGTCTCTTGGTCTGGGTCTGTGCCTGGGTCTTGGTCTGTGTCTGGCTGTTGCTATGTGATGTTGTGTCCTTGGGCAAGGCACTTCACCCTGCTTGTCTCAGGGGGATTGTCCATGTACTTAAATTGTAAGTCGTTTTGGATAAAAGCGTACGCTAAATGAAGCATTATTGTTGTTATTATTAACTATCAGTTCACGAGGAAAACATCAGTTCGTGAATCAAATCGAGTTAAAGATGGGTCGTCATTGATTGATGTTAGCAAGGCTTTCCTCGAATCTTTCATGAGATCTTTTCAATAAAACATCCAGCTACATCTGCTTCATTTAGCAGTCTGTTGTTGATACCTCTGGTCATCCTCCTTTAATGTAAAAAATAAATAAACCATCGTAAGGTGGATGGCAGCTTCCATCGCGTCCGTGTCCGCGGGAAACCCGGTTACCATGGCAACCGGGACCGAGCGATGTCAGCGTGTGTTTTCGAAGGTGGCCAGAACAACCTCCGGTTATCCAGGCATGGCCTTGGGCCAGCCAGCACCCTGACTGTCTGGCTCGCTAGTGGGACTACCGTGGTGCTGTGACTGGGTGGAGGCCACAGACTGAATACTAACATCTGACTGGCTCTGGGCTCGAGCCACAGCTCTGGAACTTTGCGAGCGAGGGTGGTCGTCATGACGCTTGACCAGTGAGAACGTAGACACCTCCAGCTAGTCGAAGGCCTCCCAGGGAACAATTAGAAGGATATGGATCCACTCCAAGATCATTAGAATCAGAATGCAGACCGGCAGAGGGAGGCTGACCTCATCGGGGGACTGCTGCCTCTTGACTTGATTGATTGGGTCTTAGTGTAGTCCTCCTCGGTGTAGTTTTCCTATAGTGCACAGCTGTTCCAGTGCAAAGTCTTTCACCGGTGACCGGAGAGAGACATTTTTCACCTCTGAGCAGTCGCTCTCTCTTGCTTCTTTACGCTTTTGTATAAAGTAATAAAATCCTAATTAACCATAAAGTCAATGCGAAAACCTTTTGTGACGTGTCCTATTATCGTACTGTATGCCCAAATGACCCGGGGGCTGGGTCTGGGTCTGTGCCTGGGTCTTTTCCCTTGGTCTGTGCCTGGGCCTGTGCCTGGGCCTGTGCCTGGGTCTGGGCCTGTGCCTGGGTCTGTGCCTGGGCCTGGGTCTTTTCCCTTGGTCTGTGCCTGGGTCTGTGCCTGTGCCTGGGTCTTTTCCCTTGGTCTGTGCCTGGGCTTGGGTCTGGGTCTGGCTGATCTGACCAATCACATGCAAATGCAAATAGATCTGGCCTTCCTTGATCTCTTGGTCTTGGTCTGGGTCTGGGTCTGGGTCTCCGTCTGGGTCTGTGCCGTGGCCTGGGTCTTGGTCTGGGCCTGGGTCTGGGTCTGTGCGTGGTGCTGGGTCTGAGTGCTGTGGAGGTCTGCAATCATCTGCCTCTGCTGTTGGATCTCCAGCAGCATCAGCCTGTGCTGTGAGAGCAACACCTCCACATGCTGCTGCAGAAGACTTGTCTCCACGCTCCACCTCTGGAACAGAGAAGACCCTCAGAACCAGCTGGAGGAATAGGAGGAACCTTGCTACAGTCTCCCCCCCTGAGGCAAGTAGGGTGAAGTGCCTTGCCCAAGGACACAACGTCATGTAGCCAGAGCTACAAGGAATCGAACTCGCAACCTTCCAATCACTAGCCCAACACCTTAACTGCTGAGCCACTCACCAGGATTGGTTAATAAACAAGGGGACTGTGTTAGTGAAGCATGTGTACCATGAGGTTAGCGTTAGGAGCAGTTGTACACAGTAGAGCGAGCTGTCCTAGGTTACTCATACCTGTCTGGCCCACTCCTGTATGGCACGGGCCGACAGCGGACCCTCCACGCTGCCATCCCTCCTCAGGAACACCTCCCCCTGGTCTGTCTGGTAGAGTGCTATCAGGGCGGGGCCCGGTGGGGGCTTCAGGCTCAGCCGCAGCACCTTCAGGTCCCGACCCTCCGGCCCTGGCCTCACCACGCGCAGGAAGTCCAGGCTGTAGTTCTGCGGCAGCAGCGGAGGGTGGAAGCCCTTCAGGGTGGAGTCCACCAGGAGCCGAGCGCGGTCCTCCTGACGGTGGTCGCAGCGGAGACCGAGGACGACGCCGTCGTCATCCACTCCCGCCGGCAGGCTGCCGCCGCCGCTGTTTAGGAAGGCGCAGGCGTAGCGGCGAAGGTGGGCACGGAAGGAGTTGCGCAGGTAGTCCCCTGGAGAATAGGATTGGTTTGGGTAGGATTTGGGTAGTGGAGGGGGTACAGGGGAGGGGGGAACATCTTGAGAACCAAACAGGCTCTCACAGAACGAGACAAATGACAAAGATAACATCATCCTTTATTTATCCTGCAATTTCCGCACTGCAGGACAAGTAAAGATGATCAGAATCAGAATCTATTTGATTCGCTATGCAGGATATACTTTGGTAGAAAAGAGCAAACATAGAATGTATATGTAACATAATAATAAGGGTAAAACAGAATCAAAAATATAATGTCAAATACAAATTAGATACAAATAAGATCAAAGTAAAAAGTGGGCAGTAGCTGTACAGATGGGGGGGGACTAGAACTAATGGATCTTTATCTCATCTTTGTCATGTGGATGTTCCCCCGCTCACCTCCTCCTCTCTTGAACTCCATATTGCGGTTCTCAGTTCCCATGTTTGCCCTCTAGAAGAGGCACTCTCCCCCGGTGATCTGCTGCCCGTCGATGGCGCTCTCTGACCGGGTGCCCGTCACGCCCGGAGGGTTGTTGTTGAGAGGGAATGTTCTCAAGTCAGAGGCCTGTGGGCGAAGGGCACGGCAGGGGAAAATCATGATCCTCTTCATCATCATCTTCAATTTAATCATCATTATGTTAATCACTATAATTCCTATCACCAGGGACATTCCTCCTGAGGCAAGTAGGGTGAAGTGCCTCGCCCATGGACACAACCTCATGTTGACGCAGCCAAGGACTCCCTTTTACTCCACCATACTACTTCTTGCTATGTTAATTCCAACCCTCTCCCCTTCCACCGCTTACCTGTGCATGCTTGGCCTGTTTGCCAGCCTCCTCTGGAACACCCACAGGTGGAGAGAGCCTGGCAGTTCTCTCAGGAGGAACTGGGATGTTGGAAGTCTCTGGCACAGAGCTCGTACTGGCTGGTGTAACCCCAGTGTTGGCCTGTTCAAGAACACAAGACTTTAGGATATGTATGTCTTTACAGAATGTAAATCGAAGGAGTAAATGATCCCTGATATTTATATGAAACCATCCTTAGAATGTACCTGTCTTGCTGTGGCAGAAGAGCCAAACTCGATGCTGAACCCAGCAGTCAAAGTTACGTTCAGCTGGGCAGTTAGGGCCTTCACATCTACAACCACAACATTCACAAAACGGTGATTTAACTTTCACAGCAAAAGAACCAAATGTGGAGAGATTCTACTGAATCTGAACATCTGCTGTCGGCTTGGCTATTTTGGTCTCACCCCAGCCACATGTCTGAGTTGCTCGTCCAGAGCCTTTGAGAGCGGTGGAGGAGGAGGTTCCAGATCTGCCCATCTCTGAGCATCTCTGGTCCTCTGTCCTCACTGGCATCTCCTTTTTTTCATGATCAGATTCTGGAATAGTAAATGGGTAGGTGTCAGTACTGAACCAGTTGAAATTGCCAGACAAGTATCAGTTGATATTGATCCTTTTTCAAGCATTATCGGGGAAAAAAAATGAGTTTGTTGCTCTTGCTTACTTCGACGTAAGGGTGTCGATGAGTATTGATGTCTCCTTGAGAGAAAAAATTATACACTTAAAATATACAGACAGTAGTCTACTTGTAGGCAACAACAAGAACATTAGTTTCCCCTGATTTCTAAACAACAACAGCTGATATTTATTTCTAAGTGCCATTATAAACTATCTTTAATGTTCACATGAAAATGACAAAACATATAAAAGAAAAGCCATTTCATTCTTACTTCATGTCTGCACGCATGGTCTTCAATGTTATGATCAACTTTGCTGATGATTTTCATCTCATTCACTTGTGGTGGTTGTGTCACAGTGATCAAGCTTCCATTGTTCCATTGTTTCCAAGGTTACAAGGTTACAAGGTTCCAACGTTTCATTCCAAGGTTCCATTCCAAGGTTCCGTTGTTTCGTCATAATAACTTACAGTACACAGCAAGTTTCCTGCATATGTCCAATGCAAAGTACCGTAATAATCGGACTATAGAGCGCACCTAAATATAGTCTACCACTGGATAGCGCTGTGGCACCAGTTATGAAATGTAGCAAATGCGTTAAGATAAATGCCTTTGGGTGACAACCATGAGCCACTAAATCACAACATAGTTACAATCATATCCTGTATGTAGGGCAATTAAACATACTCTGTGATACTTTAGCTACCTCCCATTTGACAGTTTATGATTGTAACTTAACATACTTACTTACTTATTTTGCACCGAACAGTAGAAAGTCCGGTGCTTAGATTGCAACGCAGGTGAGCCAGTGAAATTCACCAGAAGGACAGGCAATGGCTAAGATGCAGAGCATGACTGCAGATCTAGAGGTTGCAGGTTCAATTCGATAAATCGATGAAAGAAATAGCTAAATTAATACACATAGATTTCTCTAAATTCTGGGGACATGCAAATGGTACGCGTCAGGATAATGAAAAGAAGGTCCAATTAATACATGGAAGATTCTACAAGGTTGTTTTTGACATCTGGTTTGATTGTATTTGATCAAAATCATCAGTTACTCAAATTACATGTTGACATTCTGAGACCTTTGAAAAGAAAGGAAGAACCATGCTATCTCCCCAGTGCTGCGGTGTAAAGAGGTCTGGCATGTTAAACTCCATGCTAATGTCATCTGAACCCAGTATATGTCACACTTATATCACCCACCGTCACTCACCAGCCATTTTCTCAGGATATCATTGTATTCTATACTGGGTGGGATCATGAGCTATTTTAAGCAGTATATACAGAAAGGCTTGACCTACAATACCTGGTAACACTCTCGCATGATCGTGTTACATCTTTTTCACAAAATCTTTCTCACTTCAGCCTCCATACTGTGGCAAGAGGTGGGGGCAGGTGAGACTCAGTGACATCAACTCTCTACCTTACCCATCTATCTCTCTCTGCCTTAGACAGGCAGAGTCCATATCCGTCTTTAAGTCGGCTCTAAAGACTTATCTTTTTACCTTTTCAGTGATGTGTTGACTTTTGCCGTGTACAGTGTGTTTCTATTTGTTGAGTTTTTAACAATTGTTGTGTTGTTTTTACAGTGTATAGTGTGTGTCTATTTATTGCGTTTTTAATATTGCTATGTACTGCACTTTGGTCATCCGTGTTGTTTTAAAGTGCAATAGAAATAAAGTTGGATTGGATTGGATGTAAAACAAAATGTCACATGCAAAATGAATTAAAGAATGAATATCTGCTAGGCATTCAAGTCTCGTTTCACCTTTTTCCCTTAACTCGATCTGTTAACCCATTCGATCCGTCATTCAACGATGGCGGTGGGCGGTTCCAAAAGTATCTGCACACCAAGAACAAAACTAGCGAAGCAGTTCTCAGTATCTCCTAGTTAACCGCAGGCTCCGTGACAGGGGTTTGGTGCTGTCAGCCCCGCCTTGTGGTCGAGACTTGCGCTTTAACACCAGCGCAGAACGTCCGCTCCGTGTTTGCAGAATGAGCTCGTGTTTCTCTGATCTGAGGACGCACAGGCCTGCAGATGCAAGTCTCATTGGCGGCTGTCATGCTAGGTTTTGCCCATATTTGGACATGTCTGCCGTGCTACTATTGTGTTAAATGGATATTTTGCACATCCATTTGATTCCTTGTAGATAGCAACTAGCGTCCCGGCTTCGTTAATGTCTTGTGTTTATAAGAGATTAAACTAGACGTTACAACATCCTGGGGTTTTCGACGTGTCGTTCGACGAGGCTTTTCCTTGTCGAGGCTGTTCCTCAAACACTTAGCTCGCCTTCGTGGATGGGAACAGTGAGGAAATGGTGACATGGAGACCGTGCCACAGCAGAGATCATTCCAAATGTTTCGACGGCACGCGCACAGACACACAGAAACGTTCGGCTCAACGCTCGTGACGGCGTTTCATAATGTCAGAGGGAACTTCCTCCCTCCGAGGCAGCAACAGAAGTGAGAGTTTCTGCAGCCATGTTGCCATGGTGAAATCGTCAAGGCTCCTCACATATTTGATATATATATATTATTATATTTTTTGGGCAAACTTGCAGATCCAATTTTGGAACAAAACAATCAACTGCTAGTTCATTCACGGAACCCATTTTGAGCGATTGTGTGATTAGGGATACGAATGATGCCACGAAAGTGTCTGTTTGTTTGGAAAGAGACACGTTCCGTATATGAATGTGGGGCTCCAGTGACCCAGAACCAGGGTGTGTGGCGTTAGTGAGGCAGTGCGAGGAGGCCTGGAAGAGCGGAGGCAGGGAGGGGAAATGGCTGCTGCCCCAGATAAGGTCTATCTTGGGGGCCGGCGTGCGCTCGCTAAAGCCTCCCTGGGCACCGTGCTCATCAAGGCCACCCACCGCTTCCTAAAAGGCTCACGTGGACACCTCAAAACGATACCCCCCCCCCCCCCCCCCCCCCTTAGGTCTCTCACCTATTAAACTACATGGGGTGTCCTGAGGGATGGGTTTCCTGGGAGATATCAAGGTAGTCTCCCTTCTCCACAGACAGTAGGATCAGATTGTAGTCCTCGCAAGGGCAAAAACAATTTTCCATACACATTTGGAAAGATGTCGATATTTGAATCTGTGTATTTATACTGACACCTGATTCTGTGGTGTTACTGCTTCCTCTCCACAACAGAAGTGACATTCAAGCCTTTGCAAAACAGACTTGATTTCTTAAACATACACAAGGGAGACATGAGCAAAACAGTAAGAGGAGACATTTCAAAAAAGGTCTGGAAAGGGCAATGTAGACCAATTTAAATATGGGCACACTGAACAATGTTCCAGGGAAACACTTTTACAAGTACAGCACATGCAGAGTCTGTTTTTAAAAACGCTGAGGTAAACATCGACCCAGTTAGAAGCAGAGAATCAAGGCCTCAGTGCTCTACAAGACTGATATGCCCTTGATACCGTTACTATTCATTTCCAAAGCACCACATCACGTAATTTGATGTCATCACATTGTCAGAACGGTTACAACCAGCTTAACCGTGGCAGCGAAGCGAGGGTTTCACTGTTGTACAGAGGGAAGTGATACTTCTCTGACCTTTCAGCCGTGAAATAAGACATGAACTGTTCACGAGCCCATGGTGAGCGTAAGACTGAAGGGAGAGATATTACAGAGCTATCAGGTGGTATCAAAAACGGAACACGATCCAAATGTCTTCAGACTACCATTTCCAGGTGTGGGAACATGTGCTCAAAGTGTTTCACTGCACTAGCGTAGGCAAACCTTTTGAGAAGTCCTTTGAAAAGTACAATAGCGTCGTCTAAATCAACGAAGCCTGTCAAACCCAAAGCTCTAGCGTGGGCCTACTGTGTTCTAGCCCTCCCCCACTTCCTGCCTGTCTTTTTCTCTGTGTGTGTTTGTGTCGACACCGGATGAAAAGAAATATATTCGGGGCTGATTTGCATTTTGGAGAAGTCTTAAAAAATGTGCCCTGACATTGTCTGTCTCGCTGGATAATTATGTCTAGGATAGTGTGAGGAGTAAGAAGACATGAGGTGCCACATTGAAAATAACTGACTTTTATCCTTCAGAAAATTACATTTACACATTAAAGTGAACCGTGAGGCAGAAACCCAAGTATGAGTTCACGAAGGCCTCAGCACAGGAAATAACAGGAGGTTGTACTCCAACAGGTACTTCCTGAAGCAGTTTTATCAGACCCACTATCTAGCCGGTGTACTTGCAAGGAGCCGAATACGAGTTAAACTGAGTCAATCCCCTGTGAAGTAACATGCGTTATCTTAAGCTGTGGAGAAACTACCCACTTCTGCATACTGTAAGCTGGAAGTGACAAAGGTGTCACCTGCTATTCATGAACCCTCAGCGAGCAACGACAAAAACACACAACTGACGCACATCTTCCCCTCGATCCACATCCGAACTGCTTAAGTCTGCTGTGATACGACGTCAATAAGATTCACAGAATATTATTCAAGGGGTCAACGTATATTTGGTGTGACCTGGAGGGGATGAACCCTGGGACAGAGAACAGGGGAGGTGTGTGGAGGTGACTGATGCCGTGCGGGGGGGTATCTGCAGACCACAGGTCCAGACCAGGACAGAGCAAAATCCCTTCTGGGGTCGATTCTCCACCTGTTGAATTCAGATAAAGGTGGAACAAAAACGTAAGACAAAAAACGTGAATACAACCACGTGTTATGAACGTCTTATACTTGTGAGCAGAGGAACTCTATAACTCTATAACACTATGCCGCCGAGGCATGGATCCTGAACACAACTGTATTTAAATATATATGTATATTACTAGTAGGTGCGGTGGGGTGTCTTGCATTTGCAGGAGTGAGAGAATTTCCCGGAAGAAGGAAAGAGAGAGCGCTGGTGACTGTTAGACCTCTTCCTGTGGTTCAGGCCATGTGATCAGAGTCTCCGCAGTTAAAAGGGACGCCACTTCTTCCTCTTCTTCATCCACCTCTAAGACGCCGACCAGAAGACATCGTCAAAGGCAACCAAGACTAAGTTCTTAGCTCTTCAGAGAAAAATACACCGGTTGATGAGGTACAGTATGGGTATTCTATATACTACATATTTTTTAACGCATTTAACAATTTTTTTATTATATTTGTAAAACTGTAAGGTTTACAATGTATTTTTTTTAGATTAAATGTAAGCAACTGTTATGTATATGTTAGTCTACCATACGGCACTTTTAAAACATTTTGTCAAGAAAAAGCATATTCTGTAGTAATTTCATGGTAATTACAAAAAAGATTCTGACTTGAATAATGGCTTTTAATTCTGGTATAGGTCGATTGTTTTGCATTTTGCAATGGGTCTGAGTTTCAAATTAATTCTAAGTAGATTTAGTAGTTTGATCAAAGTTTTATGTCGATTTTACGAAAATGGTTCCTTAGCGGTCAAATGCCTGAAAAAAAAGCTTACTCACGGCAGACAAAATGGCTGCCGTACGACGGTGCTTTTGTCTTGTCCTGATAAATGACACAGAAATAAAGAGTAGGCAGCATGGTGGGGTAGACTGGTAGACCTACACCACGATCGTCGAAAAAGTTCGTTGGAGAACCGTGCAGAACCAGGAAGGTGTCTGCGTAACGTGTGAAGACTACCTTCCGCATCAAAGGCCATTCTTATTTCTCATTGGCTTGTCGAATACTCTTCTAAACTTAAAGCATTGGTGAATATTGTTGTACAACTGCTCAGTAGTGATGTTTACAATGAAAAAACTGCAAATGTTGGCCCATGTGTGGCTGAGCTTCAGCCTGGTAGCAGACGCCAGCATGGGCAGGGGAGCCAAGAAGAAGCGGGAAGAGGACTTCTGGACGTACAGTGCAGTCATCCATAAAGTAGAAAGCACTACTAAACTCCTCGCCACAGTGTAGTGTTTCCTACTTTATGGATGAGTGTACTGTTGGCTACGGTGACAGGAGCAGCCGTCGCGGTGAGAGGAAGAAAAACGGGGAACTTGCTTTGTTACGCGCAGCCGTGCACAGCTCAGAGTGTCTCCACCCTGGACAAACCACATGGGCGGTGCATGGCGACGAATAAAGACAGACCCAACCCCCCCTAAGGCCTTAGGTTTGACCTCAGCGGTCCACAGAGGTATTCCCTTCTTAGACTGGACTGTAGTTTTGTATGACAATCACAATGTGTAATCACAAAACAATGAAGATGTATTTGCTGTTTGAAATAAAATCAAGAACGTTGGATTTTGAAACGATTGTCCTCGTCTCTTTCTGTGAATTCAACGCTCCCTTTAAGATTTCAGACAGAGAGGAACAGTAAGTAACTCCCAACACAAGCAAACAATCACTTCAGACTTCTGAGAAAATAGACTTTATTCCTGTAAAAAGATCCATATTGAAAGAAACTGCCACAATGTCAACAAGTCTGTGCCCTATCTCTGAAATCCCTCCTCAACCGACACATGCAAAAAAAGACGTCTGAAAAACAATATAAACAAACACATATGTACAGGTGAACTTCCAAAATGGGTAATAAAAACCTTATGATACAAAAAGTACATCTTCCACTTGGTTTTAGAAGACTGCATACAGGTCAGAAAATCCTTCCCTGTACGAAAATCCTGTACGTCTTATGTCAATGTCCCATCATCAACTCTACCGAACACTGTGCGTTATACACAGACACACAACTGCTAAAAATTCCACAGTCCATACTTGGCTTAACCACTGCATTCAAAGTCAGACTACGGAAATATATCCAAGTAGAACTATAAATACGTAAATGTTACAATAAATTAATAAGGCAGAATATGGGTACACATCATTATGCATGCAGTCGATAAAAGTTATGTAAACAACACATTAAGACTAAACAAGGTCTTGTAAGGCTAAATAATATCAACTTGCCTAAAATGTTCCCTAAAGGTTCAGGTGTGTTTTGTATTAGCAGAGCTGGACTATGGGAGGGTGCTAGCTAGGGGGAGTAATAACAGCGTAGCAGCCTTCTTACTACAGAGCGAGCTACGGACCAGCAGTGCATTAAAGGCCATGAGGACTTACGGACAGGACTACGTTTTCGGCAAACTTCAAAAGTACCTCCTCTGACATTATGACCTCTTCTACCTCGTTCCTGGTTCAGTGCAGCGCGGGAAAAAAAACAACAAAAAACACGCACCGCCTAACACATTCAAGCTAGCGCTTTCTGCGTTAGCGCGTTCCGCTAATCGTTAGAGTCCCTTCGACAGCCATGACAGAACTAGTATGGTACAAAAATAAAATCATGCAATTCCCCCTCCCTCCCCTTCCCTCCCTCCCCCCCCCCCCCCCCCCCCCCCCCCAAAAGGAAAGGTTCAAAATAACATAAACCAGATTTGCCTCCAACGCATAGTCAGGTTGGTGGGTTGACCCCCACCTACCTTCCCCCGAGCTAACGAAAGGAGTCTGTCACATGACGCGTTCACCGCCTCTTGTCACATGACGCGTTCCCCACCTCTGTCGCATGACACGTCAAATATGACCGTTCCCCCCCACCGAACACAACCCTGGTGCCTCTGGCTGACTTGGTAACGGGGCAAAGCACCAACAATTTTGGCAAGTGTCTTATCCCGCCGTTTCGTCAGCCACAGCTGAGACAACATGGCTCATCACACAACCAACAGACTTAAAAGCAAAAACCTGAGAAATCATTTAACCCAATTAGAGCCCAACGGTAATACAACGGGAACTAAGTCAAACCAACAGAAAATGTCTGGACAAAACATATTGCAACAAAAAAGGACCTTTCTCATTAGGATACTACCCAGAATCCACTGCATATTCACCCACTGTGTCTTGCGACTGTGTACTGTGCAAGACAGAAAAACTACAGTGCTTGTGTTGTCAAAAATGACATTACCAGAGTGGCCTAAGCAGTCCAAAACCAGTGGTTGCATGACGTTTGAGTGACTCATTCCCAAAATTATTCCAACACTCCTAAAACGGAGTCTGGGAAGCCAGCAGCAACAGAAGGACTGTAGACTGACCCCATAACACCAGCACACACACGGAACAGGGATTCTTTTTGATATCCTTCCTGACACACACACACACACACACACCATCCAGGCCTGTCCAGTGCCAGAGTCATGACCATGAGTTCCGTATCATCGTCTGAAATAAAGGCATGGCCAGGCCTCAGTATGGCCAGACAGCAAATGACCTCTGCTCCCCTGGACTGGCCCCTTAGACTGGCCCCTGGACTGGCCCCTGGACTGGCCCCTGGGCTGGCACCTGGACTGGCCCTTGGACTGGCCCCTGGACTGGCCCCTAGACTGGACCCTGGACTGGTCCTTGGACTGGCCCCTGGCTCCTTCCTGCTCTGACAGCCCGACCAACACTAACACTCCCGATCTGTACACACAGTTTGGACAGTGAACTAACAGCCATCGAACAAATTGCACAGTTCGTACAATTAGTCAGCATTAAACACAACCGTAATCTAACCGTGAAAATACTTCTCACAACCGACCGAAAAGGACGTTCGAAATTTCGGAAATTCCAATTTTGAATCGATCAGGTTGCTGCTCTTCGCCAGGTCGATCTACGCAGACCGAACGGACAGATGTACGCCCTCCCGGCCGCACCGCGCCCCTGGAACGCGTCTCGCCACGGCGACAGCCAGGTTGTTTAGGTGTAGCGTTTTCGGCATCGCAAATCCTTCAGAGATTACTTCGAGATTAAGTCTAAACCCCGAAAGAGTGAAGTACTGGTTAATACTTAATCAAGAGGTATTTTGAGGCAGACTGCGAGAGCGGGGAGTTTAAATACGGCCACATGCAAAGGAACATGCTGATGCTATTGGCCATAGAGCTGGGATATCCGCTTCCTATCTGGACAGATGGTCTGGGAAGTGTTATACAGAGTTTTATAGGTGCCTTACGGTCTATGTATCTTATGCTACTGACATGTTAGCTAACGGCTAACATCTGGGACGAACATGGAAAGTGCTTTGATACGGGATCCATCCTTCCAGCTGTCACTCCTTCTTGCTGGAAGAGCCCAACTTTCTAAACAGCTTTTTGCCTTTGGAGAAGAAACTTCTCTTTTTCTTGCCCGGAGGGGAGGAGTCTGTGTGCGCGTGGGGGTCAGGAGGGGAGGAGTCTGTGTGGGTGGGGGGGTCAGCGGGGGAGGAGCCTGGGACCTGCCTGCGGGCGGGGACGAGGGCGGGGGATGGGTGCGGCGCCGGCGATGGCTCGACATCTGCTGCCGGCTCCGGGACGGCGCAGTGGGAGAGGGCCAGGCTTTGCGGCCCTGCCTGAGGCAGCCCCGCCTCGTCAGGCCCTGAGGGCCGCGGGTCCTGCTGCTCCGCGGAGGTG
This sequence comes from Protosalanx chinensis, assembly GCA_030340685.1. Classification (NCBI taxonomy): domain Eukaryota; kingdom Metazoa; phylum Chordata; class Actinopteri; order Osmeriformes; family Salangidae; genus Protosalanx; species Protosalanx chinensis. The sequence goes on along the minus strand of CM059338.1, from coordinate 4,499,146 downwards.
ATCGGACTCACCTGGAGGAGGGCCGAGATGAGGGATGAGAACATGCTGCCACATCAGCAGCACTTCACACTCACATCAGGACTATCCTAATCAAACGATACTTCACGTTATCTACCTCAACTTACAGTGAATCCGTTTATATACAAGTCGCTTTGGATGAAAGCGTCTGCTAAATGAAGCATTATTATATACACAACATGACACGTAAACTGATTCAAAGTATCCAAAAAATCTTGTTAGCTCGCATAAAAGCTCTACTGACGGATTACATGTTAGGAGACTGAGGACACATGAGGGGAACGGGAACATGGATGCAGGGGAGCTCAGGACAAACAGAACTGGCTCGTATCAACACCAGCTCTGGGGCTGGTCTCCTAGGCTGGGCAGGAACCTTGGGAGCTAGCATGGAGGGAGGGAAGGAGGGAAGGAGGGAGGGGGAAGGCAGGTTTGGAGGAGGGGCGTACAGACTCCTTTGTGGGGCCTGACAGGAGAAAACACTTACGCTCAAGTCTTAAAGTGCACGGTTCGTTTTTGCTTCTGAAACAGGCCATGCAGGAGAAAGAGAGGGCGGAAAAAAAAGACAACAGGCAAATCATATAGACGATACGAGAAAGACAACGACGAAAGAACGAAAAGAAAGATGTGGAGAGAAAAACAGAGACGGCTGTATCCAGTCAGTAACAAGGACGTGAAGGATGGCCGACACCCAAGTCAAGCGACAGAGGTACGAGGGGCGAGGGGGTGTGTGTGGGGGGGCTTACCTGAGAGTCTCTCCTGCTGGAGGCCGCCGGTGCCTCGGCGTGGGCTCCCCCCCCGGCCCCCTCCTCCCCCCCCGTCTCCGGCAGGGCCCGCAGGAAGTTGGACGGCACCAGGCCCTTCTGTCCGTTCAGGTCTCCCTGGGAAAAAAACGGCGCGAAAGCACGCGCGTTAGGAGCAGCAGACGGCCAAAACCAGTCAGTCGGATCGGCGAATCCACTCACGTAATAGAAGCCGTCGTCGTCCATGTCTCCGAATATGTAGATGACGTCTCCTGCGCTGAAGGTCAGCTCAGCCTGAAAAGAGGCAGGAGGAAAAAAAACACAAATAACACAAGAGAGCCGCGAGAAGATTAGTACAATATGTTAATAGAGTGAACCCTCGCTTTATCATGGTTCACTTTTCACGTTTCGCTACTTCACGGATTTGCCTCGTGCATTGTGTTCTGCATTCTGATTGGCTAAACAGTCTCTCCAACACCAACCTGCGCATCAATAAAGTTGCGGTTTACTGGATACAGTACTTTTAGTTGTTAAACAAATGCTTGGGCCTGTAAAAAAGGTTTGTTCTTTTGTTTAAATATATAATAGAGTATGTAATTGTATAATAATTGTTAAAAAAATAACGGTTTCAGCTTCTTTTTGGAACGTAACCCCCGTGAAAAACGAGGGTTCACTGTACGCAATCATTTTTTCAACTAAACCCATATAAGGACCGTGTCTCACCTCTATGTCGGTGTTGGGGGAGCTCTCTCGAGGGTCGTAATCAAAGATGGCCACCATCCGGCGGGAGCACGTTTCTGGGTTCCCTGTGGCAGCAGCTGATTGGCTGGGATCTGTCAAACATACGGTGGACTGCGGTGAGGGTTTGTGGGCCAGAGATTCGACAGTGGCGGTCAGCTTATCGGCATGCAGGTTATTTCCAGTTAGCATCATGCTACGCTGGGCCGGCGCCACACAACGAGGGTGTAAGAATTATTATTGACAGAGTTAACAGATGAACAACACAGGTTGGTTAAGTGACCGGTTAGTCCATTTGTTAGCAAGCACTACAGTGAGTGTGCATGTCATTTTCCCAGTCATCTCAAATCAGGAAGAGAAACAGGCGTCCATGCTGGGGCCGTCTCGTCAACGGCTAGCGCGGAGCGAGCAGGAGGAAGTGGGCTTTGAGGACGTCTGTCGCTTGTTGTCGTGAGGAAGTTGCAGAACAAGGCAGAACTCACGGTATGAGTACAGTACAGGACCAGGTGAAGGCATGCAGATGGCCTGAGCGTTCCGGAGCTTTTAGCTAACGCATGCTGGGGGGAGGCGGAGGGATGGTAGGGGAAGCGGTATGGGGGGTGCGTAATGGGGGATAGGGGGGGACCAACCTTGGCTGGAAGAGTCTAAGCTCTCCTCCCACCGTGCTGCAGACTCCACTGGGGGAGCGGAGAGGAGGAGGAGGTTAACACACTTCACCCCGGGCCTATCAGCCTCCAACACAGTCAACACCAACAGCGGGGATCAAACCCAACCTAGAGGCCAGCAGGGCCTAGGCAGCCCTGGGCTGCATGAGGCACCACATCCCCAGACACAGGGCACACATGGAGGAGATCAGAGAGAAGGGGGGGGGGGGGGGCTAGGTTGGGGCTGTCACTGGTGGGGCTGTCACTGGTAGGGTTGTCACTGGTAGGGCTGTCACTGGTGGGGCTGTCACTGGTAGAGCTGTCACTGGAAGAGCTGTGACTGGTAGGGCTGTCACTGGTAGAGCTGTCACTGGAAGGGCTGTCACTGGTCGGGCTGTCACTGGTAGGGCTGTCACTGGTAGGGCTGTCACTGGTGGGTCTGTCACTGGAGGGGCTGTCACTGGTGGGGCTGTCACTGGAAGGGCTGTCACTGGTAGGGCTGTCACTGGTGGGTCTGTCACTGGAAGGGCTGTCACTGGTGGGGCTGTCAATGGTAGGGCTGTCACTGGTGGGTCTGCCACTGGTAGGGCTGTCACTGGTAGAGCTGTCACTGGAAGAGCTGTCACTGGTGGGTCTGTCACTGGTAGGGCTGTCACTGGTAGGGCTGTCACTGGTGGGTCTGTCACTGGAAGGGCTGTCATTGGTAGGGCTGTCACTGGTAGGGCTGTCACTGGGAGGGCTGTTACTGGGAGGGCTGTCACTGGGAGGGCTGTTACTGGTAGGGCTGTCACTGGGAGGGATGTCGCTGGTGGGGCTGTCACTGGTAGGGCTGTCACTGGGAGGGCTGTCACTGGTGGGGCTGTCACTGGGAGAGCTGTCACTGGTGGGGCTGTCACTGGAAGGGCTGTCACTGGAAGGCGACAGTGTCATAACAGCAAGCTACTCCAAGGCAAGTTACCTGGGCCTACGGGATCACGGCAAATTCCCTTTCCATTCAAACTACTATTAAGTACTAGTGGCTTATGTGAAATATACCATTGAATGTAACTACTAGGTTATAGTGGAATCTAGCTTGTAAAAACCCTAACTAACGAATATTATAGCTCGTGCGACATGATGATGATGATACGCTTGATTAAGAGTCCCCTCTGGTCACTAAGCAATAGGCAAACAGCGTGCGTGCGAGAGGTAGAGAGAGAGAGAGTGGGAGAGAGCAGGGAGAAGGAGAGAAGGAGGCCCAGAGTCAGCAAGCAGCAGGAGCCACACACACCTTTCTTGGATCGTCGCGGTTTCGGCGGTGGGACAGGGCGACGGGGAAGCTGTGCGTGAGAGCGAGCGCCTTTATGGAGTTTTAACAGGACGCCGACATTTTGTAACCAAAACAACATACAAACAAAAAAAAACACAAGAGACGCAAAAATGGAGAAGAAGTAGACCACACAAAGACAGAATGAGAAGCCCGTAAAAAAATAAAAGCGCTGGAGAGCCCAGCCAATCACCAGCAAACACAGCAGGGGAGACAAAGTGGAAGTGAAAGGGTTAAAACATCTTGCAAGGGTTATTCCTGTGAGAAAGGGTGTCAGGTGGCTCAGCGGGTTAAGGCGTTGGCCTCATGATCGGAGGGTTGTGAGATCGAACCCCGGCTGTGGCTACGTGACGTTGTGTCCTTGTGCAAGCTACTTCACCCTACTTGCCTCAGGGGAGAATGTCTCTGTACTTGCTGTAAGTCGCTTTGGATAAAAGCGTCTGATAAATGTAAATGTGTGATGTGTCTCGCTGGAAAGCAGAGGTTCTATGGGGGCTTAGCTCCCAAGCTGACACTCTTAACTGCAGAGTTTTGCTTTGAAAGGATGGATGTAGCTGTGGAGCGCTGGTCAGGCAAAGAGCTCCAGGTGAACATGAGGACCAGAGGCCGAAATACAAGCAGGTGCAACACGAACTATGAAAGCAGGCAAAGCATCTCAGAGGAGCGCCAGGGGGAAGCTGGAAGCTGGGAACCCCCTGGCCTTATGATCGGAAAGTTGGGAGTTCGATTCCCGGCTATAGCTATGTGATGTTGTGTCCTTGGGCAAGGCACTTCACCCTACTTGCTTCAGAGGGATTGTTCCTGTACTTGCTGTAAGTCGCTTTGGATAAATTAATATAGATATATCTGTCATAGCCCCTCGCTTTGCCAACTAATTCCCTCCTTTACTGATACTGTGGGAAGGGGTGTCGTTTCTTCACCCAATGGGGTCCCGTAAGGGTATGCTGTCGTTTCCACTTACTTTCACATCACACACAACACGGGAGATGAGGGGATTTGATGAACTTTCAAAAGTCCCCAGCAGACAACATGGATAAAGGCCACAGGGCTGACATTGAACACAATGCTCGTCTTGGTGTAGGATCATGGGTGTCCAATCCTGGTCCTCGAGGGCCTCTGTCCTGAAGGTTTTAGATGTTTCCCTGCTCCAGCGCACCTGATTCTAACGAACGGGTCGTTATCAAGCTCCGTGGAAGCCTCTTAATGACCCGTTCATTCGAATCAGGTGCGCTGGAGCAGGGAAACATCTAAAACAGTCAGGACGGCGGCCCTCGAGGACCAGGATTGGACACCCATGGTCTAGGTTAATGGGGTGGGAGACCTATTGTGATTGGCTGGGAATGAGTTGATGGACAGGCTGGCGTACCAATCTTCTCCATGGAGGCGTCGGTGGCCAGGAAGCCCTGCTGAAGCAGCTGCACTCTGGTCTCCTCGTCCTCCACCTGGATCTCAGACACCATGTTGCACGGCACGTAACCCAGACGACCTCCAGACTCGCCGCGGTAGAATCCGTCCGAGTCCTTGTCCCCGTACACCTGGGTCAGGGTGGAGAGACGTCACGAGCGGGGTTAGATCGGCGGCGTCGAACCTGTGCCATCGCGGGCCAAGAAAGTGCAGGTTTTCGTGTGAACCAGGCCACTACACCAGCTGATTTCGCTAACGAGTTTCTCCGTTTAATGAAATCAAACTCGTTAGTGAAATCAGCTGGCGTAGTGGCTTGCACCCTCTTGGCCCGCGATGGCACGGGTTCGACACCTGTGGGTTAGATACTAAAAACAACACTGCATCCATTTTTTCATTTCATCCATAGCAATATACGGAGAGGGATTTGAACCAGCAACCTCTAGACCAGGGGTGTCAAATCCTGGTCCTCGAGGGCCCCTGTCCTGACAGTTCTAGATGTTTCCCTGCTCCAGCACACCTGACCCTAATGAATGATCATCACGAGGCTTCCACAGAGCTTTATAACAACCCCTTCAGTAGAATCAGGTGTGCCGGAGCAGGGAAACATTGAGAACTGTCAGGACAGGGGCCCTCGAGGACCAGGATTTGACAACCCTGGTCTAGAGGTTGCTGGTTCAAATCCCCCTCCGTATAATGCTGTAGATAAATGAAAAAAATGGAAGCAGTGTTGTTTTTAGTATCTAACCCACAGGTGTCAAACTCATGTCATCGCGGGCCAAGGGCTCTCGAGGACCAGACACCCCCTGCTCTGGGCCTCCAGCTTGGGTGCTCTACCAGCGCCAGAGCCACCGAGACAGGAGCGTGGAAGCTCGGGAAGACTTCGCCTTACTTTGATGATCTGGCCCTCTCGGAACGGCAGCTCCTCCTCAGCGGCGTCCGGGTTGGGCGACATGGCGGCCGGGTCGTAGGGGAAGAGAGCCACAAAGACGCGGACCTCGTTCTCGCCGACCATCCTGCCGGACTCCACGCTCTCTGCACGGACACACGCGCGCGCACACACACACACACATAACATTTAACTGACCCATCTGAAGCGTACGAAAACCCATCACCTTGTCGATATGCGCAGGTCAGAAATGCCAGGTTAGATACGCCCTCCCCCCCCCCCCCCACCCCCCGGGTCGTCATGGCGTCCCCCATGCCCCCTGTCCTTAAGTGCGGTAATCAAGCTCAGGCACTGATCCCTAAGTCAAGCCTGAGCAGATTGAGAAACGTGCTGATGATCCCCAGCTACACTATTCTGCTGTCCCCACACACACACACACACACACACACACACACTCCCACTACAGGGTGTGTGCGTTCGCCCCATCGGACCCGGATGGCGTAGCCGACGCGCAAATCGCCACCACGAACACAAGACCGAGAACCTATCTGGCGTGAGTTCAGTTTCCCCCGCCCAACCCCTGACGGTGGTACGGCATTTCCACGACCCCGGGGGGGGGGGGGGGGGGGGTGGAGACCTGGCATGGGGTTGACTCTGGAGACTGGACTCTGTCCAGAGAGAGTGAATAAGCCGCAGGACGTAAGCCGCAGCAGTGAGACGCGGCCTATCTCATTACGAGGGGATCAGCGTATCTGTAGCAACAGTCATGGAAGGAGAAACGGCGCACTTTCACATCCCCCCCCCCAAAGGTTATCGCTTTAGATATGACGCTCGCTCTTCTGTTCCCGCGCGCGCAACGTTCGCGGGCCTGATGTCAGCGCGTGTGCGCGCGAGTGCTTTGCGAGTCCGTTTTGCGTACGCAGTTGGAATCCAGAGTAGCTGAGTTCTATATGTGTGAGTTTCACAAAGAGGGAGAAGAAAGAGAGGAGGTGGGGGGGGGGGAGGGAGAACAATCTAGAACTACCAACAGAGGGGGAGAGAAAAAGCAAGGGAGAGAAAAAGCAAGGGAGGGAAGGAGGGAGGGAAGGAGGGAGGGAAGGAGGGAGGGAAGGAGGGAGGGAAGGAGGGAGGGAGGGAGGGAGGGAAGGAGGGAGGGAAGGAGGGAGGGAAGGAGGGAGGGAGGGAAGGAGGGAGGGAGGGTAGGAGGGAGGGAAGGAGGGAGGGAGGGAGGGAGGGAGGGAGGGAAGGAAGGAGGGAGGGAGGGAAGGAGGGAGGGAAGGAGGGAGGGAAGGAGGGAGGGAAGGAGGGAGGGAAGGAGGGTAAACGACAGTCATGCTCCTCCACAGAGCCTGGTTTCACTGCTAGCTAATCTAGGTTACTATTTTCACTGCTGTCACTTCCTCCTGTCTCATGGCATGACAAGCCATTTTGGGTTAAGCCAGTTCTGAGCTTAGCTTTCTCTCTCTCTCTTTCTCTCCCTCCCTCTCTCTCTCCCCCTCTCCCGCTCTCCCTCCCTCTCTCCTGTAACCCCTGCCCGGCTCCTGTCCCGTCCATCCCCTCCCCCCTCCCAGGGGGATAATGTGACTGTCGACGTGTCGGACATTGGAAAAGGCAGCGATGTGCAGTTAGAAACATGTTAGAAAGAAAGAGGGATGGAGAAGAGAGACGGAGAGAGAGAAAAACGTGGTTGAACGGAGAGCCTTACCTTTTATCTTCCTGGCTACAGAGCGAGCCAGTTTAGGGGAGAGTTCCGGGGGGCCTCCCCCCCACGGGGCCCCAGCCTCCGGCCCCGGGTCTCGGCCTCCATCCTGGAGGGGCAAAGACGAGATGGTCAGAGGTGCACACACGCACACACATAGCTATGCACAGTCACACTACACACACACACACACACATATGGCTAAACACAATCCCACCACACACACACACACACACGGCTATGCACAATCCCACCACACACACACACACAGCAATGCACAATCACACGCACACACACACACACACACACATAGCTATGCACAGTCACACTACACACACACACACACACATATGGCTAAACACAATCCCACCACACACACACACACACACACACACACACGGCTATGCACAATCCCACCACACACACACACACACACACAGCAATGCACAATCATACTACACACACACACGCATGGCTACGCACAGTCCCACTACACACACACACACACATTCGCACGGCCACACACAGTCACACTACACACGCACACACACACGTGCGCACACACAAACACACAGCCACACACAGTCACACTACACACACACGCACACGCACACTAGAGGGGACAGGAACACCTGCAAACTCTCAAACAGCGCCCTTAACTCAGCCATGTCACTCAGCAAAACAAAGAGGTTTTTAATCCACAGATATGGACCGACACTGTGTGTGTGCGTGCGTGTGTGTTGTGATGTGGCACAGGGCAGCACAGGATAACAGCTCTAAACGCTTCCTCTTTCCACGCGGGGAAAGTGACGGAAGCCACTAGAAGGACAGGAGACAAGACAGACAGAAGGACAGACTAGGAAAAGTGCTTTTTCTAGAAGCACTTTCAATGTCGTTGTACCTGGTGACAGTGACAAATAAAGATCTATCTAGAGGAGGGTTGGGATTGGTCCTGGTGGATCGGAGGGGGGGCTGGGGGGGGGGCGGGGGAGCTTCCCGACTGAGGGAGGGTCTTCCGGGGTGAGCGAAACACAGGAGGGGGGGACGACTAAACAACAGACTTCCGGAACACGGACAACACACCCATTTCTGCTGGGCGGAGGCCGACGCTTGGTGCTCAGGCTTGGGCCGGCGGAGGGCAGGGCGGGAGGGGTCCGGCTGCGCCCCCTCCACCCACCACTCCGAGCTCATCTGCTCCACCACCACCTCCCCCTCGCCGTAGCCGAGGAGGGGGTCCTCGTCGTTGTCCGTGCCGTACTCCACGTCGATCTCCACCCCCGGGCTGGGGGCTTTCACCGTCCTCACCGTCTTGCTGACCAGGTAGGGGCTGCCCTGGGGGGCCGGGCCGGGCCCGTGGACGGCCATCTGACTCCGGAGCAGGGCCTCCCTCCTGAGGCGGTCCCCCACCCCTCCCACGGTCCCTTCCCTGCCGGAGTTGGCCTTGAGGGGGGCGCGGTGCGTCCACACCTGCCGGCCGCTGGGCCCGGCGTACATGCTGCCGTCGGAGTCCAGCTCCACCTCCTCCTCGGGGTAGCTGACGGCGTCCACCGTGTCCGCGTAGTGAACCCTGAGGTGGGGCCGCGGCCGGCCGCCTTGCCTGGGAAGGGGCTCCTTGGCTGGGCTTCGGCTGACGCCGTGGTTGTGGTGGTGGTGCGGCTGGGCCGGAGGGAGGTGGTGGTGGTGTCTGTCCCCGGGGTGGTGGGGGGTGGCGGCGGTGGCGGCGGGGGGCCTCCTCCTGGCTGTTGTCCTCCTCGTCCGTCACCTCGGGGATGCTGAACAGCTGCTTGGCGCGCGGAGCCTGGGGGGGCAGCTTCAGGATCCTCTCCAGGACGTCCTCGTCGCTGTCCACCTCCCAGCGGTCCGACTGCAAGGGGGCGCGGGGGGCAGTACGAGGGGGGGGGGGGGGTGCGGTACGAGGGGGGGGGGGGGGGGGCGGGGGGCGGTACGGGGGAGGAGGGGGCGAGGTGAACAGGCCATGGTATCATAAGGTACAGAGAAGGCAGAGGGAGGGGAGGGGGGGGGGGGGGGGGGCGGGTGAGCCGCCCAAGTAGGGGCGAAGAAAAGAAGAAAAAGAAACGAGAAACAAACGATGAAAACGGAAAGTTCCGGAAGAAGACCAACAGTAAGGCGAAGGAACGTGAGAAAACCAAAACCATCCAGGACCTGCTGCTGTGCTCACCGATACGCAGCCTTAACGCCTGCGAGTTGATCGCATGTGTGTGTGTGTGTGTGTGTGTGTGTGTGTGTGGGGGGGGGGGAGGGGGTTACCCGGTTAGCTCCGACGGTGTATCCCCGAGGCTGACTCTCTCCGGGGGGGTCGGAGTACAGATCTTCTTCCTCCTCCTCCAGGATGTCGGACAGGTCGGACCCTCGGCTGCTCTCTGCCTGGTACTCGCTGGCTTGGACCGCCTGCGCCCCGCCGTAACCCTGGTAACACCACACACAGCACAGGGTTCCTTAGCAGTTGTGGAAGAAATGGGATTTCCTGTGTACAGTGAACCCTCGTTTTTCACAGGGGTTACGTTCCGAAATCCGTAAATTAAATACTCTATTATATATTTAAACCAAAGAACAAACCCTTTTTACAGGCCCAAGCATTAGTTTAACACATAAAAGTACTGTATACTGTAAACTGCAACTTTATTGATGCGCAGGTTTGTGTTGGAGAGACTGTTTAGCCGATCAGAATGCAGAACACAATGCACGATGCAAATCTGTGAAGTAGCGAAACCGTGAAAAGTGAGCCGTGATATAGCGAGGGTTCACTGTACTTATATTAATCACTACTGAACACCCTTTCTCTGAAGACTGTTGTAACGTCATTACTGCCTGACTGTCACTATCTATGTTCACATTCTTGTGCCCTATAAAAGAAGGTCCTCTCGCCTTCAGACAGGAGAGAGACATGATTGAGACCTAAGCCTTGTACTGTCTTCATTTTGTTGCCAGAGGTATGGTCCTTTCTCTCCCAATCTGCAGGTTGTTAAATACTTATTTAATCCAGAACTCAACTGAACTGTCATTCCGTTTACGAAGAGACGGACAAAACGCTTCCTTTGTCGCGGTGCCGCCCCGAAGAGCAAAAGGAACCGTCTTAACGGAGTCAGCGCGTCTGAGGAGCTGTACTGACCTGTTGCTGCCTGCTGTGGGCCTGGTTCTGATCCTGGCTCAGGAACTCGTCCATGGACACCAAGCGGCTCCTCTCGCTCTCCTCCTCCGCCTCCGACTCCATGGGCGAGGGGTTGAGCGGCCGCAGGGGGTGGGTGTCCTGGGGGTCCAGCAGGTCCGCGACCTGGGCGGTGGCCTTGGGCTGGGGCAGGCTGGGCTCGGGGGTGCTGAGCTTGGCACGGGGGTCCTCCAGGAACTCCGAGATGGAGACGAGGGGGCGCAGCGTCACAGGGCTGCCAGTGTCTCTGGTCTGCTCCGGCGCGGCCGGGGTGGGGGCGACCGCCGGGGCTGGTGGAGTTGCTGGGGTGGGGGGCAAGGCCGCGCTGACCTGGGGGAACACGGTGGGTGGGGGGGAGGGTTAGAAAACCAGCGACGCAGACCGCTCACGACCAAACAATCAGTGGGAGGGGGAGAAGGTCTTCTAACCATTGGGTGGACGAAGGTGGAGTTGGGTGGAAGGGTGGCCTCATGCACTGCCAAGGCAGCCCTCAGGGGGGCAGCGGACGAGGGGTTGGCCCAGGCCTCCGCGTAGGAGGCAGGGGTCAGAAGGGCTTCGGTGGCCAGGGAAGGGGCAGAGTTGGCAGGGGGCCCCCCTGCAGGGCCCATGGCATGTGCGTCTAGCGAGGCGTGGGGCAGCGCGGAGGTTTTGGCAGGAGAGTTCCCGTAGGAGGGCGACTGGGGCAGGACGGAAGGTTCCGGAGGGGGGGCGTAGGCGCCGGCGAGAGCTCTGCCGGCCACGGAAGGGCAGGGGGGCGGCCGGACCCGTCATGATGGCGGCCAGCTTGGCGGGCACGCTGACTGGCACAGAGTCGGGGGACTCCCCGTGGGCGGACGTGGTGCGGACCGTGAGCTCCAGGGCGGACTGGAGGGACTGGATCTGGGAGGGGCCCAGGAGGGCGCTGCCCGCCGTGGGAGAGGACACCTCCAACACCTGGGCAGGGGACAGGAGCGTCACGGGAAGCAAACACACAAACATAGCCCTCACAAAGCACCACTTGCCTGACATTTACCGTATTTTTCGGACTATAAATCGCTCCGGGTTATAAATAATAATAAAGCTATAAGAATGCACAATAAAGAAGGAAAAAACATATATAAAATGAATTTTTGTGAAAGGATGTAATAATGATGTGAAATGATATGATAATGTGTCAATAATTTCACACATAAATCACTCCAGAGTATAAATCGCACCCCCGGCCAAACTATGAAAAAAAATTTGATTTATAATCCGAAAAAAATTGTAGTCATTTAGCAGACGCTCTTATCCAGAGCGACTTACAGCAAGTATAGAGACACTCCCCCCTGAGGCAAGTAGGGTGAAGTGCCTTGCCCAAGGACACAACGTCACGTAGCCACAGCCGGGAATCGAACTCACAACCTTCCGATCATGAGCCCGACGCCCTAACCGCTAAGCCACCTGACTCCCTCCCTAAAAATGTACCACTAACAATCACAAATATAGGGAAAATATGATTGGGATTATGTGCCGTTCCAGAGAGCATACTGCATATCCAATCCCATTATCATGTTTAGTTCTAGTAGGTCAATATAACTAAGCCTAACTGAGCCATCATGCTGTTTCTCCATGACAAAACCAAGGCATGGGTACATGCAGCCTCCCCCCCCTCCAGAGGAGGCAGGGCTCCATGCAGCCTCCCCCCCACCAGGCAGGGCTCCATGCAGCCTCCCCCCCACCAGGCAGGGCTCCATGCAGCCTCCCCCCCACCAGGCAGGGCTCCATGCAGCCTCCCCCCCTCCAGAGGAGGCATGGCTCCATGCAGCCTCCCCCCCACCAGGCAGGGCTCCATGCAGCCTCCCCCCCACCAGGCAGGGCTCCATGCAGCCTCCCCCCCACCAGGCAGGGCTCCATGCAGCCTCCCCCCCTCCAGAGGAGGCATGGCTCCATGCAGCCTCCCCCCCACCAGGCAGGGCTCCATGCAGACTCCCCCCCTCCAGAGGAGGCATGGCTTCATGCAGCCTCCCCCCCACCAGAGGAGGCAGGGTTCTGCGGAGGGTCTTGCCTTTTTCCTGTCGGCGTAGATGGTGTATCCGGTGACGCGGACCCCGTTGGAGGTCCCTGCAGCGTCTATGGTGACAGGCAGCCAGCTGACCAGAGCGATCCCCGGGGACGGGCCCTGCTCCAGCTGGAGGTCCAGGGGAGCATCGGGAGGACCTGGGGGGAGGGGGAGGGGGGAGGAGGAGGGGAGGAGGAGAGGGGGAGGAGGGAAAGAAAGGGGAGTTGAGGAGGGGCGCGGGAGGATGGGAGGGGGAAAAGAGGGAGGGAGGAGGGGAGGGAAGGGTAAGGGTGGGGGGGGGGGGAGAAGAGGGGGAGGGGCGTGGACGGGGAGCGAGTGAGGGGGGGGGCGGGGAGAGCCGAGGGAGACGGCATTGGACGGGAGAGGGAGAGGGGGATGGGGGAGATCGGGGGATTAAAATCAGCAGGCCTACAGCAGAGGGGGCCCGCCCTCCAGCTGATCCAGTTTAGCCTTGATATGGACGGATATTCGTGAGCCCTGACCTAACAGGACATTATAGTGATGTAAGGCCATATTTTGAAACACAAAGGATTGTCTTCGCTGCTCAGCCCAAAACAGTCCATATCTAGGGCCTCGAAGCCTTATCCCAGCAACACGCTTTTAAGAAGAAGAAATGATCCCTTATTAGTCCCCCAGTGAGGTAAATTTCACAGCCGCACCCATATTGGTGTAAGGCAGGGGTCTAGGCCTGTGCTAGGCCTGTGCTGAGGCGCCAACATAGATTATACCAACACAACAAAGTCTCATCTACACTGATAACTCCACACACACAATTGATCGCCTCCAACCGCTTTTTCCCGGGTTGGCTGGCGGGTCTATTGGCTGGCGCCCAGGGCTTTTTAAAATGACCGGGCTGCAGGCCAAGGATGCTGCTGGTCTACCCCACCCATATCCCCTGTGCACGCTACCCATTCCCTGTTGAATCATGTGTCTCTGTGTTGTACAATTTATGTGCTCATGCTGAGGAGTTTTTTGTTTTGCTGTTCCCAAATCTGGGGGCGGCTTCTCTTTTTTTTCTCCTCTTCTCTCCTCATGTCATGTGATGTTTTTGAAACCTTGAGTTGGCGCTGTTTATAGTGCCATGGCATGTAATGTCGAAGTAAATTCCTTGGATGTGTAAACATTCATGGCGAATAAAAACCGATTCTGATTCTTATATTCAATGCACTGGCCGGGATTGGAACCCAGGTATTTTGCGCATGGTAGGCAAGAATCCTACCACTGAACCATTACTGCTGCCTCATTGTCTAACGACAAATAATAACACACACAAACTTGCTAATGTCTAATAATAATAATAAATAATACCTCATTTATCAGACGCTTTGATCCAAAGCGACTTACAGTAAGTACAGGGACATTCTCCCTGAGGCAAGTAGGGTGAAGCGCCTTGCCCAAGGACGCAACGTCACGCAGCCGCAGCGATACAACGTATGTGGGAGCTACGATGAGATTGGAGGGTCTACCCTGCGATGGGGGCTGCGAGCACCCACCTGCCACGAGGGTGCAGAAGGAGACGGTGGCGGTCTTGTGCTCGCGCCGATCCGGAGGCATCTCCCAGGGCGTGCGGTGCGGCCGCGCCTCCACCTTGACGGCGTACTGCAAGCTGGGCGAGAGGTTGGTGAGGCACAGAGAGTAGCAGCCGGCCTTGACCAGCTCGCACTCCTCCTCGTTCAAGGACACGATGTGCACGTAGTTGCTGTTGCTGGGCAGCCAGGCCAGGCTGGCCGAGGTGGCCGTGACCCGCTCCACCCGCAGCTGGGTGGGCGCCACGCAGACGTCCCTGCCCACCAGCATGCTGCAGCGGAGCTGGTCGGAGGCCCCGCGCTCGGTCAGGCTCTGCACCGCCACCCGGTACGTCTTCAGGGCCACGTCCAGGCGCTCCAGCACCGCTTTGGTCTGGGCGCCGAAGGGGACGTTCATCCGGAGCTCGTGGTCCACGTACACGTTGTAGCTCAGCACGTTCCCCCAGCCGGCCGGCACCAGCGGGGGGTCCCAGCCGATGATGATGCTCTTGGCCAGCTGCTTGATGAGGGTGAGCTTGCGGGGGTAAGGCACGGTGTCCCCCCCCACCTCCTCCAGGTCCAGGTCCAGGCCGTTGGTGAGGGGGGCGGAGAGGGCGGAGGAGGCCGGCTCCGGGGGGGCGGAGGCGGGGGCGGAGGTCGGGAGGGGGTCCTCCGTCCTGTCGGGGGGGGCGGCGCCGGAGGAGGAGGCCGCGCGGGGGTGCAGGTGGAGGCGCTCGCTGGCGCTGTGGAGGCTGCCGTCCAGCAGGGAGTTGTGGGACGCCTCCGCGCCCTCCGGAGGCTGGGCGCTCATGACGTCGTCGTCGGAGACGCGCTCCACGAAGTTGGAGGGGACCAGCCCTCTCCGCCCGTCCATCAGCTCACCTGCAGGGGGCGGCGGACAAGACGGTTTAGCTTTTGGGTTCGGAGGTTTTCCCCTCAGGCAGGAGATTCAGAGTTCCTTGTTTTAAGTCCAATAGGACAAAGAACGCTTTTGTACCAAGTGCAATCAGGTTACTAAATTTGCGCAATTCTTGCAAGTTTTAGATGATTTTTTGTGTAACAGTGTTTTAACTAGTCTGTGTTATGTGTATGTGGATGTGCCTTTTAACTGTTGTGCTATCTGTATGTTTTTTACCTGCTGCAAGACAAGTTTCCTCCTTGGGGGACAATAAACCTTAACTTAACTTAATTGAGCTTTCAACAACAAAAAACGCAACAACGCGACAATGTTAGTCGAACAGACTGTCAGCATAGAGCAGGGGCGGGCAATTCCGGTCCGCGAGGGCCGCTGTCCTGAAGGTTTTAGATGTTTCCCTGCTCCAACACACCTGATTCTAACCAACGGGTCATTATGAGGCTTCCACGGAGCTCCTTTGAATCAGGTGTGCTGGAGCAGGGAAACATCTAAAACCTTCAGGACAGAGGCCCTCAAGCACCAGGATCGGACAAGCATGTTTTAGATGATTCCCCTGCTCCAGCACACCATATTCAAATAAAAGGGTCATCATGAGGCTTCCACGGAGCTCGGTAAAACCCGCTCATTTGAATCAGGTGCGCTGGAGCAGGGAAACGTCTAAAACCTTCAGGACAGCGGCCCTCGAGGCCCCGGCATCGCCCACCCCTGGCGTGACGGGAAACACGTACCTTCGTAGAAGCCGTCGTCATCCATGTCCCCGTACACGTAGATGTACTCTCCTGCGGTCAGGGGAAGCTCCACCTCCGGGTTGTCGTTGGGGCCATCGTAAGGGTTGTAGCTGCCGAAACAACCCCCCCTCTTTCGGTGAGACCCAGATGCACATCCCTCCCTCCCTTCCACCCCCCTCCACCTCCAGGACGTCGTCTCCTCACCTGTATCTGGCGATGAACACCTGGAGCTTGGCCGCTCCCCTTCCGGAGGCGGTGTACGGCGCCGGGGCGACGTCCATGTCCAGCTCCTCCACCTCGCTGGCCGTGTCCACCTGGAGACCCAGCACGGCCGTGAGTATCGCCCCCAAGAAGATCCCATGCCCCCCCCCCAGCCCAAAAACTTCCAGGGGGCGCCGGGGCGGACCCCCTAACAAGCCGCTTGACGCCGCATTCTCTCGACGTCCCGGGACATCGACCAGAGCAACAGAGAGCCCTGGCAGAGAGCCCTGGCGGTTCATCCCCTGTCGCTACGCGAACGGACGGCTCTCTAATTGTAACGGTCTTGCAGGTCGACGATAAGGAAACGCAGCATATTTACAGAACACACCCCCCCCCCCCCCCCCCCCCCCCACCCACCACCCAAAGGAGAAAAAACTATTTGAAGGATAATCACTTACAACTACTGCAACCTTCATAATCCACAGCAGCCAGTGGATTATCTCGCTAAATATGAGCTTTAGCGAGCGGCTGGCTGGCTGGCTGGCTGACTGGTTAGCTGAATGAACCTTCAAACACGAGCCTTTATTCCCTGACTGATCTCAGCGCACTGTCTTAGTGGACCATCGTAACACTCACAGTAAGATGCTATTGTAGCCCAAGGCCTTAGCGGGGGGGAACAAGTGTTTTGGCTTTGATAAACAAGCTCGGTTCATGGTTAACGATGTTCCTTTAAATCCATCAAGTCAGACATTCCAATCCATGAATCATTGTGATTGGGTGGGTGTGGGGGTGGGGGTGGGGGCGTCTCGGTAATCTCAACGAGCAATCTGCCATCGGACACGTACAGAGGGGAGAAACCGCAGGAGCAAG
>CM059338.1:4422445-4481784 GCA_030340685.1 Protosalanx chinensis | reverse complement strand
TGGTGACGTCATCTGGAGAGGTCACCACAGGGTCAAGCCGAGGACCGGGAGGGAGGGGCGTGTCGTGCTCACCACTGGCACGTCGAAGCTACCCGTTCAAACCAGACTCCGAAGCGACCACTTAACTCGCACTAACTCCGAACTCCCTACCACTTAGATCACTATCTTGTGCTTTATATTTTGTATTATACTGCTTCTATAACTGTACTTTATGTTTTAAACTGCTACTCTTGAGTGCTGTACTGTACCCTGCTGCTGTTGCAAACTGCAATTTTCCCTCTGTGGGACAAATAAAGGATTTCTTATCTTGTCTTAATGATGGGCATAACATTCGCCCCCCTCTTTCTACTCTCTCCAATCTGCTGCTTTCCCTCAGAGTTAAGTTTGTTCCATCCTTCCTTAGTATCTATGGATTTGTAGAAAAAAATAAACAGCTTGCCATGCACAGTAGCCATACACTGCAGTCCATTTACCACCTTTAAATCACTCCTTCCTGCAAGCAAGCCGGTCAACGTCAGAGTGCCGTCCAATACAGGAAAATCTCCTGGATTCTCGTATTGATTTTCCATTGGACACTGTGTTAAGTGGATCCCAGTGTCCTATTTAGGCTTTCCAGCGGTGTGAAATATGGGTTGAGGTCACTGTGGCTGTATATAGTAACTGCCAACGCACACATCCAGTGCTGCCACAGAGCTGGCCCACATAAAACACCTCCTACCAACCTGAGTCACTCCAGCTCAGACTCACACAAGGGGGGGAGTCAGCTGGCTCAGCGGGTTAAGGCGTTGGACTCGTGATCGGAAGGTTGCGAGTTCGAACCCCGGCTGCGGCTACGTGACGTTGCGTCCTTGGGCAAGGCACTTCACCCTACTTGCCTCAGGGGGGATTGTCCCTGTACTTGCTGTAAGTCGTTTGGATAAAAGCGTCGGCTAAATGAGTATTTATTTATTTACAAGACTCAAACACAAAGTCACTGCACTGTACCAGCACATCCTCAACACGAGTCCGTCTCCCTTGAAAGGTTGTTTGGGGGTTACAGGTTTATAAAGCCTCCTCCAGGACCTACCTTATGTGCTTCAAAGCCGTTGAGGTTTTCATACAGCGAATGGTGTCTCTTGCCCAGCATAGATGTGGGAGTAGGAAGGGTGGTGGTGTCTGGGGAGGCCTTTCCCCAGGGTCCTCAGCCCCCGGCTCCCCTGTCCCTCCCCAGCCCAGGCTGCTGGGGGCCCTGGGCATCCAGCCCACGGCGGCCCTCCATCTCTGGGTCTGCAGAAGGCTTCTGTGCCTGCTCGGGCTGCTCCGGCCTGGGGTACAGGTCGTACATCACTCTCCGTCACGGTCGGCCAGAGCTGCTGGGATCAATAGAGCCACATAGGGGGGAGCCGGCCCAGAACAGGCTTTTCATTCGCCAAAACGAATTACACGGATCAGCCGTATCAAGCTGACTTCAAAAGGAGGGGGGATATCCCCTGTTTTTCCTCTGAGTTCAAGAGGGGAGAGGGGAGGGTGAATGCGTCTGGGCTCAGCTACAGAGTCCCCAGATCAAAATGATCAGATTAGCGAGATCGGTGATATAATCACCAGGCGTACCCGTCACCAGATCCAGCACACAGCCACACTCTCAAAACTAGTTAGCCTCCTCCGCTGAGGAATTCGCAGCGGCGAAAATAGTTCAGCCTGGGACCCTTGTTGCTTCCCCAAAAAATTATCCTTCGCAACAAGAGGAGCCTGTCGTGATAACGATGAGCACGCCGGCCTCTGCAACTTTCGAGGAAAACGTCCCAAAGTGACGTCTCTGATGAAGAAAAACACGCGACGACGACGACAAGAAAATCCTTTCTTCTGCGCGTACAACGGGAATACCAAACCGCTTCTTTGGATCCTAAAAGGGATTCCCGGATGGTGCTGCTGCTCTCCGGAGCGCGGCGGAGCGTGAAGATGGAGAGCTCTCCTCGCCGAAGCCTAGATAGAGCTGCCTCGTCCCGTCTCTCTGCTCCACAGCCTCTCTGACGGGTCTGTCATTGTCGCTTTACCCAGAAAGCCCAGGCAGGAGAGCAGAGGAAAAATCAGCAGTCCTGTCTCCTGCGGCCGCCTGACTTGGGGTTTGCCGTGACGCCGAAACACGCAATAGAAGCAGCTAGTTTGCGTGTGTGTGTGTAGAGAGACGTATAAGCTGTGCGAGAGAGAGAGAGACTGGTTTCGCTAACAGGTTTCTCCTCCGGTCCCTGGTTTGTCAGAAGCAGGTGGGGCGATGGAGGTCTCCAGCTGTGTGTGCGCGTGTGTGTGCGCGTGTTCTCCGCTGGTGCTCGAAGACGTCCGTGCTCTCGCCGAGCTTTCTAATCCCCCGGTCAACCACATCGGTGCGGCGAAGGTGAAGGAAGAGGGAGAGCGAGCGGAGGAGAAAATGCGCGTGCGACTCCGGGGGTGTGGGTGTGTTTGTGTTGGGTGAGAGGAGGCGGGGGGGGGGGGGGGGGGGGGGGGGGGAGAATACATTCCGGTCCGTCCTATCACAAAAGGGGCAGCTCGAAGGAAGGGGGCCAATCACGGCCCGCGGACTGCCGCTGGTTTCCATGGAGATGACGCCGGAATGATGTTGGTTGCCTATTGATTGTTGAAGAGGCAGCACGGAGCACCATGGGAAGGCTGTGGGCGAGCGCACGGGGACGACATCCTCCTCGCAGATCTCCCCTTCTCTTTCCGTCAGCCCATTACAAACGAAGAAAGGATAAAAAAAGGGAAAAAAACACTGCACACAATGCATTGTGGGAGAGATAAAATTATACGGCTGGTTACGGGAAATAATGACGGTTTCCTGAATTCTTTTTACGGCTCAAATATGGGCTGTCACCCAACAACAACAATAAATCCTGTCAGCCCGCCCCACTAGAAGATTGAGGTTTGAAATGCACATCATCCACAAACACACCCCCTCCCCACACACACAGTGGGATGGCGAATGCACATTTCATACGGTCGCGTATCTCCCCCAGATCCATAGACTGGGACTCCTATTGGCTAAAAGACAGGCTGGTGTCACCTGCTTCCCACCTCATGCCAGAGAACAAGCATGTGTTTACACCGCTTGTTAAAGACATAATCCACAAATATCCACAGATGTTGAATCAAAGCCATAAAAGCCTTTCGTGACAGAGCCAATAGCAGAAGGCCTCGGCTACAGCACTGTTGCTCACAAAGAGCCTTTCTGATCCAAACCATCCTTGGATAAGATACGGTGCGAACCTTAGAAAGCCACCCTGCCGTTAAAAATGTAGGTTTTAGGACCCAAGCATCGATTTAGGGCGAGCCAGCGTTCCAGTAACTAGCGTGGCAGAACGGAGGCTATAAAAAGAAATCTGAGCGCTGCGGAGGAATTAAAGAAGGCTCCTTTATCATGCCCCGCTGTCTGACGAAGGCATCTGTATGGGCAACTAGGGGAGGCTGACACTGGACCCAACACTGCTGTGATCATCATAATAAAAATACAAAATGCCGTAAACCTGAAATAAAGTGATTTTGAATCAGTGGTGACTGTGTGTGTGTGTGTGCGTGTGTGTGTGCGTGTTTCAGAGAGAGAGGGGTGAGGCTGTCTCTGGTACATCAACAGCATTTAAAAGAGACAGTCAGTGTGTCATCCCGTTAAAGCTGATCCATTTCATGTGGCCCTGAGTGATCTAAATCAGTGGTTCTCAACCCTGGTCCTCAGGGCCCACTGTCCTGCATGTTTAGATGTTTCCCTGCTCCAACACACCTGATTCAAATGAATTGTCATTATCAGGCTTCTGCTGAGCTTCATAATGACTCATTCATTTGAATCAGGAGTGTTGGAGCAGGGAAACATCTAAAACCATGCAGGACAGTGGGCCCTGAGGACCAGGGTGGAGAACTACTGATCTAAATAAGAGGCGCTGAGGCCTGGTTTGAAGGCCCCCAGTGTTTGAGGCCCCTGGTTTGCGGGCCCCTGCCTCGATCCCAGACCACACATGTCCAGCCTTCTTACTGACACTGCTAAAGCTCAGAGGAACCTTTCAGAGGAGGGGATCCAGGCCAAAAGATCATGTGCACATATTTGTGGGAATCCCACATTCTAAATGCACTGCCCAGTCTGAAACAGGATCAGGGAGGAATGAACAAAAATGGAGGAAAATGTTTTCGGGCGTGCAACAAATAAAGGTCTACACTGCATGTTCACCTCTCTCCTGCTCTCTCTCTCTTTCTCTCTTTCCCTCCCTCTCTCCCTCCCTCTCCCTCCCTCTCTCTCTCTCTCCCCCTCCCCTCCCTCCCTCTCTCTCTCTCTCCCTCTCTCTCCCCTCCCTCCCTCTCTCCCTCCCTCCCTCCCTCTCTCTCTCCCTCTCTCTCTCTCCTCTCCCCCTCCCTCCCTCCCTCCCTCCCCCTCTCTCTCTCTCTCTCTCTCTCTCTCTCTCTCTCTCTCTCTCTCCCTCCCTCTCTCCCTCTCTCTCCTCTCTCCCTCTCTCCCTCCCTCCCTCCTCTCTCTCTCTCCCTCCCTCTCTCTCTCTCTCTCTCTCTCTCTCCCTCTCTACCCTCTTCTCTTCACGGAGCATCTCCCCCATTTTCTTTCTGTCTAACTTTAATTACAGGGCGCCCAGGAGAGCGTGACCTTGCCACCGAGAGAAACCGACCCTGACACGCCTTCGCTCGCCGCAATCTCCCTCCAGCTTCTCTCCAACTTAGATTTGAAGCCCTGGCTTGGTGGATGAGGGGCGGACGGGGGGGGGGGGGGGGGGGGACATGGGTGTTAGCCGCCACAGCAGCTTAGCCATCCTTCTCACCAGACAGCTACTGTAGCAGCGGACATTCGCAAACGCCGACGGCCTCAACCAAAGTGAAACAGTTCATCAAAACGTAGCATGTTGCCCGGCTTAATGCTTTTCCAGTGTCGAGAACATTTCGGAAGTGTCCGTGGCTGGAGAGAGCTCTCGCCTAGGGCTCCATGAAAAGCGGAGCGTGCGGATGGAGCTTCAGGTTTTCATGGTTCCAGCAAATCCTTCTGATTTCAGCAGTTTTTTTTCCAGCGGCCTTGCTAAGCTCACAGGTGAACTCTGTCCTCCCTGACGCCTCACAGCTCCAGACATACTGACACATCGACAGGCGGAATCTCCCTGCCTGTGTGTGTGTGTGTGTCTGGGGATCAAACTGACATTTGCGTGATGTTAAATCAGATCTAGGAGGGAAATATGAAGAACGGCACAAAGAAGAACGTGAGCGTTGGAGGTACGGGAGCTGTTTTTAGAACATCAGAGAGTTCCTAATGGGCCCCAGTTGTGGGAGGTGGTGGGCTGGAACTGTAGCAGACCCACAAACGACAGCAGCGAGCATTTGGGTTAACGGGCGCCGCGCTAGCATGATAGACACAATGAGGTTAACAGCTGACTAGATCCATCTGAAGGGTTCCTCGGCTTAGGAAAAGGTTTCTGAAGCACCATTTTACTGCTCCTGTCAGATGTCTACAAAGCGTGACATGGTAATGCCTAGGGGTACTGTGTGTGTGTGTGTGTGTGTCGGTCTGTGTGTGCGTGTACATGAAGCACCCCGGAGAGACTGCTGTTTGGATTCAGCAACGACTCTGATTAATTATTCAACCCCGCCATTAGAATCTTCAGTTCAGACTGGGGAGGGGGGGGTCCACACACGGTGACCCACTTCTGCCTTCCCAAAACAGCGGGCCCAAAACAGCTACCCCGCCACCAACACCCGAACGAGAGCTTCTGCCACGGGTCATATGTTGACGGAGGACAGAGCGGTAACTCGCACTCAGGCAGCGGTAGGTCCACACCGGCTGCACTGTGGAGTGACTCACTCGGGCATTACAAACCTAACTCCCCCTGTATCTTCCCTCTAGCCGCTACGATGACAAAGGGAGAGCCAGCCGATGACCCTTAGGACCATGGAAACCAGGGGATGATAAGCAGCCTCGCACTGCTGACTTCCAGACCGTGATTCAGCCAAGAACTGCTAGCAGTGACAGTACCCACAAGGCTAATAAAACGGCTTAACGCCGGTGATGAAACTGTCACCCTTGCCATCTACACCTGACTCAATTACAGGGTCTGACAGGGGGCTCTGGGACCACCCACACACACCCACACACACACCCACACCCACACACAACCCCCTTCCACACACAGAAACAGCAGTTACCAGACTTAGAATAGCATTGGACCTGACGCTGACCAAATGGGTAACTCGTAAAATAACTATGTAGGTGGCCAGGTTTTTGCTTGCAAAGCTATCCTGTACTCTTAACAAAAGCTATGGGTTGCTGTACTGGGTTTTCGAAATGAGAGCTGGGGAATTATTTATGTTGTATCATGTAAGTAGAAGAAATAATGCAGACACTCATACTGGCAACCAACACAAGAGAGCAGATGTCTCGTTGTTGGGCCCCGCCCAGGTGAAGGCCTTGTCTACACCCAGTGAACTACATTACCCACAAGTGAGGAAGACAACACCCAGTTCTCTCTGTCCTTGGACTCTCCCTCAGAAGTCAGGACCCAGAACTTCTTTAAGCGATGATTAAATATGCAGCCAAAACCTAATGTACGACCTGACACAGTGTGGCCTTGGAAATAACCGATACTGTACTAAGGACCTTGTTAGCTTGCAAGGGATGTCTATTAATAGAAAGCACTGCTGTGTCATCTGGCAGAGAATACACAATGAAGGCAGAATACATTGACCATCCTCAACAGGTCTTAAGCATAAGGCGTTTTCCAGTTTACCCCCACACAGCGCAATGTTATACACAGTTTTCCTGCATGCGGATGATCACATTTGTCTTACTGCATCGACTTGAATACAAATGAAGGTACTGCAACGCCATCAATTTGCAAGACAGCAGACCAACCCACCAAAACAAGAGCTGGGGTCGAATCCAATTTCCTACAGCTTCTGTTTGATCTCTTTCCAAGATATCTCAGTAAAGACCGCTGAAGCATGAAAGCCAAAGCTTTCGGAGCAGGGCGAAAACCAAAAGCTCCATCTCAGCAGATCAACAAAACATGACCGTCTATGTAACAAACTAAACTTCTGGCAAGCTCAAGGGAATTCATTATGCAGCATCAAAAAAAGGGTCAAAAAGTCAGACAGCTTACCATATGGTCCATGTTGGTGTCAAGGCATGGGGAGGAGGAGGAGAAGGACTGGTCTGACCCAGAGGACTTTGCTCTGGAGCGGGGAGAAGGCTGGGGGTCCCAGTCAGCATAGGGTGAGGTCTGAGGAGGGTCGTCCTCCAGGGGGCTGCTCCGACAGGTGTCCCCGGGGAGGGCTGAGGAGCAGCGGGCAGCTGCGGCGAGGTCCCTGGCCGAGAGCAAGTTCCACCGCTCTCCCCTGCTCCTCTTCCCGGGTGGAGAGGAGGCACTCTTAGAGCTCTGGGAGAGAGACCTGGAGCGACCCAGAGGGGAGCGGTGGGGGTCGGGGCTGTGGAAGAGATGGGCGCAGCTCTTTGACCTGCGGCCGGGTGACCTGGGGCTCTGCTCCCCCGCCTCCAGCAGCCCGCGGGCCTCCTGCAGGCGGCTGAGGACCAGGCCCTTCTCCAGGCCCAGTTCCTGGCTGATCCTCGGCAGGGACACAGCCTGCTCTCCATCTACTGCCTCATGCAGCTGCAGCAGGAGATGCTCCAGCTGACGACACGTCTCCACGTTGCCCAGAAAAGCAGCTCGTCTGCCCTTGGTGGTTTCCCCCCGCCTCTCTCGACTGCCAACGTGGCCCCAGCTGCCGCTTTGGTTCCCCTCTTCGGATCGTCGACGCCGGACTCCCTCGGTCTCCCTGCAGACGGCCTCGCGCTCCCTCTCCAGCCCCGGACCCGGACCCAAGGCCCTCAGCTCCTGGCTTCGCACCCCTCCGGCCTGCCGCTTGCTTAGCTGGTCCCGGAGCCTGACCAGCTCCAGGGCCTTCTGGCGCTCGTGCCTGGCCGTCAGCTCCTTCAGGGCGCGCAGCTGCTCCCGCTCGGCCTCCTCCCGCAGACGCCGCAGGGCTGCGGAGAAGCGCTGGTGGGCCTGCTGGTTACGGCTCCGCTCGGCCTCCAAGGCGGAGCGCAGCTTCTTCAGCTGGCGCTCGGGGTCCGCCCGGCCTGGGCACGGGGGCTTGGGTATCAGAGGCAGAGCGTTAACCTTGTCTTTCCCCATATCGACACCACCCCCACCAGGCCAGGCAGTGAGAGAGGTAGGCCTACTCAGCTCTGGGGAGAGTGCATGCTGGGAAACTCACGAGTACACGGTCAGAGTTCATGCAGGAGATGAGGACAGGGTGATGAGGGGGTTAGAAAGCATGCAGCATGCACAGACCACTGAAAGGAGTAAATTGAATGAAGATGAAATTGATGGCAGTGAAGATGAAATGATGATTTGAAATTATTTGTGTTGCCTGGCTACGTATGTTACAATTAAACAGAGAGCAAATCATTCTAAGACATGAGATTGAGACATGAACATGACGGCCACAAGAAATGAGATCTAATAAGGAGTTGTTTTCTGGCATTCTGAGTATGGATTTACATGCAAATGAAGTAGAAGTTACGTGACTCTCACCTTCTAGGCCAGTATGACACACGATCCAAGGTCTTGCTGTACAAAAGGCGTCCTGAAAGACGATCACAAGATATTCATTCAAACCTGCTAAACTGTGCGCTCACTTTCCTGTAAAGTTATATTGGTGACGCCTTAACCGGGGGATCGGAAACAAACATCAAACAACAAACTTCTCAGATGTTGCAAATGTAGTTGCTAAACATCAACAGTTTGTTGTCTAGAATCTGACACATGATTTAAGAAGGGTTCGGTGAATGTGCATATGAAACCGGTGGCGTTCAGTACCTCCAACAAGGTTAACAACCACTGATGCAGCCAAATATAACGGTTTCACCTGCATGCATTTGCAATCGGTTCGCTAAAGGTATTCTAGTAGCCCACCCAGATGCCCCGGTAGCCAATACACGTGGATGGGTGTTGTGTTCGGGCAGAGGTAAACAATGCTTACAGACCCAGACAGAAGCTTATAGCTCCTATCCAGCAAGCTAATAATAGCCACCAAACTAAACCTGCACACAACTCACCTCCCCACTGAAACACAGTAACCGCTGCTTTGACTTTTCTTGGGCATTCAGCAAAGTAGGTGCGGGCTTCCTAACGCTGACCTCGGTTGTTTGTCAACGCCACTGGCGATTTGTTATCCGAGACACCCCCGAGTTGGCCTCGGACAAAATGCTCCTCTCTGCTCTAAAGCACCAGTTGCTTCCCCCCGGCTAGATCTGCCTGTAAAGATCCTGCCTAGTGTGCCTGACTGGACCAAAAGCATAGCTTTGAGATGGCTGACCACTAGTGGCTTTGGGAAGTTGGTGCATGAGGGTGAAAGGGGTCGAATGTAAATATTTATATTTCAGTCAGATGAAACAGGAAAACAGTCAAACAGCACAAACAAACAGGCGGTGGGAGTGTCTTTATTTCAGTAGATGGAAAACAGTATATCTTTTTCTGTATATGTCAGTATATTAACCAATTTCAAAATTCCAAATCTGTGACATGTAGAATGAAATGATTGCCATCCACCTCAAAAGAATGTTTAAAGTGTATTCCTGCCTACAGCAGTGATACATTTTCCTTTTCTGTACTGTAGTTCTCAACATGAATGAATCAAGAGACAATAATGATAATTATTAATCCTTTTTTACCAGACAGACCCTCTATGCCTTGATTCCACATCTGACCGATAAGACATAAAAAGTTCCACCAAACACTCAATTTCACATTGTTGTTTCTGTATTATATCCTTTGTTCCTGTGCTCATCAAACCCCACGAGATTCCCTGTTACAATGTCTCTCAGAGCTGTGCGTGCGAGGATTAAGGTTTCACGGATGTGGGTCTGGTGTACAGAACACTAGGCCTTGATGACCTCAACCCTCTGAGAAGGGGATTGTTGTGAAGCTACAAACTCCTTGGGCCTAATCTCACCTATACAGACAATTGCCTCAGTCTGTACATGTTGCTTCTAAATGATACTCTGCGGCACGAGTATTGATGTCCTGTGGCATATTGTCACGCGTTCAGTATTCACGTGAGGACATGGCCAGCAGCAACATACTGTATAATATGATACCTGGGAATGTATAAACCTTTGATAAAAATGCTTCCTGAGATTTAATTCCCCAGCCGCAGTATAAATCCCCTGAGGTATGCTTCATATCTCTTCAGTCGCATGCTTCCAAATGGACCAGGACAGACTGTGGACGCTGACTCAGGGAGGCTACAGGAGGAACCGGGCGGGGATATTTATTTTCCTATTTTTCTTTTACTACAGTGTATTAAAAAAATATATTAGTATGCCACATATATGTTCTATGTATGCTCATTTCTGCCACAGTGAATTCTATGTTTGTTACGCTTGCATAGCGAATAAAACCCATTCTGATTCTGATTCCGATTGGCTACTCCGCTCCCTGTGCGTGATTGACGGAATCATTCAAATATTAACAACTCGTTTCTGGTCACAAGTCTCTCAGAAAGGACTCTAGGGATAGGATTGTGGAGACACTCTTTCATGAATACAATTCCAACAGCTGGAGGCAAACATTTGTGTCAAATTGAGGAGACGAAAGCGTTCTGTTCCACCACTGCTAAGCCGTGGAGACTCAGTTATTTGTTCTCATTGTGCAATGACAAAGTGAGTGTCCCTCAGAATTCACCAGACAAATGACACTATAAATGGAATGTGGCTCACATGAAACCACTTTTCAAAGCCCTAATCTGATATCAAAGGATTAACTGATTTTCAAAGGAATAAACAGATTAAGACCCAACAAGAAATGTTGATGCCAATTTAGCAAAATCGGTTTCATGCACACTGACAGCTCAACAATATGGTGCAGTAGGGTAGGTGGTAGCTTTTTATACCATTATACTTGCCCAGGATCATTTGACTCATCATGTGATATACGAAACAGTGTACAGGATATCTTACACAGAGGAAACCATGCCCATTCTGCAATGCCCATGCCCGATGCCAATCACCAGTGTTGTCATTTGTGTCAAAGATGCCTTCATATACAGTACATTTC
Source organism: Protosalanx chinensis (assembly GCA_030340685.1). Classification (NCBI taxonomy): domain Eukaryota; kingdom Metazoa; phylum Chordata; class Actinopteri; order Osmeriformes; family Salangidae; genus Protosalanx; species Protosalanx chinensis. The sequence goes on along the minus strand of CM059338.1, from coordinate 4,470,718 downwards.
TATTTAGTCATTTAGCCGACGCTCTCATCCAGAGCGATTTACAGCAAGTACAAGGACATTCCCCCTGAGGCAAGTAGGGTGAAGTGCCTTGCCCAAGGACACAACCTCATGTCGACACAGCCAGGGTTCGAACCAGGGACCTTCTGATTACTAACAGAGGATAGAGGATGCAGAGCACTGAATGGCAACGTCCCAGTTAGGACAGGTCTTCCATGACAGAACGAAGAGGATGTTCTCACATTGGCATTTGGGTCTTGCTCATATTGAGGGCTACTTAGGTTTCCTAGAATAAAGGGCCTTTATGACATGTGTGTGTTATGACAACATGACATAACACACACGAGTGCAGGTACGTTCTTACGCAAAGACGTTTCTTCTTGTTTTGCCATGTGTGGTCCACTCTGCGAGTCAAGTGTTGGGTAAAATGGTCCCAGTGGACCCCTGGCATGTTCCCTGTCTGACATGAAGGTGGTGACTGCACTCTGCACATGACACTTTCGCACACATAAGACACCTTTAAACTTATCACTGTGATTTTGCGCTACTGTGTACCTACCCCCCCCTCCTCTGTACTGTATGTATCCATTATCCTCCATATTCCATACCCTTATTTTATAAGGGTACAGCTAGTACAGCTAGTGCCCACTTTTTACTCCTACTTCTATTCTTTTAAAATCTTGTTATCTTTATCGCATCTTATTTAAGTCCATATATGTTCCATGTATGTTTGCTCTATCCTGCCACGGTAAATTCCGTGTTTGTTGTAACTTGCATGGCGAATAAAACGAATTCTGATTCTGAAGACAGGCAGGTGGAAAAACCACTCAACAGCTGAAAGCCAGCCAGCTAATCATTAGAGACCATCTCTCCACCGCTGTGTTGACTTCTGGAAGACGCCTGCCTCAACCCACGACCAGAAATCCTAGAAACATCTGACTGACCGTGTCCAGAGACCTGCAGACCCTGTGAGCCGTGCTGCCTTGGAGCAGAGAAACATCTCCACCACCACCGTCACTGCAGCTGTGTTTGTGAGAACGAACAGGGGAACCATCTGTGGGTCCAAACCCTGGGACAGAGGCACATCTTAGAGCAGAGATGGGGAGCATTGGTAGTAGGAGTCAGGTGGCTCAGCGGGTTAAGGCGTTGGGCTCATGATCGGAAGGTTGCGAGTTCGATTCCCGGCTGTGGCTACGTGACGTTGCGTCCTTGGGAAAGGCACTTCACCCTACTTGCCTCAGGGAGAATGTCCCTGTACTTGCTGTAAGTTGCTTTGGATAAAAGCGTCTGTTAAATGAGTATTTATTTATTCATGTGAGAGGAGGAACACACTGCATTTCAGATTTTTCGTCGGTGTGAACAGTGGGTTTGGACTTGGACGGGCCTGCGCAGGGATGGGTCACGGGAGCTCTAAATGAATAAATGTAAGCATAGCGAGGCAATATGCCCAGGGATTGATTGTTAAACAAGTGGATTGGCACCATGATAACATCTTACAGTCAGAGATACTTTGGTTAACATTGCCGGTAATCTTACAGGTACAAGCTTACCGGTACTATGAGCACACTTTCCTTACAAGAACAGTTAGGTCATGGTAGCAATGTTCCCATAAAACACTTTAATATGGATATATTTCTGGGTAGAGAAGCAGAAAGAATAACAACCAAAGTTGGTGGATGCGCTCTGGTTACTGTTGTTACATTTACTGGAAGGAAAGTTCATTTGTTATTTTCTTCCAGTCTTTCCCCTCTCCCCTTACTTTATAGGTCTTCTTATTCAGGGCATCATATCTTCCCTGAAATCAGTGGTGTCAAACAATCAGGCGAGTTCCTGGCCTTCCGGAATCTTTCTGTTTGTTCCATCTTTATTTTATTTTTTTTACTTCCCCCTCGTTCCTTTTTTTGCAAGCCATTTTCTGGCAGCCAGAACTGCCTGTGAAGGACAGGTTGGAGAAGAGAATGGAGCTGTGGCCTTATGTTCTACCCTGTCACAGGGGGGACCGAGGGGGGGGGGCACAGTACCCTGACACAGCTGGTCACATGGACCCCTCTCCCCACCCCTCCCTGAGATTTCTGGTGGCAAGGCATGGCTTTCCTGGAAGCTGAACAACATGTCATGTATAGCCAGATGTTATCACTGGTGAGTGATAGTTAGTTACGTCTTTAAACGTTTTGAATCCAACGCCATGTTTTCATGGTCAAGTAAAGCACTGACCCCCCTTTTAGGTGTGTGTTTAGCTCATTCTCTATTGATAATACAAGGACAGTCGTACTCTGCTGGTTAATGTGGTTACCCTCTACATTTTCCCTCTAGTTTTTTAGAAGCTGGGTTGAGAATACTTGTGCATGAGTGTAACTGTGTCTCTGATCTGATGATGCAGTGTCCTGACTTCAGCTCACCTCACCCCACAGCTTTGTGCAGAAACAAACCGAGGCTTTTCAACGCCGATCCTTCAGAAGTGTGCACCACTGCTCACAATCACACAGTGTGAGCGCAGGTGACGCGCACGCGCACACGCACGCGCACATACACACACTTACACACACACATGCGCACACACATGCACACACGCACACACACGTGTACATCCAGACAACCCACACACACGCCGCACACACACACCCACACCCACACACACACTGCCCCAGCCAATGCCTTTTCTCTGCCCTTTGCATTCTCCTCCTGTGAGCGAAGCCTCCTGTAGATGAGCAGGACCGCACCTTCAGCGAGCGCTACCTGAAATCGGAGACGCCCAGCTACCTGTGAAGGATTGGCTTTCAACGGTGGCTTTCTATTTTTTATACCCGCTGCCTGTTTTAAGCACAGGCAGGTACAGGGCGTTGGGATATTAACATACAATGCTATTGTCTTTATTGTTTTACGTAACCCTTGTCAGAGATGCGAGGTACTTATAGTCAGGGAAGTTTAAGGACATGAACGTCTCGGTGTGTGTGATGCCGGATGATCCGTTTCTCGGACTGTATTTTCACATCAAGTTCTTACATTTGGCTGAGAGAGTTGGGGGACTGTTCTGTGAGAAACTAACCGTTTGATATCAAAGGACAATTTTGGTATTTTTCTGCCTTTTTTTGAAGGAAATCTATTAAAAAAAAAGTAAGAGAGCAGCTTGATTCCAGGTATGTTTCTGATTACTGACACAAGTTGTTGTTGTTTGTTGATGAACATGGTCTGATTTTCTCCCTTGTAGAACCTGGGTTTCTTCAAGGGCAGTGAAATGGCTAAAGTTTCTATTTAGCTTGTTCCTGTGACACTTCTGTGACTTTACATGTATTCGTATGAATCTGAAATGAAATGGCTGGACAAATTTTAACGCATAATGTTACAATCCAAATATACAACACCACATAGCCACAAATAACCCCAGCCATCATTAGAAAACATAAAAAGACCCTGCAAAATCAGGATTTCAACTTTTAGAACAGATCCTAGATATGCCTTATCTGTTTTCTGTCTTGAAATTAAGGGAAGCGAAAACCCTGAAAGAGGATCTTGTTTCCCATGGAAACCGATAAGGGGTCAGACACCGTCGACGTGTCGACAGATTCTAAATCTGAATTTAAAGTGCAGAAAATTCCTCCTTTGGAGCGTGTGAGAGAGCGTCGTGCTCCGGGTTATCTCGGACATGAAGGGGTATTTTTGTGGGGGCCGAGATCTTTCAGCTATTTCTCAGCGCGGGGAAGAGAGGAGGGAGGGGAAGTGCACGCCAACACAAAAGGCAACATTATTCCCTGGCGGATCTGCGCTACATCCCGCTATGAATGGAGTATTGAAAAACACAACATTGGGGACTAGATTGTTTTTCATCCCTCATAACTGAACCATTTGTCCCGGAGTTTCGAGCTGTTTGTTAGCACGCTGTTGCGAATGGGACGGCCATGGCGCTGCGGTGCTCAGCTGGCGTTCAAAATTCCCTGCTCCTAATTGGACGTACAATGACCCCTCTGGCAGCCTCTGCTCCCCCAGATCTGGTCCTGTATCCCCCTCCCCTCCCCCCCCCCCAACCCTCCGCTGCAGCCAGTGGCCCTCCACACCCACAGCAGCAACCGCAGCTGGCCAAAGCTGTTACCACTGCCGGCTTGTGCCAGTGGGCATTGCTGGACATGTGACTCTGCACAGCCTAGACTGAAGAGAACTGTAGATATAGCTGAAGGAGCAGGTGATTTCCACCCAGCTTGCCCCTCCAGCCAGCAGGCCCCCCCTTAGCGCTCCTCCGGGGGGGGGGACGAGAGGCGCCCCTCTGGTGTCATCGCGGGCCTAAGCGTTTCGAAGAGTTCCGGTGACAGATTGCAGGAAGCAGCGTTTAGGCCTGCCGATGGGGACCACGGACAGCAGAAACGTCTTTTTGTGCCCCCTGGGCTCGGAATGTCCACTATCTCCAGGGGCCAATATCATATTCACCCCTCATCATCCCCACGTTAATACATTCCTGACTGAGGTCGAAGGGGCTTCTACCGGAGCACAAAGACTAACAACCTACTGCCAGCATAGTCAGGCACACGGAACATAATGTTTTTTCCACAGGAAATATAACTGTTAGAGGTAGGCCTGTTATCTCTTTCGGAATGAAGAATATGTGGCTGGATTTCTTGTTGTTGTGCTTCCAAATGTTTAAAAGGTTACCTGGGGAAAAAAAAAGAATTGGCTTCCTGAGAGAAAATCTTGAGTTTGAAACTGGATCTCAGCGTCTGATAAAAATCTCCATGTAGGTTGTGCGTTTACCAGTTGCTTCTGAATCTACTTCATATAGCCAGTCAGAAGCCCAAAAGCTGAGCTCATTTTAGGTCGGTTTGGACTTTCTGTGGCAGACCAGTCGGCGAGATCACCCATGGAAGTCAGCGGTTAGGGAGTCGGGCTAATATTCAAAATTTAGCTGGTTTGATTCCTGGCTGTGCCAGATTACGTTGTGTACTTGGTCAAGGCACTTCACCCAACTCGCCTCAGGGGGAAATGTCCCTGTACTTTAAGTTGCTGTGAGTTTCTCTGGAAAAGAGTGTCTGCGAAATGACTAAATGTAACTGTAATCCTCGCTATCGCAGCGAGGCGTGGCAGCCATTTTGTGCCAGTGCGCTCCCCCACCGATCCCAACACTGTCCTGCCCAGCATTAGGGCCCCAGGAAATGGGCCTGCTTCACGCTTCAGCTGGCCTTGGAGCTCTCTGAGAGCTGGGCCTGATCCGATCGATAGGTCTGAACCTGACACACAGACACAGCATGGCTCCCCACACTTCTCCCCTCACCAGGGCCACATGCCAGTTTCACCCCAGTCGCATCACATGGTGTCTGGACACCATTTCAAATCTAACCCTGAGCTCTTCTGGTGTGACCTCAGGCACCCGTCAATACCGGCTGTCCCTCTCTGATGCGGCTGCAGGGTGTGGTTTTTGTAGTAGTTTTTTTTCGTTTGTTGATGAAGGCATTCGGTCGATGACAGAAAACAATCCAATACTACGTTGGGAGTTCTGGGTGAGGGATGTAAAGGGTCGTTATTGTTAGTATTGGTGGAGAGCGCCACTCTTTTGGGGGAAAGAAGGAAGAGAGGAACGACGAAACGTGAGAGAAACGTATGCAGAGTGAGAGAGAGAGAGAGAGAAAGTTTTGGCGTGTGTAACGGAGTGTGTGCGTTTCAGGTATCCAGGCGGACCCTCGGTCAGAGCAGACAGCCATGCTAGTCCAGCGTGTGACGGAGTGCGTGGGCAGGCGCTGGATCCGGGCTGCCTGGCTCCTGGTGGCCCTGATGGGATCCCTCCTGCTGGCAGCCCTCACCAGGCACCAGCTACGTGAGTTTGGGGGGGGGGGGGCATGGGGGGGAAGGGGTGGGGTGGGGGCGTGTGTGTGGGGGGGGCGGGGGGGTGTCAGTGTTTCAACAGCTCAAAACCGACTCTCAGCCAGGTGTTTGCGGGGGGGGGGGGGGGGGGGAATTGTGAGGTGAACCCACCCCCTCAATAACAACCATAACTGAATAACAGAGTTCAAATATGGACGGTCGTTTGTGGAAAAGTGGGGGGGAAATAGTATTTTTTCCACGTTTGGAAAAAATCCAAAGGAAAGCGAACTTTTCTTTTGAATCGTTCCCTGAAGTGCAGAGAAAGAGAATGTGACATTTGAGAGTGTGCGTCACTTCAGCTTGTGTGTTGTCAGCGTGCACGTAGGATGGACGCCGAGAGATAGCGAACGGTGTGCACCTGGGACGATGTACCGTCGTCCCAGCGGACGAGCGTCTTTGTATCCAAACGCTCTTGTTTATTTCCTGTTGTGGCTCAAAAGCGCCCTGGAGATTTTTTGTTCATACAGAAAGTGAAGTGGGGAGATTTCTCATTGATTCTGTTAGTTGGGACATCATGGATTTCTTAACTTCAAATAGGCCATGTTCACAAAAATGTAGTTGTATTGTCTCTGATAGACTTCCGCGGCACCGTCAGCTCTGATTTCTGACTATGTTTTTGTCCTCTCGTTTCAGGCGATGACAACATAAGCAAAAGAGATATATCCGGTGAGTATATACAGTAATACACTGCTGAATAATTATCCTGCATACTGTACAGCAAATAAAACGCCTTTGGTTTCACTAACCCCCAAAAAACCTTTATAACAGGAGACGCCTGTGAATTGACCTATTTTAGGTGTGATGTTGAAAAAAAACAAGGTGGCCCTCTTTGTGTGATTGAAACCCAAAGCTCCCAAAGTCCTCAGGCTTTGCTCTGTCCTTAATGTGAGACTGGGGATGTCTTCATTCAGGGGTCAGAGGGCAACAGGGCGTTCTCATCGTAGGGAGAACTACCTCCAGCGAGCGAGGGTCGCTCCTCATCCTCTCCCTTCAATGACATCCCAACACGGACCTTCAGTCCGAATCCCGTCCAATACTCGCACTTCCTTCCCTTCCTGTTTGTTACGAATGCAATTGTAATTCCGACTGTATTTTCATGTTTGAATGAAAATGTGTGAAGCTTTAAGTTGAGAAAAAACTGCTTCTACGGTTTCTTCTTGGTTATCTGTTGACAAAACTTTCACTTCAGAGTTCGCACAGGAATGTGCAAAATATTTTGTGTGTATTTTAGTTAAGACGCCATAACTGCTGCACTAAATAGGCTAAATAGGCTTCCTGTTGCGTTTCAAGCTAGGTCTAGGATTACAGGAAAATAGATAGTAGATATAGAGAACTGCGACTATGGAGGGCCAAGAACCTCCTTTCAACAAATAATTTGACCAAAGTCTCTTTCTCTCTCTCTTCTCCTATTTTCTTTTTCAGCCAATAGCACGGGTTCGTCTGAAAGTATGCTTTCCCAAGGTAAGCAGTAGGCGGGGGCCTCCGTCCGCTATAGGCATCCCCTCTGTACCTCCTGCAACACCCACCCTCAGCTAACATGCCTGGGTACAGAGACTGGACGTAGACCAGGGGGATTCTGGGAAACAAAAAGTAGAGGATAGAGATGCCTGGGGGGGGGGCGATGCGAACGAGGTCACTTCCCCCTCGCTCCCCATTTACGTAATCGCTTCAGTTACTTATTCGCCCGCTCCACATCTCTCGCCAGTCCACGGTGTCATGTGACTTATTTCGTCTTATTTTGTTCCTTAACATTGGAGAGGATCAGTCCCATTCTAAAGGGTTTCTTGTTGCTATTAAATATCATCAGAGCCATGCCAATCTGTCCCTGCTATTCATCAGAGCCATGACAATCTGTCCCTGCTCTTTCATTTCTCCAGAAGGTAACACACCACCGTAATGCATCTCAGACAGTGGGGCTTTCATAAGCCTTAGGCGGGTGGTGTTTTTCTCTGCTGCGGCACGAGTACATTTAGATTTATTTATATTTATGAATTAGGCAGACGCTTTCATCCAAAGCGACTTACAGTAAGTGCAGGGACATTCTCCCTGAGGCAAGTAGGGTGAAGTGCCTTGCCCAAGGACACAACGTCACGTAGCCGCAGCCGGGGTTCGATCTCACAACCTTCCGATCACGAGGCCAGCGGCTTAACCCGCTGAGCCATCTGACCCCAGGAGTAACCAACATAGAAAGAAAGACAGTCTGCCTCCCTCAGTGGCCTTAGAGCAGCTACCTTCAGCTCTTCAGGACATCGGTGACAGCCGACCCAGAGAGGGAGAGTCGCTTAAGCCCATCGTCCCAGACCTCCTGACCTCCTCGCCGTCCTCTCTTCCAGTGCGGCTGGTGAACGGGCGCCACCGGTGCGAGGGCCGCGTTGAGGTGCGGCACAACGACACGTGGGGCACGGTTTGCGACGACGACTGGGACATGGTGGACGCCAACGTGGTGTGCCGCCAGCTGGACTGCGGCCTGGCCATGGCGGTGGGCAGCAGCTCCCAGTTCGGCCAGGGCTCCGGACCCATCCTGCTGGACAACGTCGACTGCAAGGGAGGGGAGAAGGACCTGGGCCAGTGCGGGAGTCTGGGATGGGGCATCCACAACTGCTACCACTACGAGGATGTGTCCGTCACCTGCAAAGGTGAGGTCCCCCCCCATCCCGTGCTGTGAAGTCATTTCTGCAACCTCAACGGAAATGTATTTCCTCATAGAATTTGGGTCGGTTTCTTAACTTCTGAAATTTGTCTTCCGTGTGGTCAGATACATCGGTGGTAGATTCGAGAGGCATTGGGGAACCCACCACACCTTCGAAGAGAAATTCTGGACTAAGTAAGTCATTTCTCTCCTCAAGTTACAGCTGTGTTCTCTGTATTGTGTGTCACACAACAGTATGACAGGCACAGATATGAGAACAATTCACTGTGGTACTTCAACACTCGCTCAAACCGTCTCCTTTAGGGAACCCGAAAAATAGTATCCTCAAAGTAGTCAATTAAATTGCCCTGAGACCAATTGGCCATCCAGATCAGTCACAAGGCTCCTCTGTGAGACGGCAGTACAATAGACTACAACTCAAAGCTTCTAGAACCTTCCAGTCTGTTTTATTGTTTTGTGAGGCAGCCTTTATATCCAGCTCCCTTCCATTAGTTGCTCTTCACTCCCAAGTGGGCCGCAAGACAACGGGATTCAAACAGGTTTCAGTATTTTTGGAAACTCTGACACACTTGAATCGGCCAGTCCCTCCAAAGTCATCCGTTGGGAGCCGCTTAGGGACTCATAGACATCTTCCCTAGGTAGCCAGACATCCATGAGAGGATATTGTGACCGGACACATGAGAAGATCCATTGTCCGCTCCAATGGGGGTATTTTTCTTCACACCGAATCCCAGGATGACAACATGTGTGTACTTTGTAACCACAAACCTTCCTCTCATCTGTCTTGAGTGTATTCTCTCGTTCCCATACCTGCCTATTGTACGTTCCAGCGCTTTTCTTCTCAGCATTAAGCTACCAGTGTAGCTACCGAGAAGCTGGCAACATTATACCGTAGGACAACCTAAAACATACCGGTTCTCGCTCACTCATAATACATTAAGGCCGCGTGTCAGGGCTGAAAACAATAATCAGAGGAACGTTTGGTAACCGAGACTGTGAATATGAGTCCGAATTCACGTATCGGTATCCGATCATTCTGTGTTTTTGACCGTAGGAGATGGGACCATCCGTCTAATGGGTGGGTTGGACCGGTGCCAGGGCCGGGTGGAGGTGTACTACCGGGGAAGCTGGGGCACGGTGTGCGACGACGACTGGGGCTTGAGCGACGCCGGCGTGGTGTGCCAGCAGATCGGTTGCGGCAGCGTCGTGTCGGCCACCACCAACGCCTTCTTCGGCTACGGCACGGGGCTCATCCTCCTGGACAACGTCAACTGTAACGGCTACGAGAGCCACCTGACGAAGTGCTACAGCTTGGGCTGGGGCATCCATAACTGCGGCCATCACGAGGATGCCGGAGTCATCTGCTCTGGTGAGCCGCAACGCTTTTTCGGCTCAGCCTCGGGAACTTAGCATCTCTTTTAGATGCAATGTCAACGTGCAAAGCAAGGCAGAAACAGCTCCAAGGTGTATCCACATGAAGTAGGAACGAGACTATCTGAATGTGCTCCTCTTGTGTGTGTGTTCCAGGTTCTGGGTCCACCACCGTGTCCCCGATGAACACGGAGACGATTGGGGGGAGAGGGTTTTTCTGGACTGACAGCACTGCAGGTACTAACATCTTCCTTCCCTCTGAGCGAACAGGGTGGGGGTTACAGTGCAATGGGAATATGAGATCCTTGGCTATTTCTAGGCATGGGCACCTGCAGTTAGCTGCAACACCGCCCCCAGGCCAACAGAGGGGGCTATTGAGTCATGGTTCTGGTCTTTGCCATGACTCAGCAGTGCCTCCCACACATGCTGGTGAAACATGGCATTACATTCTCAACACCCCACCTTATCACTAGTATTGTGATTACCATGCAGTGTCAGGTAAATCTGAATATAACTTTGTGGCAGAGATACTCACTCGTGGATTTGACTCTACAGGAGTGACAGACGTCACTGTGCCTGTTACTAGAAGCACAACGAGAGCCACCACCACTGCCATGACAACAAAAGGTAATAAAATAAACAAAATACATATTTTTGGTAATAAAATGATTGCAAGAAGTCCTACAGCTCGTCATCTCTAGTCCTAACGAGAGGGGATGACTCGTCAAGGCGTGACACAATCATGCTCATATTTCAGTAACACTGTGGTTCACGAGCACTTCCATCTCTCTTCTCTAGAACGTTCTGTATCGTGTCCTCTCTGTCCCTCTGCAGAACAGCCCCCTATCCGCCTGGTGAACGGCGGGAACAACACCTGCCAGGGTCGCGTTGAGGTCTACCACAACAACGTGTGGGGGACGGTCTGCGACGACGACTGGGACCTTCCCAACGCCCAGGTGGTGTGCAGGCAGCTGGGCTGCGGCCCGGCCATCGCAGCCAAGGTCCTGGCCTACTTCGGCTACGGCTCCGGCCCTATCCTGCTGGACAACGTGGACTGCAGCGGTCACGAGGGGGATCTGACCACCTGCTTCAACCTGGGCTGGGGTCAGCACAACTGCGGCCACCACGAGGACGCCGGGGTCATTTGCGCACGTAAGACTGGACCCGTCGTGGAATGAACCGCAAACCTGTTCGCGAACGCACATGAAGTGTGTGTACACGGCACCCAGTCTGCACGAAGGCACAGCTGTACATGTGCATAGATACACTCACACACACGTCAAATAGGGTTTAAGCTTCAGGGACACACACACACCAAACAAATGAACTGGACCCCAACACACGAACACACAACAGACACCCTCGTTAACGATCCCTTATTAGTCCCACAGTGGGGACATTTCAAAGGCGCACACATATTCATTGCATTGGCTGGGATTCAAATCCCCACCGGGAATGAAACCCAGGCCTTCTGCACTTGGTAGGCAAGAATCCTACCACTGAACCACCGGTGGTACCCTTCCACAGTGGCTCGTCCCTCAGTCCTGTATGGTGTCCTCACTCTCGGCCTCCTTGTGCGGGGGGAGCTCTCTGTAGACGCTCCATCCCCAGATCCCATCAAATATAGAGCGGGAGTCAAGGTTGATCAGCATCACCGCGCCGCTTCAAGGCAGATTAAGACGCACAGCGGGAAAAGGGACTTCCGCTCTTCTGAAATAATGATCTAAGTTCCTGCGGAGACAAGGGGCCTGGATGTGGGATAGAGTCCATCTATGTATTGAATGAGAGTCCCACTCGAAGTGGGAGTCAGATGGCTCAGCGGTTAAGGTGTTGCGCTCATGATCGTGAGGTTGTGAGTTCGATTCCCGGCTGTGGATATATGACGTTGCGTCCTTGGGCAAGGCACTTCACCCTACTTGCCTCAGGGAGAATGTCCCTGTACTTACTGTAAATTGCTTTGGACAAAAGCATCTGCTACATGAATAAATGTAATTGTTCCTCTTTCGCCACTCAGCCTTTGAGATCCTTGATGGAGCTGGACGGGACTTTGATATGACGCAGACGATGCCCACTCCTCCGCCCCCATGCGAAGGTCAGTCTCTCCTTAAAAGCTCCCAAACTGGGCTTTCCCAGTTCCACGCACACACCAGCACAGATCTCCCATCGGCAGCCATGTCGATCGAAGGGAGTCAGGTGGCTCAGCGAGTTAAGGCGTTGGCCTTATGATCGGAAGGTTGTGAGTTCGATTCCCGGCTGTGGCTACGTGACGTTGTGTCCTTGGGCAAGGCACTTCACCCTACTTGCCTCAGGGGGGAATGTCCCTGTACTTTGCTGTAAGTTGCTTTGGATAGAAGCGTCTGCTAAATGAATAAAATGTTAAAATGTAAACCTGACCCGATGTAAATGTAATATCTCTCTCCTCCGTGCTGGTAAAGGACAAGTGAGGCTGGCTGACGGGCAGCACCCGTGCGAGGGCCGGGTGGAGATGTTCTCGGGGACGGTGTGGGGCACGGTGTGCGACGACGCCTGGGACCTCCCCGACGCCCAGGTGGTGTGCCGTCAGCTGGGCTGCGGGCCGGCCGCGGCGGCCCGGGCGGAGTCCTTCTTCGGGCCCGGCACCGGCGTCATCCTCATGGACAATCTCAAGTGCACCGGCGCGGAGGGCTCGCTCCAGCAGTGCTCCCACATATCCTGGGACGTGCACAACTGTGACCACACCGAAGACGCCGGGGTCACCTGCTCACTGTCGTGATTCCAGCCAAGCCACGCACCCCCCTCCCCCCCCCCCTCTGGAGGGGCGGGGCCAACACCCAGGACTTGTATACAATATGTAAATAACTGCTCTTTCAGTGCTGAAGTAAGACTCCAATGACTACTACAATGAACGTCTAACATACAAATAATAATAATAATAAAAATATATATAATATTTGATACTTATTTCATCTATTCCTATTAAGCACTTTATAAATATATGCATATAAATGATAACAAAAATACACTGCACACATTATTATTTTGGGGGATGAACAGAGGGAACTAAAGTTTCAAACAGACTCTATCTATTCTTTTTTTGTCTCTTTTTTTGTTTTGCCAAGATGCTAAAATATTTACCACACATGCCAGCCACATGGTTGATAGTTCTTTGATGGTTAAGTAAGGTAGGCTGGTTCAAACTCATTCATAATTCAGTGAGGAGACAAAAAGGTTGCCTCCCACTATCCTCTGCTCAGCAACACAAACAGCCACGGGATTGCAAGCTGAGCAACGACAGCCGGGGTCTCCAAGAGGCCCTTAGGAACTGACCTCCTGCTTCCTTTAGGTCAAATCTCCACTTCACCTCCACCAGAGGAAAGCTAGTTTTCAAGGTGCTTTTCTTCGCTGCAAACATGCGCGTTCCCATACAAGCTAGCTCTCTTAATTTATTTCGAACGAGACCTGGGTGTGTTGATCTCCAGATCCTCAGATGATTCTAAGACCTTGCGTCTGGGAATGTTTCCAATCGTCTTGGGTCTCTGACAGACCATAAACTAGCATATTTGTTCGTTCGTACGTTTAGTCAAAGGTTGTTCTTTTGTGTTCTTTATAAGACTTCCAATTACTGTTGTATCTCTCACACAATGCTGTTTCAGTAGTAGGGCAAATGATCTACGCTTTGCCGCCTTATTACGGAATGAAGGGTGTCTGGTCCATTTCTGTTAGAATTGACTACAGGGTGTATATTACATATAGTTTTGGCGTGAGAGTGAAGATGTGTGCATATGTGTTTATGGAATGTGTATATGTGTGCATTTGTATATGTATGTAAACATTAAATGACCTGCTTACTTTGGGCAAAGTACTAGTATGTTTCAGAAATACATCTATCCAATGATTAAATCAAGTCTTCAATGAAATCCTGTTCTGTTTAAACAAAACATTTACATATCCATGTCCATCGATTACGAGGACATGTTATCACCTTGTTGCCATACGTTGAGAGGAAGAGCACACAAATGGAATAACTCCTAGAAATATTATGACTTGAGTCCATTAGCATCGCCATCCATGGCGCATCAATTCTCAGGTTCAAAGATGCGCCTCAGGCACTGGGGGCAATATCGTGATCTGAAGGTCACCCGTGTGTGAGACGGGCACAGCAGGCCACTGGAAAACAGCTGGATGTATTTGGTGCAAATATCATGTAAAATTTAGATTTAGCACAGTGGTTCTTAACCTTGTTGGAGGTACTGAACCCCACCAGTTTCATGTGCCCATTCACCGAACCCTTCTTAATCGGTCGCGTCATCACGAATCATGAGTCGGACGTGTGTCTTGACCTCCGCCGAACCCCTGAGACTGACTCACCGAACCCCTGAGACTGACTCACCAAACCCCTGAGACTGACTCACCGAACCCCTGAGACTGACTCACCGAACCCCTGGGGTTCGATCAAACCCAGGTTAAGAACCACTGTTCTATCAGCTCAGAGCTCTTTCCTCTCCTCTGCCGGATGGAACTATCTAGAATTGTAGCAGTGGTCTTAACCACTGACTTCACTGTTAAGCATTGTTACTGTGCTGTGTTATTTAACTGAGAATAAAGCTTGTCACTTCAATTCAGTCTCACCATGCTTCAGTTGCACTGGAATCGTGGAAGAGGGATTGCTCAATGTAAACTTTTAAATCTTGATTAACTGCTACATGAATTAAACTATTTCTCAAAGTGGACTGCTAATGGTGCCTGCTTCTAGATATGTTCAGTGGAAACAGCACGTTGGATTTTAAAGTCATGTTAGGACAGGCCAAAGAATTAGTCAGTACATTTGATTTGGCTAAAGCTCTGCAATTCTGCTGGTCTCTCTCACTCTCTCTTCTCTCTCTCTGCCTCTCGCTTTCTCTCTCTCGCTACCTCTCTTCCAGCCTCTCTCTCTCCCCCCATCATCTCTCCTACTATTTACTTATTTCTCTCTGGCTGTCTTTCATCCTCTCTCTCTCTCTCTCTCTCTCCCAACCCTCTCTCCTACTCTTCATCTCTCACTCTTTCACACACGCACACACACACACACGCACACACACAGTTGGAGGCAGGCCCTCGCTGAGATTACCAGACATCCCAGTGGCCCACTGGATGTGCTCCGTTATTCCGAGCCAATCTGTCATCACCTACCAGCTGCTCGGTGTGTCAGGATGATGCAGCTCTGCTGCTATGCTCCCCACCACAGGACACGTCCAGCTATTCCAAATAACAAGCTTATCCCTGGGATCAATAAAGCTTCCGTGTTCCTGATGTGACAGCTTCTGTAATGTGCAACGTTGAGAGTGGAATTAACATTAGCTGGTGATTATCAACCAAGGACACCATGGAGTCCATCGGCGCTTGGGTGTGGCCGACGCTTTCAAAAGAAGCACTACATTTCCCAGATCCCCCTTCAGTAACGGACACAGACTTGACTCCTTATAAGGATTGTTGCGTCACTCTTCGCGGGACAGGGCACGCCCCTTTGGAGGCTGACGTAAACGAGAGAAAGTGAACCGAGGGGGAGGGGGGTGTCCCGTCGGCACGCGCAGACAGCAGGGAGCAGCTGCAGAAAGAGGACCTGGCAACCATTTACTCCATTGCAAGTCCCATATTCCTATTCTGCTTCAAATTCTAGAAGCACATTGCATCAACGACATTAAAAAATGGTAGATCGCGAGCAACTGGTGCAGAAAGCCAGGCTGGCTGAACAGGCAGAGAGATATGATGATATGGCAGCTGCCATGAAATCGGTGAGTCTCTCCTCTGGAATCATGTTTCTCCTATGAATCGAGGTGTCATAAATAACCTGCAACCATATTACTGCAGTTCATAATGTAACTGGAAATAATTGCGGTGGCAACCACTGTTGCCATACGAAAAAAAAGAAAGAAAAAAAAAGATCAAGGATATAAATATGACATCTATTCTAATAACGTGATACATATTTGGTGTATTAAACCCGTGATTAATTATTATTTTAACGAGGAATGCTGTGTCTTAAACGCAATCAAGGATGGCCAATATGCTCTTAGGGTAACATTTGATGGGAGTTGATGGTGAGGCCCACCCTCACCAGGCAAATGAGGATCCATTGCAACATGATAGATGTCTTGATTCCATGAGTCATTGCCGAGCGTGTGGGTAATACTACAGTATCTGGACGATCATTTATCGGTTTTATTTGGTGAAGGCAGTAGAAGGCAGGTTAGGTTGAAAAGTGTTGATGGGGACAATGAGCGGACAGAATGCGCACTGTTTGATCTTGGGGCGGTGCCTTTGCGCACATCTATCACACAGCATTTTTTATACGTTTACTGAGAAATTGCCAGATAGATGATTTATTCGCAGATAGAACAGAGAAACGTAGAATTTGCCAGGGAACTGTAGAATTTGTTTGCGTCAGATGATGCGCATAAAGGGTAGATTAGCCAGAGGACACGCAGTGTGTGCGGCATAGCCCATAATTACAGATGCTGGGATCTCGGCTATAATGCTGATACATCGTTAGATGAATCCTTTAGTCAAAGATGTCGAAAGCGTTGGTCATATGGCGAAGAAAACCAGAACAGCGCATAATTTACTTTAAAAACCACCCACTTTTGCGCACCAGCGCTTTTTGTTTGAACGCAACGCTGTGCGCGTCTTGATTGAAATCATGTTTGCGCAACATTACCTGTAAAAATTACGCTTACAACCCTTTCACTTACGATCCGTGGGTGGCACCAGAAACGGTTTCTGGAAGGTTCCGCGGTTGTCATATTGCGGTAATGTGTGCAGACTGGAGCCGCTGTAACCTATGGTTACCGGTACGTTCACGTTTCGTCAAAACCATAGAGCAACTGCGTCCTTGCAGGCTGTTTCGGCAGGCATAGCAGCTTGTCTGATAAGGCGTGCCGCAGCATGTGCCAAGGTGCAGCATCCGTATTGCACCATTTCGCATCCAGCCCTTCTCATGGCCATCCGACTTGTAAAATGCATTTACATACATCACTTTATGATATGGGAAGGCCTTCCACTGCAGGGTGCATGTCACTGGTGTTCAATTGATTTCTCATGGCCTATGGCATAGTAAAAAGGTTCTGACATTCTGTGATGGCATGTCATGTAGCCAGCCTCCTCCATATTCAGGGGCACTGCAGGAACACAAGCAGGTTCTGTCTGGAGATCAAGGTTGATGACCAGCCACAGCAGCCACAGTCCATTCTGTCGCTACCCTATTGCAGGTGCGGGTGTACATGCCACTTTAAAAGTGCAACCAAGTCAGATTCAACCCAGAAGATGTGTGTGTGTGTGTGCGTGTTTGCGGAAGGGGGGGCGGCATGTTGGTGTGTAACGTAAAGGAATCGTGCTCTCCAAGACCAGGTGGTTGTAATGTCACAGGGGTGGGGGTGGGGGGGGGGGGGTCGTTGGCTCCACCCCTCTGATTTATGCTGAGTCAGAGCCCCCACCCCCCACCCCACCCCACCCCACTCCCCAGGGCGCCGGTGGGAGGGGCAGTGCTGCAGCAGTGGGGTGTGTCTGCCTCGCCCCATCGGCCGAGGGAAATCCCTACCACCACTGCAGTCATGGTAACCGCCCAGCGGCAGCTGAACCCCAAATCCGACGGGACTCGGCCTGGCCTGACAGCGTTTCTTTTAAATCGTCACGGGAGGAGAGTTCTCAGCAGTGACTCGGCCCTTCATTGGTGGAGCTCAGCGAGTCCCAGCGCTGGAATCACGACATTCATTACTCATTATCTGCCTTCTATGACCATCGAAACATTTGGCTCAATTTTGGTGTTTTCCCCAAAAATCCCCACGAGTCAACACTGTAAAGCCCCTTTGGTGTAAAATGACTCGCAGCATTAGAGCCACCATGGTTCTAGACCTGGATAGACTACCACTACTCCTGCACTGTAACGCGAATTTGCTGCCGTCCAGAAGGAGAAGCGGTCTCTATGTTTAACACCATTTCTGAAGTGACGAGGCTAGGCAAATTCCTCCCAGGGCCAAACGCATCCAGTCCAATGATGTCATGTTTCCCAAGGCGTGTGTTATTTCACTATCCTGGGCCGGGTGAGTCAGAGAGAGCACGGACCAGCATGTCATGCACATTTGGCCGGCCGTGCGGCCACCCCCACTTTCGCACGTGGCTGGAGTTCGGAAGGGAAGGACGCCACGGTCTAGTTTGGAGCGGGTTAAATCATCATAATTCTGTGCTGGGTCATGTGAATGATGTAGCCGCCTCCCTTTTACAAGCGAAGCTCAGATCCCTCAACAAAATTGGACGCGGCCCTGAAATATACCATCGCAGTCGCGCATGTTTTTTTCATGTCTTTTGAGTTATAAAGCTTTTATACGTTTTATTTTTAGAAGCCTGCAGCAGCTGCAACAGAGGAGGGGGGGGGGGAGAAAAATCCATGAAATACTGCAGTCCTATAGGGTTATATAACAACAAAGAGCTACTTGAAGCATCCCCCTCCTCACACACGCTCGCACGCACACACACACACACTCTCTCACATCCCCACTTTTCTAGTACCACGCTCTAATTTTAGCTTCCTCTCTCTCTCCCTCCTTCTCTCTCTCTCTGTCTCCCTTACTCACTTTCTCTGCTTCAACCAGCCATCTCCCCTCGCTCTGCCCGTGACGTCAGACACCGCGAGCCACCTTTTGCGCTCAGCGGGCTGGGAGAGAGTCGGCAGAGGGGTTGTCACATCAGTTTAGAAGAAAGAGGGGGGGGGGGGGGGGGGGGGAGGGAAAGTGCATGTGAGGGATTATAAGTGAGGAACAGGGGGGAGCGTAAGCGGGACCGAATACTCGCTCTCCAGCGGATCCAACCAATCGGCGGACGGTATTCCGCAGCGTGTGAATGGCGGCGGGAGATAGGTTTTCCCCCCACCTGTCCATGGGACGGATTCTTTGACTCCGACCCCTGTGTGGGGGGGGGAGGAGGGTGTGGGGGGGAGGGGGGTGGGGGGGAGGGGGGTGGGGGGGAGGGGGGGGAGGGGTCCGTGGGCGGGTAGAGCGCCGCGTGAGGAGGAGCGCCCTGCGCGTCCGACGTTTTCGCCGGTGCGGACCGGTGAGGGTTTGGGCGCGGACGGGGGCCTGCGCAGGGGGGGGTCGCAAGAGCGCCGAGGATGAGCTTTCCGAGCGGACAGAGAGCCCTATTGTGAGCCCCTGCTCCGCGGCTTCCGCTAACGCCTTTCTACCCCCCGGCCCACGGACGGCTTAAACAAAGACGTCCCATGTTTTTTTACAGAACGGATTGTTTAGGTCTTGTTTTTCTCGACCTCACTGCTGTTCTGGCTTAGCCGTGATGCTGCTAGCCTAGATATCAAGATGGCCGCCACGAGTCGC
Organism: Protosalanx chinensis; assembly: GCA_030340685.1. Lineage (NCBI taxonomy): Eukaryota > Metazoa > Chordata > Actinopteri > Osmeriformes > Salangidae > Protosalanx > Protosalanx chinensis. The sequence continues at coordinate 4,451,518 of CM059338.1, read as the reverse complement.
CTCTCTCTCTTTGATGTCTGAGGCGATAGACACACACTTAGCTACACTGATACAGGTGGTGAGGTGTTTAAGCACTGTGTTCCTCTGGGTGGACGTGAGGGCAGTCAACTTTGATCCTTTTGAGCCAGGCTGAAGGAAAGGTTGTTTTTAGCTTTCTTGTCTACTTTTTTTCTCCGCCAATCTACTTACAACACAGTACAGAGGTCTTTTTTATGGCAGCCCTTAAGTTTATGGTTCCGGGAACACATAATGCTTTTATAATGGTGTTCAACTGAGGTCAACAGGCTGGTTGCGATTATGTGCGATCGCTCCGACATCTATTCGCCGATCGTCGTACAACTTTTGAGAGGAAATGTCGAACTTCACGGGCTGGAGGGGGCTAGGCGGGGGGGGGGGAGGGGGCTATTGTATTGCGAAAAGCAGGTCAAGGTCATCTCATGTACCCGACCAAGTTGACCGTGGAGATTATGGTCTTTGCCGGGAACCAACGGCTGCTGCCGGAGACCGTGGTCTGACACAACCCAAAAACTAAGTAGATCTCGGGAGTTTCCATGGAAACTGCAGATTGCATTATGGATCACTCTTTGCCCTCTGGCCCCTCCCTGTGAAGCGAAGGTTATCTCTCCAGAAGGCAGGATTGCCAAACAGACTCCAGAACATTCCTTTAGTCGTTGAAGATAGTGATGTTTTCATATTCCAACATCTAATCGGTGCCTACTCCTGATTCTGAGGTTCAGCTGTTCTGCTGGTGACATTGCAAACACGGGTGTTGTCGTCCTCACTACTAAGAATGAGATAGCAGGCGTAGATGTCACTCAAACCAGTCACAGAAGGATCTAGATCTGCTCCAAGATAACATATGTTTTCCAAAGCCAGAGAACAGCCATATTATCTCAATGATAAGATGATATGAAGCTTTGGATGTTGTACCGGACGTAATGTACCAATCATATAAGATGGGAAACTGGATAGGATCGTTTCATGATTGCTTCATGAAGTGTTAGTATGAGTACTGTGCGGTTACGTTGTCACGGCATCGTCATGTCATACTACAGCAAGTGACATACTCTGTCCTTTAATCAAATACAATTTAGCGGCTATCGCAGCCCGCTCACGTTGACTGTCACGATTGCGTTTCCTCCGAAGCAAGGTTAGCGCGCTTTTTAGGTTCGTTAAACGCGGAATCGTCAAGTCGACGTCCTCCAACAGGAACTCTACCTTCCAGCCTCGCTTGACCAAAGGGGCAAAGCAGCTTAAAGTGAAGCAACAAAGATGGCTTAGACTTCTGCTTCTGGGAATTTGGGGAGTATTTTCCCCCCCAAAGGCCCCCCCCAAAAAATCTCTACGGTTCAAGATTCAGAAACAGGATGTTGTTTTGGTTTCGGTTGACTAACAACCCAGTCGTACGAGGTGTCTCACAAAGAGAGCTTGGTGTGAGCTGCGTAGGGACACATGCTCTGGTGAGGCGGGCAGAGACAAACAGGCTTCGTATTCAGAGAGGCTGTGAGGAAGTCTGCTGGATAGAGGCAGCGAGGAATAAAGGATTAAATCCTCCGGCCAGACACCGGCCTGTGGAAACACAAACAAAACAAGCATTCAGAGCTGGACATAGCCAATGAGCAGCGGCCCCTGCAGGGGATGATGTCACCTTGCCCGGGGGGGCGCGGTTTAACCCGCTTCGCGCAGTGACAGGGATCACTCGGTCGTGGAATTAACTCGTCCCAGGCCGGCGTGCGAATGTAAAGGATGAATGGACATGCCTCGGCGTATTGTTAAGTGCTAACATCGCGGCCTAGCGACCTACTGCGGCTGCAGATATTGCCTTCGCAGAGTCAAAGCTGTAGGGATAAACATGTTGACTGTTAGTAGAGCTTTTGTTAACCCGCCTTCATTTCCTCCTCCCCCTCCCCAGGTTACGGAGCTGAACGAAGCTCTGTCCAACGAGGAGAGGAACCTTCTTTCGGTGGCCTACAAGAACGTGGTGGGGGCGCGGCGTTCTTCCTGGCGCGTCATCTCCAGCATCGAGCAGAAGACCTCGGCCGACGGCAACGAGAAGAAGATCGAGATGGTGAGGGCCTACCGGGAGAAGATCGAGAAGGAGCTGGAGGCCGTGTGCCAGGACGTGCTGAACCTCCTGGACAACTTCCTCATCAAGAACTGCAACGAGACCCAGCACGAGAGCAAGGTGTTCTACCTGAAGATGAAGGGAGATTACTACCGCTACCTGGCCGAGGTGGCCACCGGCGAGAAGAGGGCCACCGTGGTGGAGTCCTCCGAGAAGGCCTACAGCGAGGCCCACGAGATCAGCAAGGAGCACATGCAGCCCACCCACCCCATCCGCCTGGGCCTGGCTCTCAACTACTCCGTGTTCTACTACGAGATCCAGAACGCCCCCGAGCAAGCCTGCCACCTGGCCAAGACCGCCTTCGACGACGCCATCGCTGAGCTGGACACCCTCAACGAGGACTCCTACAAAGACTCCACTCTCATCATGCAGCTGCTACGAGACAACTTGACACTGTGGACGAGCGACCAGCAGGACGACGAGGGAGGAGAGGGCAACAACTAGGGAGTCCAGACTCCTGGTTTCCCCCTCCAACACACACAACACGCGCGCTCACAAATGACAAGTAACAAAAATACAAAGTTCATAGAAATTAAAAAAATGGGGCCGGTGGAAAATAATCGGCAGCCACTTTTGCTGATGATATCGCAGCTGCAGTTCTTTATTTTTCCACAAATTTCAAAGTGAAAAAAGAGAGTTCAAAGAGGCGTTAGGAGAGAAGAATTTAAGTTTGAGAATTACTTAAGTAACGAAATAAAAACCCCTCCTTAGCCACAAGTTGCCAAAACATCACTTAAGAGGGCAGAGGTTCTGTCAGGCAGTGGAGCTGTTGGGTTAAAGTAACCGCTTCTCGCTGGTTTAGTCTTCTAACTTCTTCAAGGTGGAGATGTTTAATTGTACAAGGTTCTGGAGGAGCTTTTAAAATCTTAGGAGAAGTTTGGCTGTTGAGCAAGAAGAAAATCAAGCTACATAGCGAGTGAAACCTTGGGCGCTATTGCATTTCTAAAAGAATGAATAGAATTTAGCAGATGGGTTACTGAGAGTGTGACGAGGGGGGCCTGTACTACCAATCAAGATTTGGCGTTAACGAGGTTAACTTCACGTTGAACCCAGGGGTTTCTGTATTGGGTTGAACCCGAATCGACCTCGTTAGCGGCAAATCTTGATTGGCAGTGTAGACCCAAGGTGTCGTCGACGAAACAAGTCACCTGAGAGAGGATAGCTTAACGGAATAAAAGTTGCTTCACGCAAGGAGAATTGTGCGGAAGCTGTTTGTCTCTGTGACTGAACATTCATAACGTGTTTTGTTCCCACTGTGCTAAATATATGTGTCTAGCCCTGATAGTCGTACTTAAATGAGGAAGACAGTCAGTAAGCCAGAATAGCTTGTCCATCTCATGATCCTATACATATACACACACGTGTATTCTTTTTTTACCAGGTACCTGAATATAATTGTGAGTGTCATTATTATAACAATAACATAAAATGTCCTGGTTCAAACAACACAAACATTTAAAGTTGCATAAATGAAGTAAATGAAAATTGTATTCAACAAATTACTACCCCAGGACAACTAAATCTCGTACTCTATAATATTTCGATAGATTTCGTTCATCCCTGATATGACTCACAGAGTCGACTATAACGGTTTTATTAACGGACTAATTCATTTGAGGATCGAACTCTGGTAATGTCAACTGTAAGATTATCTAAAAGGAACTTTTAGGTTGGTGAATTTTCTTTTTTTATCCATTTGTTCAATTGTCAAGAAATGCACTTGCCTATAATACTGTCTCCAGTGTTAAACTGCTCCAATATTCTCCATAATACAATGATGTGCATGCTGGTAATATATTTCTATACGGTAGCTTGACTTAATTAACTTATATTGTAGATGTTATGTATTCATACGGATATGAAATGAGTAGACTTTGGATTCTTTTCTATTTATTACGTTGATCAATTTTCCTGTCATCTGTGTTTTTCCTCACGCCAGTTTTTTGAAGTATGCTATACCAAAACAGTGATTGCTAACAATAAATGGATGTGTTATTGACATTTCTGTGGTGACATGCAATTCTTTGCTGACAGAAGGGAGAAAATCGTTGTTTGAAAAATAACGTGTTTATGTTTTTTTTTCTGTTTTTTTCTATAAACTTCTGTTTATGCCATTTCTGTCACATTATGCAGTGATGTTTCTTGAATGGGGCTGTGTTTCTGTAAGCTTCATTCATGGAGAATGATTTGTTTCTTACACTTGTTTCACTTTCAGGGTTCGAATAGTCAGTGACCTTAAATGCGCTTTATTAGTGGTTGAAACAGAAAAACTGAAAAAATTGTGTTAGCAAAGTTAATAAACTCGATTAAATTCCCCTAAACAAAATTTAAACAATACAATTATTTCATCCCTTTCAACAGTTTTTGTTTTTAAATAATGTACTTTTCATTCATTGTCAATTATGAATAATTTAAGACCAATTTTCATGGTCTGGGCTGTATTGTGTAAGATGGGACAGATAGGCTGAAAGATGAGTATATATTGTACACTAAATATAACTATATTAAGAGTTTTTCATAGTATAATATATAATGGATTTAATATAATGTACTGTGTGTACAGTGTAAATTGTGGACACTGTTGATTCTATAGTCTAGTGTAATTGTAAATTTGTTAATGAATATTTAATAGATAGACAGATAGATAGTTAGATATGTAGATAGGTAGATTGGGTAGATAGTGTAGATAGGGTAGATAGGGCAGACAGGCAGATAGAGTATATAGGTAAATAGAGTAGCTAGATTTTGAAATGGAAACGGTAATTTACTAAGATGCATGGTTCTTTGAGAGAGGTTGGGACAGGAGCTTAGAGACAGAGTGGTTTCAGGATGCACAGCTGCTTTGCACCATCCTCTGATGCCATCTGAGTTTCATGGGGGCCTTCAAGGGCTGCCTCTAGTTGGATCTCTGGCATGTGATCATCCCTGACAGTCAGGCATTAGAAAGCTGTACGCTTGGTCATTTAGGGCCATATTAAGATTGAAATCTACTACTGTCTGGTTGGATAGCCCCCCCCCCTCTCAGCTGTGAGACCCAGGAAACTGAGATGTGATCAGATCATGGCAGCCTGTCCAACTGCAGCAGAGTGGAGTCAGGCCTCGTGTGTGGCTGCCCTGGAACCACAAGGGGAGGGAGATGGTTTCGATTTCTCCGTTTGTTTTACCGATTTGCATCTTTTTCTTTCGTTTTTCCGACTCTACCACGTTACGTTTCCATAACCGACGGTCACCATGTTTCACAACGATGAAAAGAGGATTCAATGATGATGAATAATACAAAAAAGACAGTATGCTATTGTGTTCCTATTTCTGCTAATGCTGTGATGGAAGCTACAAATGTACCCAAGGCTCAATCTCCTTTGAATTCAAGTAAACGCTGGTGGTTTTGACTGAATTGTACTGTTACGACAAGTATTAAACCCACGGAAACATTCTGTATCTTACGATTATGATACTGTAACATCTGAATATTAGGATGATCCCACCATGGCTGAAACCCAATGTATTGCCCTGCATTGAATGCAACACTGGTTATGTATCAATAAAACGGTTGGATCCTGGATTATTTGAGCTTCAGTTTGATGAATGCACCTGCTCTCCCGTCCACCTTGAAGTCCGTCTCTGTCTATTATAGTGCAGACTGGCACTTCAAGGACCGTGTTGCTTAAAGGAAATGAGAGCTTAGATTACCTCAGAACGCTGAATCAGGAAAGAGCGCTACTCCATGCAGCACAAACGGAGCTTAACGCCCCCCTCTGCTCAAAGTCATGGGCACAATTTGCCGGAGTAAAATGGAGTCAGTAGGGCATCCGTAAGCAGATTGTGCTCATTTCCCCATAGTAGCTATTGATTTCCGGAACAGGGCTCGACAGCACATCAGAGGCTGGGGAAGGGGTTCCTGATCAGGCAGTAGAGTGTTGGGGGGGGGGGGGGGGGGGACTAGAATCAGTGCTACGGTCACCTGTCACTTTCTAGGTTGCTGTTGTTCAGTTCGAGAATGGTAAGGAACAAGGGACAATAAGGAACAAGACATGCTTACACAAAAACCCACAGTGAATTCTGGTGTCTTTTAACTACACATTTCAGTATGTCGTCTGAGTTCCAAAGATTCTCAGAAGGTGTAGATCTGTTACGTATTCAGAAGACCACCTTAGTTCATTTAAACAGTTTCTACTTCAACAAGCAGCTGCAGAACACTGTTGGTTGAACATCATTTGAAAACCTGACAACCATCTTGTGTGAGACACATTACTTAAAACAGATTCGATTGGCAGACCAAATGTAACAAAGCTAATCATTAAATCTTATTCATTCCCCTAGAGTGAGTCACAAAAGCAGTACATTTATTTTTTCGAAAATGAATTGTTCTCCTTTCCTATGGTGAAGTAGTCAGCCAATAGCGGCTTGGACAGGGCATCGGCGCTAGCCAATCCCGTGGTTGTTGCTAGGGGTAGACAACGCAATACAGTACCAGATGCAGGCTGAGTCTTGCATCTTTCACCATAGATCTCCCACTGCAAAACAAAACCTGGTGCGGGAGAGGGGGGTTTGAAATGGATGCTGTATATCTTTAGCAATGCACAATGTGCATGTTGTTCAAACAAAAATGTCAAGCCTATTTATTTTGTTATTTACGCAGTTGTGGTGGTAAGTGGATTAAAACAGGCAGTTCGTATTAAATCAATAAGATGATAATTGTATAACTACGAAACAGTGTGCTTGGCTTCAGGGCAAATGGAGATCAGAGTTATCATATTCAAATCTGTTTGCGACTTCCAATATAATATTTTCCATGTTCAACTGTACATGGTCACAAACATCTCCACCACACGTCGGCTAGTCCCAGTGCCAATGGCAATACAAATAATGAAATCAATGAGATAATGTCCCTTGTAGGGAGGTGAGAGCGTGTATCACTTTGACAAGATGTTCTCACTCGGACACGTAGGAAGAGCTGGCTCGTAATAGATCATCAAAGGTCATCATCTTTCCTAATATAACCCATACACACACACACACACACACACACAAACTCTTGGACTGCATGCAAAGAGGCTCAAATACCCCCCGGTACATATTCCTTTCCCTCCTCCACATCTCTAGCTTCAATACAGCCCCTGGGTGCAGGAGTATAACGCAGTCACGCAGTCTCACCGAAAATAGATTTCACGAGCCATTTCCTGTCCCTGCAGGTGCAACGCCGACAGACGTGCAGACTCTGAATCATCGGTCCCCAGCGGAAGACCGCTGCGAGAGTCCGTCCGTCACGAGAAGAGGCAGGTGAGTTTCCGGCCGGGGGAAGGTGACCCTTCGCCACGCTCCAGTCAGAACTGAGAAGCGGGCCAACAGACGGCACTTCCTGGCTTCTTTCCACCTGAACCTTTTACTCCGGATGGAGCCGCGGTGACAGGAGAAGTCTGGGGCTTCTGAGGTGAACGTGCTCCGGCCAAGATACTTAAAAGACAAGTTCGTGGGGGGTGGAGGGGGGGGGGGGGATATTGATTTGTCCTGGTGAAAAGAACACAACGTGAAGATGCTGATTAAGATTCACCTTTTTCTCGGGAGGTGGAACAATAAAGGATTCTGAAGGTGAGGACAGGAGTTTTGGCTTCCCAGGTGTGTGTGTGTGTGTGTGTGTGTGTGTGAAGCGGGTGTTGCTGTGGACAGCTGGCGTCAGAACGGATACTAAACTCCATCCTCTCCATCAACTTTGTCTCCAGATCGCATTAGAGCTTTGTGGAGGAAGTATGATATCTGAAGAATTGGTGATTCGTTACAAATGTATCGGTTGTTCGCAAGAACATCACAGTGAACACAAACAGACGTACACGCACAACAGAGCGAAATCTTTCAGAGAGAGGGCCCCGATCTGCTTGCTAAGAGCTTTTTATATGATGTGAACATCAAAAGAGTTTCTCAAACTGTCAATCAAACCCTGATGTGAGAGGAAAATCCAGGAAGTCTAGGCAGACTGCTGGGCCCTTTGGCGATTAGCATGCTGTTTGTGATTCAGCAGGGTTTTGGGCTAGTCATTACCATGTTGCTTGTTATTGTCAGAGAAATTTAATCTCCAGACTCTGTGTCTGCAGATAGTCGCAAAGGTGCATTGTTTTTTGTAGGGAGGAGAATTAACCCTTCAATAGCAACATTTACATTATTCTATTAGCAGAATTAACCTGTCAATAGCAACATTAACATTATTCAATTAGCAGAATTAACCCGTCAATAGCAACATTAACATTATTCAATTAGCAAATTTTAACCCGTCAATAGCAACATTAACAAAGGAGTCTTCCTCACTCTTAGCAAGTGGCTCTTAAAAGAACGTAGCTCACAATTACATAGGCGCTAACAATTCTAACCTTGCTTAAATATTGTAGATACATTGGTCATAAATTTACTTCACAGCTTTCATTTGAGAGCTGGCCTACTTCAGCCTGTCAGATGAGGTTGTAGCTTGCTGAAAATGCATCCAATCAGAGGACCGCTTGCCGAGAATGCATCCAATCAAAGGACCGCTTGCTGAAAATGCTTCCAATTAGAGAACCGCTTGCTGAGAATGCATCCAATCAGTGGACTGCTTGCTACTAGTCTCACAGCGGAAGACCCAGAGCATCTCTCAAACCCAAAATTGGGCGTCTGTTGAATGGATGGGATAGAGATTAATAATTTAGGCATGAAATTAAATGGAAGGAAAAGGGTGACTCATGTACTGTGAGGGGGGGGGTGGGGGTAAAGTCACCATGTTAAGTGGTTGGGAGATAGCTGCCTTGTCTGAAGGTCTGTGTGGATCCTTCGCAGTTGGCTGTGTGTAAAGGAGGGCTCAGGACAGATCTAGAAAAGTGGTCCTATTCTAGACCAGTGGTCCCCAACCCTGGTCCTCAGGGCCCACTGTCCTGCATGTTTGAGATGTTTCCCCCTTCCCACACACACACCTGATTCTAATGCATGTTCATTACCAGGATTCTTCAGAGCAAGATAACAACCCAGTCATTAGAATCAGGTGTGTTGGAGCAGGGAAACATCTAAATCATGCAGGACAGTGGGTCCTGAGGACAAGGGTTGGGGACCACTGATCTAAAACATGCAGGACAGTGGGTCCTGAGGACCAGGGTTGGGGACCACTGATCTAAAACATGCAGGACAGTGGGTCCTGAGGACAAGGGTTGGGGACCACTGATCTAAAACATGCAAGACAGTGGGTCCTGAGGACCAGGGTTGGGGACCACTGGTCTAGAATATACAGGGAGTGTACAACCTGAATGTATAAGGTTGAGAAAGCAGGCATCTGTTTGAACAGATGCTCTGCACCAATTCACAGCTACATTGTATGTGCAAATCAGCAGTGTGCCTGGGATTAAAACAGGTTTGGATGCACACTCACCCTCTAAGAAGGTGAAAACCAAGCTAGTCACTACTGCTGGGGGGGTCAGATGGCTCAATGGTTAAGGTGTTGGCCTCATGATCGGAAGGTTGTGAGATCAAGCCCTGGCTGTGGCTATATGATGTGCACTTCACCCTACTTGCCTCAGGGAGAATGTCCCTGTACTTACTGTAAGACACTTTGGATAAAAGCATCTGCTAAATGAATAAATGTAAATGTACTGTTGGTTAACACATTAGGCCCTTAAAGTGTTCCTGTATAGGAACCAAATATTACCCCTGTGCTCAAATGTCATCTACCCAATGTAGCCAGGGAATGAGCCGGAAGCTGAGGGGCAGACTATAAATAGAAACCCCTGCAGCCAAGCACTGACTAGGAAGATTTATTCTGCAAACAAGATGAAATAATTGAAGAAATGTTGCAGATTTGCACTGCCAGCCATAGAACTGGTTACCAGCCCACATGATGCCTTTTTAAAGTCGAGTTGTTTAATACAAATCACAAGATCCAGTTTAAAGTTTGCCTTTTTTTATTTGCATGGAGACAGCCTTCCAAACACAACTAGACAAGTTGAGAACACAAGCCTACAGCATCCAACAGCAGCAACAGTGGGGAGGGAACTGAAGTCAAGCAATTGTGGAACAGGAACGGCAGCACACAATGTGAATCCTTCTGACGGCATCACTGGAATGATGAGGGTGTGTGCATTGTCGGGATGGAGATTGGATTAATACAAAAAGTGGGACATGAGTGCACACAACCTAGGCTGGTTCACTGCAAATGGGGAGTTTTGACAGGAGGGGAAGCTAGCCTACTGACAACCCCTGCTCAAAAAAAAACATGGGTGCAAGTTGGAGATCTTTAAGGGCTGTGCTGAATGATGACAGCTCCCTCCCGTCTTGGCAAGCCACCTGTATGAAGCTGCAAGTGTGAGTTTGGGGCTGGTGGAGATTCACAGGTCCTCCTCGGTGGCATCGTCAAGAACGGCCTGAGCGCCGTTCTTGGTGGGCATGTGGCCCATCGCAACAGGAATGTTGACCTCAGCAGCAGCCTTGATGGGCAGCTTGGCAAGGGGGGCCTCCACAGTGAGCACACCATCAGGGGCCAGGGCAGAGGTCACCTTCTCCATGTCAGCATTAAGAGGCAGGCTGTTGAAGAGGGGAAACGACGCAATCAGGTTGCTGTCTGGCTCTGACACCAGAAGTGTCCTTACAATGAAGTGTAACATTCAAGTAAACAGTTGTAATGCCTGTATAGGCACCCTAGGTGGCAGCAGTGTGCCATACAGCACAGCTTGAGGGCAACTCCAAACACTGGGTCCTAAGCCAACATGAAATAGACCATTAGACCCAGCTAGCAGCTAGAGGCCAGGTCAAGCTGTGGGCGCCACAGTAGTAAATGCATAATCCCCAACCACACACACGACGTAGCCTGACATCTACACTGTCAAGGGATGGACTGATTCTGTAGGGTCATTACAGCCATCTGTAGTTCTGATGATCTGGAGCAGGGAACTGTGATCCAAGAGCCATAGTCCTGAAGGTTTTTGATGTTTCCCTACCTTCTTCTAATGAAAGGTTGTTAAAGCCTCAATTAGAATAAAGCATGCTGGAGCTGGGAAACATGTAAAGTTCCTACTCTGGATCTGGAGGTACCATGACATGCTTTGCATAAACTAAGGCATACAGACAATTATACCAGCTTTTCATTGAGCAGGGGGGGTTCAAGACTAATCTACCAGGTAGGAGATTTCATGAGATATCATACCAAACATTTCATGGTTGGATGCTAACTGTATTTCGTTACCCTGTACTTGTGTAATGACAAAGTTGAATCTAATCATGTATGGCCCAAGAAGTAATAGTTGAAGTGTCCAGCAACTCACGTGTATTTCCTGGTGAAGCACCTGGACACAAATCCATGCTCATCACGCCTCTCTTCATGCTTGCCTGTGGAAAGACCGGAGTTAGCTTCACTGCTTCAGCATAGTTGCGAGTGAACGGCTGCAGATGCATTTTAATTAGTTGTTGGAGCAGAAACACATGTTGATCTTCCCTCTCCCACAGGGGATGTATCCTTTCAGAATCGTACACCATGTAACGCCTGCCTGAAGGCTCCTGTGCCACTTCAGCCTGGAGACACTTTAAGCATCACACATGTTCCATATGGGTCCCCCCCACTGGTATCCATGCCCCCTTCTGAAACATGTCTAAGCTTGGTACTGTATACATGCCACCTTATCCCATCAAGTTGCTATAGACATGCCAGTGCTGTAATACAGCCTCCTCCCTCCTCACTGGCAGTTGAGTTTGTTATTGAAAAAGAAAGAACATTGCAAGTACCTCATGGCTGTTGCCCAGAGGAGCATTAATAAAAATGCTGGCTTTAGACCAACAGTCCATTTAAAGTAAGACACTGGCTCACATCTACAAACCTCTGCTAGAAAAGAATGCAATACTAGGTGAGAGACAGGGGACTTTAGCAACCACCCTGCCTCATTTTTGGTGTTAGAAAAGTGTTCCTCTAAAAGTTCTTGAGTTTTGAATACATAATGTACCAAGCTTTTAGTAAAGGTTCTTTACAGATCTCATTGCTCTGGAATGTTCTAACCATCCTATCTCCTCCCCAAGTCCAGACACTGTTATACAACCCTGCCATCTATCATGTTTACGTCAACCCAAAGTTTGAAAAGCTTCCCACATCAGTGCAAATTTCTCTAAAGTGAACTCAGCAAGCAAAATTGATAATGTACAATACTCTACAGTAAAAGAACACTATTGCGATTTTTACATCTACATTTATCTGCAAACGAGTGGGGTGGAAGGACTCACCAGTGATCTCCAGCACACCATTCACAGTCTTGACCATCAGCTCTTCGGGGGCAAAGTGGTTGACATCCAGGCAGATCTTCCAGGCATCCTTGGTCTGCTTGATCTCAGACATGCCGCTGCTCATCTGACGGGAGAGGGCACGGCCGTAGGTCATCATGGGATGCTGGCCCGCCATGGATCCGGCGTGCACCAGGGGGCTGGTGGTATGGTGCATGTGGGGCATCTGAGGCATCATGGTGGGGGGCATGATGGCGTCAATGCCCATCTGGCCGGGACGCAGGTAGCCTGGCCAGTGGGTGCTGGGGAAGGTGGTGAACTCCTCAGGCAGGGAAGGCATGCCGAAAGTCTGGTCGAAGAGCCGGCTGCCCTGGTACCACTCCCTGTAGGGGTCCCAGCTGGGGGTGCGCAGGAAGCTGAAGGGGACGAGTCTCTCGGTCATGGTTGCTGATGAAGAAAGGTGGTCTTGGTTAAGCAGAAGAGTTGCAGATGTTCCTGTTGGTTAGTGAAAACCTTGCCAGAAAGTATCGTATGCTCCCAAGCTGGGGCCTTTTATACACAGACACTTACACTGGCCCCCTCCCCCCCTCACATCAACCACACCCTCCCTTCTCACCCTCAAGACCCCTCCCCATGCCAGATATTTATAGAAGCAACTCGAAAAGTATTCATGGCGGAGTAGCATTCGAATGGGAGCTCCAGCACAGCCAGAACTGTTTAGCCCTCCTGATAATTGTCATACCTCCCCCACCTCCACACCCCATCCCCCTCACCCAACATGGTACAGAGCCAGAGGAATCTCGGAGCCTGCTGCAAAGCAGACGGGCTCAGCAGAACCAGAGACCCAGCTATAGACGCACGTATGCCGTTTCTGACACGGGCGGGTAGAGGAACCCCATGTGACCAGTAGTTCCAGTACCATAACATGTGGGTCTTAACACTAGGATTACAGAGCGCTGTTAACACCCACACGTTTTAAAGCCCCTATTAACTTCCAACATACCGACAAAAATCGTCAAATGTTTCCGGAATACGCATTAGATCTGCATGAAATAACCTCACACCTTCAGGGGGAAGGGGGTTATAGTGCATTCAGAAGCTATTGGAATTGGACCCGCTTTGAGTGCGAACAAACGCCTTGAAAGCGATAGTAAAACTTCGATCACAAGCCTTAATAACTGCACAAGTGTGTTTGAAGCCACACCCGATTGCATGATAAAACCCGTTTAAGAAAACACGTTCCCTAAGACTGAGTGTGAAATAAACGTGCATTATTTCGAACTTCGTTTCATGGTTGTGATCATTGCATTACCTCAAGTTGACTTTCCTGCCCGTTGCCGTTTGGTGTCTCCTGGTAATTAGTTTGGCCCGTGCAAGTCTCTTGGAAACGTAGCGTTATGTACTGTGCACACAGGTGAAGCCAATTACATTGATTACATTGAATTAAGACGCAGGCCAATTGGCTTTAGTTTGGCCAAGGCACCGTGTTTCTTTCTATCATTTTATGATAAAGTAGATCCGTGAAGCAGTTATTAATGTCGTAAATATAGTTTCATCAAAAACTGGGGTGGGGGGGGGGGGGGGGGGGGGGGGGGGTTGGATGATCCAATTGTATACACTAATTGCCCCTTAGATTTCGCGCCAAATTCTGCATCCTTGTGCATATTGAACGGCCCCTTTGCAAGTGTGTGTGCTTTTTGCGGAGCTTGGCAGATTCTTCATACGTGCGGGGGTCTTCATCTCGCTGTGACATGGGTGTGTCCGGGTCAGAGAATGGGCTGTGGGGGCAGGGTGTACCCGCCATGCACGGCTGGAACCCCTCCCTGCTGACTCAGGACTGTCACGCTCGTGAGAGGTTGCCCCCCCTCCCCCCGCCCTGTCTGCAGGCCCTATGGGCACAACGCCTGGCGTCACCATGGACCTGTGAGGAACATGCAGACATCAGACTAGATTACTCTCTGTGGATTTACTGGACAGGTTATATAAGCATCATCTCAGAACTAGCTTGCTACTGGAACTTCAAATGAATGAAGTCATGTTGTAAATTTGCTTTAAGGCAGTGTTCCCCAACCCTGGTCCTCAGGACCCACTGTCCTGCATGTTTTAGATCAGTGGACCCCAACCCTGGTCCTCAGGACCCACTGTCCTGCATGTTTTAGATCAGTGGTCCCCAACACTGGTCCTCAGGACCCACTGTCCTGCATGTTTTAGATGTTTCCCTGCTCCAACACACCTGATTCAAATGAATGGCATGTTATCTAGCTCTGAAGAATCCTGGTAACTAACATGCATTAGAATCAGGTATGTGGGAAGGGGAAAACATCTAAAACATGCAGGACAGTGGGCCCTGAGAACCAGGGTCTGCTAAAGGGATAGCTTGAATGTACCCACAAGACAGACAGGTTCGAAGGAGGACCTGACATTGTTTTCTTAGGACATTTGGTCTCTTATCACAACTGTGTGGAAGCAGGAAATGAACCCATTTCAATTTGCATTCAATCACACTTCAGCTCTTTGCTTTTGAGGTTTCTCCTTTGATGAATGTTTCTACTTAGAATTGATGAATTGATCGAAACCTTTGAAGTGTTGCATTACTTCTGTCGCTGTTGTTTTGTACGTGGCAAAACCTAATTAAAAATCACCCATTGTCTTCCGTAGGCGTGGTATTGGCTTCTTAATCACGGCTGTGTGGAAGAATCTGAAGACCCTATTTGAGGTTCTATTCTCTCGCTTGTTTGTTGTGGAAATGTCTCTCGAGGCTAGAGTAGGCCCTCCCATTGCCGTCTTAAAAGATGAAGCTTTTGCTATTTTAATGAGGGCCAGTGCAAGGTTGTTTATTTTCCTTGTCACATTCATGAGCGGGTTCATTGTGATGCATCTTTCACAGGTTTTAGTGTGAATAGATGTGTTTCAGTGTGGTAGCAGACTTAGTATTGTTAATGCGGTCATCATTGAAACCGTCCTTTGTAAATGTATTAGTGCAGTGTAGCATTGTGAGGAAGACCGAAGTAACATATAGAAGAAAAAAAACACAGGAATCATACTTTCCATAGTTTATATTTATTGTCCAGTATAATAACTTGTTCACTAATACTAATGACTTTTTATACAATCCAAAGGTTAGCGCTGTTGTACTTTAAATGACTGAACACTAGGTTTGTTGAATATCATAGTTGGTTAACTTTGAACGTCACATTTCAAATGCAACCACCGTTTTTTTCCCATCTCCAGGGAGATGTGAGTGACATGAGGGTTGAGCAATGGGACGGAAGACTGAGGGTGTTCCCTGATTGCATCGCTGACTTTCCTTCAGTCGGGACTGAACAGGAGCAGGAGACAACATGGGCCCACAGGGTCTGCGCTGTCAGGCTGAGATCCAGGCTGAACTCCTGGCACCAGCTGCCCTCTGATAGAAGCGCAGAGCGGGGACAGGGGTGGGGGGTGGAGGGGAGGCCTTGAGTCTGTCTCACATTGGTCCTAACCTGACCAGCTGATCGATCTTAAAGCAGGCGCTGACTTAGGTTCCCAGAAGCTCTCAGAAGACGACCTCTGTGAGATTGAGACTAGCTTGTACCTGGATACAGGTAAAAGAACCGCATTTTGCATCAACAGGATCTGCCCAGCAGCAAGTCAGCTGTAGGCTGTGTGGGTCAGTAGGGTCTTACAGTACTAGTAATGCAGCCTAGTAGCTGAGCCTTTTTACAAGCCTGATGAATCACACGTCCAGGATCGCTACCCTGGCTCTCAGCTCTCCACGGAGACAGCAAAAGCCTTTTACTCAGATAAACTCAATGGGCGCGTTTACTGCATATTCAAATAGGTGATCTGCCGCCGACTGCTCCAGACTAAACAGGACCCTCAAGACACGATCAAGTCACTCAAATACATTTTCATGAACGGTTAAAAATCCATAAACCATAAATAACATGATAAATAAATAACTAGATAGATCAATCAATAAATAAATAAATAAATAAATCATCGAAACATAAATAATATAAATAAATTACTGCAGTTTCAAATGTAAACCCACACAAGTGCATGGACGTCTGTAGACTGTGCAGTATTAGGGGGGCGGCCTTCCGGCTCCACCGGAGGGAGAACTCCTCCCTCTGGCCCGACCAAAGACGGGGACAGGACACACAGGCAGGAGCCTGACGGAACAGAGGAATATTCCGGAAACAGAATAAGTCACCTTCTCTGTCCCCTTTCGCTCCTCTCTATACAAGTCAGTAGCACAGAGGTCGGGGGGGGGGGGGGGGGGGGAGGGGGGGGGGGGAAGGGGGGGGGGGGAGAGATGCATCCTGGGATCTGTAGTTGTGGGTTTGCCGTCGTCCAAGTTAGCAGCCTTCCTCCTGACGCGGCGTGCTGAGTAGCCGTCTGAACGACGAGCTTCCCTCGGATTCACGCGAATATACAGTGCATAGTTTACAAGCCAGAACTTACGGTCGGGATCTATACAGCTTATATCCTACGTCTTAAAAATACAAAATAAAAACCATCGTCAGTTCCTTTGTTTGCGTCCTACGCGTCCGCGGCGACGTTACTTTTTTGTTCTCGCTTTTCGTTGATCTCTCGGTTTTCTTACAAAAGACCGGGCTGGGGGGCGGGGGGGGGGGGGGGGGGGGCGGAGGTGGAGGAAGGATAGCGTGACATAGAAAATATGAGAGCGGTCCACTGGTCCATCCGCTCATCTGGTCTTCTGCCATCAGGAGGAACGAAGGGTAGCTGTGACTGGGATCTCTTGGTAAATAGGCGTTTTCTGGGTAGGTTTTTGGCCATGGAAGAAATATGAGAGAAAAGTGCGTATAAATGTGTTCTTTAGGCTCGCTAAACCTGCCTTTACACTGCTTGTGTGTGCTGCGTTTGCCAATATCGATAGATTTCCGGATGAATGCGCTATATTTAGACGTGTTCTCCTTGATTCTCGTCCAGTACTGTTGGAATGAAAGACTTGGGACATCAGGAGGAAGGGCCCAGCTACACCTGTGGACCAGTGAGGGGTGTGTGAATACAGAATGCCCGAATCCAGGATTCCTCTCGGCCTCTCCACCCAGGCCTCTCCCCCCGGGCCTCTCTCCCCTGGGCCTCTCCCCCCTGGGCCTCTCCGCCGGGCCTCTCTCCCCTCCTGGGGCCTCAGAAGCCGGGGCTCTCGTAGCTGCTGCGGCTGTAGTAGCTGTGGTTGCTCCTGGGGCTGCGGGAGCGACTGCGGCTGCTCTTCCTGCTGTAGCTGCTGTAGCTGTCGTAGCTGCGGCTTCGGCTGGAGGGAGAGGGGCTGCTGGCCGAGCTGGAGGAGGAGGGGCTGGGCCGGTAGTACGGGATGGGCCGCTTCCGGGCGCTGTAGGGGAGAAGGGAGGGGGACGGGGAGAGGAGGTTAAATCGGCGAATTGGAAGCCGGCTGACAGGTTAGTGTGAGAAGGACCACCGCTCTGATAACTGCCCTGAGAGCAACTCTGCTGCACCGCCCCACCCCTGCTCAGCACGGAGAAGTGGATCTGTACTAAGACCAGAGCTGCTTTTCTGACAGTTTTCTGGGAGTCAGATGGCTCAGCGGATTAAGACCTCATGATTGGAAGGTTGTGAGTTTCGTTGTGATGTCGTGGCTTTTTGGCACTATTTGCCTCAGGGAGACTGTCCTAGCATTGAATGTAAGTCGCTTTGGATGAAAGCGTCTGCTAAATTAAATACTATTATTATTTTCTCTCAGGTAAAAAAAAAAGAAGCATAAATCAAGCTTTTGTGGAATTCTGTGCCATTGGGAGGCAGCTGTGGGGGGGTGAGTCTGGGGTGGGTCGACCGGGGCGGATCTCAGGGCAGATCTGAGGAGGTTTTTCAGACAAGCTGCTGCAGTCAGTCAGTAGACAAGAGCTGGAAAAGAGCGGTCGCTTGTGTTAGAATACATTTAAACACGCGCACGCGTGCCGTGCACGCAGATTGGTTAAAAGCGCTCGATGTTGCTTTTCATTAGTTAGCGGAGGTCCCAAAACACCGAGACCGTGTTATCACCTAGAAGAGCGGATGAGAGTCGAGGTGTTAAGATGGCGCGAGGATAGAAATTCGGTGGTGGGGGGGGGGGGGGCCCCAGCCCCCCGCCTCCCCTTCACCCCCAGTGTGGCGGCATTAGCGGTGCAGATCCCCGACAGCGGTGCGAGTGTGAGTGCGAAAGATTCCCGCCAAAAGAGCGTTAGGAGAGCGAGAGAGGCCGGAAGTCTGCGGTTAGTCTACGGGAAGCGCGTTCGCCGGCTGCTGTGCTTCACCGAGGCTTTCGGGAGACGAACTAGTGGAGTCCTGCTGCGCGGCAACCGTTACCGCGGTAACCTTTGCCGGGCGCCTCGGCACCGTTCCTCTGTCTCGCCGTTGAGGGACCTTCGCACGGGGGTGAGAGAGCAACGTTGTTCCTGTGTTTTCTGGAGAAGAACTTCAATTTAATAAAAAATGTAATTATCCATCATCCATTACTCCCAATCTTTGCCTTCGCAAGATGTCACAGCAGTGACTCAATTCATTTGTACCGTGCAGAGCACCTTCAAAGTATTTTACAATGCATGACAGATAATATTGAAGTAACATTCCACGTTAATAAACTCTCCCACAGGTGGATGAGGATCGTCAAGGACTTTTTCTCAGACTATATAAACATTTGATAGCACACCTGATTCTAATAAAGGGTCATTATCAGGCTTCTGCTGAGCTTCATAATGACCTATTCATTTGAATCAGGTGTGTTGGAGCAGGGAAACATCTCAAACATGCAGGACTGTGGATCCTGAGGACCAGGGTTGAGAACCACTGATCTAAAACAGTGTGGTCAGGTATGGTCAGCTGTGGTCAACTGTGGTCAGGTATGGTCAGGTGTGGTCAGGTGTGGTCAGGTGTGGTCAGGTGTGGTCAGGTATGGTCAGTTATGGTCAGGTGTGGTCAGGTATGGTCAGGTGTGGTCAGGTATGGTCAGCTGTGGTCAGCTGTGGTCAGCTGTGGTCAGGTGTGGTCAGGTATGGTCAGGTGTGGTCAGTTATGGTCAGGTGTGGTCAGTTATGGTCAGCTGTGGTCAGTTATGGTCAGGTGTGGTCAGGTGTGGTCAGGCATGGTCAGCTGTGGTCAGGTATGGTCAGGTGTGGTCAGCTGTGGTCAGCTGTGGTCAGCTGTGGTCAGCTGTGGTCAGGTATGGTCAGGTGTGGTCAGCTGCGGTCAGGTATGGTCAGGTATGGTCAGCTGTGGTCAGCTGTGGTCAGCTGGGGTCAGGTATGGTCAGGTATGGTCAGCTGTGGTCAGGTATGGTCAGGTGTGGTCAGGTGTGGTCAGGTATGGTCAGCTGTGGTCAGCTGTGGTCAGGTGTGGTCAGCTGTGGTCAGGTGTGGTCAGGTATGGTCAGGTATGGTCAGCTGTGGTCAGGTGTGGTCAGGTGTGGTCAGGTATGGTCAGCTGTGGTCAGCTGTGGTCAGGTGTTGTCAGCTGTGGTCAGGTATGGTCAGCTGTGGTCAGGTATGGTCAGCTGTGGTCAGGTGTGGTCAGCTGTGGTCAGC
This sequence comes from Protosalanx chinensis, assembly GCA_030340685.1. Classification (NCBI taxonomy): domain Eukaryota; kingdom Metazoa; phylum Chordata; class Actinopteri; order Osmeriformes; family Salangidae; genus Protosalanx; species Protosalanx chinensis. Next base: position 4,431,658 of record CM059338.1, on the reverse strand, counting down.
TGTGGTCAGCTGTGGTCAGCTGTGGTCAGGTGTGGTCAGGTATGGTCACACTGTGGTCAGCTGTGGTCAGCTGTGGTCAGCTGTGGTCAGGTATGGTCACACTGTGGTCAGCTGTGGTCAGCTGTGGTCAGGTATGGTCAGGTGTGGTCAGGTGTGGTCAGCTGTGGTTACCTAGTGATCCTGCGAGCCTCCATGAAGCTCGGCGAGTCTCTCCTCCTCTTGCGGATAGGCGAGTAACTGCGGGAACGTCTCCTGGCACGACTCTCCTCATCCGAATGGTGCGGGCTGTCTCTGTCCCTGCACACACACACACATCCCCATCAGCCTCACTGACATCGACTGCCTGACTGACTACTCCCAAACCCCATGGTTCTGTGGCGGGGGTCGCTCGGACCTGGCGTGGGGGGACTTGGCCTTGCTGGGGCCTCTGTCCCGGGACGGGGAGCGCGAGGAGGAGCCCCCGCTGCTCCAGGAGCTGCTGCGCTGCCGGAGGCTCAGCCCGCCCCTTGCCTCGCTCTTCTTCCTGTCTGAGGCGTGGCGGTGGTGGCTCGGGGAGGCCGAGGGGCTCCGGTGGTGGCCCTGCCCCCTGGAGCGGTGATGCCGCTTGGATGGATGGCCTCCTTTAGTCCTGGTGGAGGATGGAGGGGGGATTAGAGGTCATTACTGACGATCTAGAGAGGTGAAAGGGGGGTTTTGGATGCTGCGGCGTGCGCGTGCTTACTTCCTGCGGTGGGAGCTCTTCCCTCGGTGGGGCTGGTTGCGTTGGGAGTGTGCCGAGTCACTGCTGCGCTCGGGGGAACGCGAGCTCTTCGCCTGAGCTCTCTGCCGAGCGCCTTTCCTCCCCGGAGCTCGGGACGCGGACCTCCCCCTGCCCGCCGCCGGCCTCCCCGCCCCGCACGCAGCCTCCCCAGCCTGGCTCTGGCCGACGTGCGCTCCCAGGCTCCTGCGGGGGGCGCTGCGGGCCTTGCGGTCCCTCAACGGCGACAGCAACGCAGAACCAGCCGCCAGAGATCTCAGCTTCTGTAGAGAAAAGATAACCAACAAACGGAAAAGAAAACGGCAAAAAAAACAAAAGAAAATAGAAAAAAGAAAAAAAGAAAAACAAGGCCTTAGAGTTTTTTTCCGCAGCGGTGTTTGAGCGCTACGGTGTATTTGCCAAAGAAAGGTAAACATCTAAAAGAAGAGATCTAGGTTTTCTCCATATGGCTTATAGACAGTCCTCTATGATGCAGCACATGCAATACTTGACATGCAAAACCATAATGAGTCGAAGAAATAATCCCGAAGAAATTAAACAAACAAAAAAACTAGGAGAAAAGAGGGAGAAAGGCTGAAGAAAATGTGAAACTGGATAAACCAAATTAAATATAAGAGCAGACAGAGAGAGAGAAAGAGAGAGCGAGAGAGAGAGATCTACAGGCTTGGTACAGTAGAAAAGGAGGACGTCTCCAGTTTTAGTAATGGTTCAAAACAAATAATGTAACGCAAACCAAAAAAAGAGTAGACAACTTGACAGAACATCACAGAAATGGAAGGAACGAAATAAAGATTCACAATTATAGAGTCAATCGAATCAGAAAACAAATCGTCTGCTACTCAATTTGCTGTTTGTGGATTTATTTGTTATATATTTTTTTCCTGTTGAACAATTGCTTGAGATGTGAACAGCGACCCATTTTCTCTGAATTTGTTTAATGGTTACTCTGGTTTAACTCCCTTCTGATTAACATCCACTTACCAATAAAGTGGTATTCCCTCCTTTAGTAGGTAAGGTATGAAGAAAAGGGAAAAGTGGGGCAACATAAGTGCATCATTAGATTCACAAAATGCAAGAGAAAAAGACACAAAACTCTCCCTGGCAGTGAGTCATGAGACAATGCATGGATATCAACGGAAAGGAAATCAAAAAGAAAAGAGAGGAAGAGCATCACGTTCCAAGGGGGACCCTCGCAGCGAAAAGGGCTCCCCGGACCGGCCACTCTCTCCCCGCCCGCGGAAGAGGAGGGGGTGGGGGGGGGTGGGGGAGAAGGGGAGGTGGGAGGTGGTGGGGTGGGAGAGGGGGTCCGGGGGAGGTGGTGGGGGAGGGAAGGGGGTGAGGGGGAGGTGGTGGTGGGAGGGGAGGGGGGGGGGGGGAGGTGGTGGGGGAGGGAAGGGGGTGAGGGGGAGGTGGTGGTGGGAGGGGAGGGGGGGGGGGGGAGGTGGTGGGGGAGGGAAGGGGGTGAGGGGGAGGTGGTGGTGGGAGGGGAGGGGGGGGGAGGTGGTGGGGGAGGGAAGGGGGTGAGGGGGAGGTGGTGGTGGGAGGGGAGGGGGGGGGGGGGGTGAGGTTCAGTTAGCTGGGCGACCCAAACCTCACCAGTGACTGTTTACACTGGCGCTTACATTCCCCTTCTACTGTTAACCTTTGACCTCTGGTTATAGTGTGTTTGCTATGGGAAATAACCCTAAAGCCATCTGTAAGTACGGGAGGTAAGCCCATAGTACTTACATACAGGAACCTGCCCGTGGTACTTCTATGCAACCTCGATAGGGGACACTAGAACATTCTAAGACCCCTGGAATCAGTCGCTGATATATTCTCTGTGACGGCTACTGGCGAAAGCTTGGGTACATATCAGGGTGTAGGAGGAACCGGAGTGGGTGTCAGGGGTCAGGGGTCGCTCTGGGCTGGACCTCCTCGTCAAGCACGGGGCCCCTTCGGAAGTCAAGCAGCGATCGGAGCCGCAGAACCCAGTGTTGGTGGAGCGGAGTGCTGTGTGTGGGTTATGCAGACCAGTGGTTCTCAACCCTGGTCCTCAGGGCCCACTGTCCTGCATGTTTTAGATGTTTCCCCCTTCCAACACACCTGATTCAAAGCAATTGTCATTATCAGGCTTCTGCTGAGCTTCATAGTGACTCATTCATTTGAATCAGGTGTGTCGGAGCAGGGAAACATCGAAAACATGCAGGACTGTGGGCCCTGAGGACCAGGGTTGAGAACCACTGATGTAGACGGTCTCTGCAGGGTCTCTTTATTACCAGTAGCCAGTTACGACGGGGCCATAAGCTGGGAGCCCCCTCCCCCCCAAAAGCAGGTGCGTACAGATCCAAACACAGGGAGTTCTCACGACAAGCCGCCCCCTGCGGGCCCGGGGCCTAGCTAGCGTACGGTAACGGCTGAAGCAAGGGGGGGGCAACGGACTGAGGAACGTCCCTTCTCCACCGGCGTGCGCACGGTTGAGTAAGCAGCATATAGAAAGACACACACACACACACACAACCCACTGATGCTAAATGACAGTTGTTAGAGGAACGGTTCGTTGAGAGAGAAATCAACATGATCAAACCATAAGACGGATGCGCTAATTCACCAACGGACAGAGAGATGCCGGAGGACAAACAGGTATGCATTCTACCCCCAAAAAAAAATTACATAAAAAAAACAACAGGAACGAAAAAGTGGACAAAGGAATGGACCTGGAGGTAAGAGCGAGCTACTGGACTTTGATATGTAGTTCCGGGGAGGGGGAAGAGAGAAAACCAAGAATTGCTAAACGAAGTCAAAGTTGGAAAAGCAAAAAAGATCAACGGATCAACGGAATCAAAACCAGCTAGAAGGTCCCTTGGCAGACCGATGAAAGAGAGAGAGAGAGACATTGACGTCAAGCTAGAGAGAGAGAGGGAGGGGGGGGGGGGGGAGAGAGAGGGGGGTGCTTCTCACATTCTCATCCGCAGAAATATCACGTGCGTGGGCAGAGCTGTACCTACCTTCCATTTCAATCAGTGACACGTATGCAATATCAACAAAAACAAAACATACAAACAAAGAAAGAAAAGGAAAGAAAACAAAAAGAGGACAAAAGGAACGATCTCCGCAGCGAAATGGGAAAAAGACAATGACCTCGTTTAGATATCAGAGCTACGCATTTTGATCCAGGGGGACTAGAGAGAGAGAGAGAGAGAGAGAGAGAGAGAGAGAGAGAGAGAGAGAGAGAGAGAGAGAGAGAGAGAGAGAGGGGTACAAACCAATGGATAACGGAGAGGATTGCGCAACAGACCCAACACTTCGGAGATCCGAATCAAACGGAATTCGGTGCGGAGGAAAAGGGGGGGAGGGGGGGTGGGGGGGGGGGGCTCACGTCGACGTGACTCGTCGCCTCCCTTTCCGAATGCGGCCACGGTTCGGAACGGGGGGGGGGGGGGGGGGGGGGGGGCACAGAGTCGATCGCGGCGTTTAAAGGATTTCTCGTCGCACAGGTGCAGAGCGGTCAGAGGGGGGTTGGAGGGAGGGAGGGGGGGGGGAGGGGGGGGGAGGGGGGGGGAGGGGGGGGGAGGGAGGGAGGGAGGGGGGGGGAGGGGGGGGGGAGGGAGGGCATGCAAAGCTGGCAGATGACGAAGAAGACGGGAGGAGGAACGAGAGTTAGGACAAGGGGAGGGATTGGGGACGGGGATGAACGTCACGCACAGCACAGACGAGAGGGGGGGGGCGGGGAGGGGGGTGAGAAGGGGCTGTGGGGGAGGCTGGGAGGAAGTCTCTGCTAGGGTTCTACCGCTAGCTAGCACATTGTAAAGGGACCCCAGTCACTTTAAAGGGGGGGGCGGGGGGGGGGGGGGGGGGGGAGGCAAGATTGTTTCTTCTCCGAGAAGATCAATACCACGTCCTTCTTTTGGTGGGTTCTAAAGGCCGTTCAGGAGTCCCAGCTGAGGAGACTAGCGATGGTGCTACGGGCTCGAATGGCTTGGGTCCCCTTTAAAACACCAATGTTACACCGTGTCACGTGCTGCTCTACTTCGACGTACAGTAGCTGTTGTTATTCCCGTCCCTGACAGCGAGGTCTCAGAACGAGGAGGACTATCGACGGGGTAAGAGGAGGGGAAGACGAACAGAGGAGAGGAAGGGGAGCGGAGAACGCCCCCCCGGTCGTAGTCGAGTCGCTGAGTCTAATGTGCATCGACGGTGTTGCTATCCCTGTAACAACCGACCCTGCCTCCCTCCTCTCTAAACCGACAGGATGACGCCGCTTCAGCCTCGGATGGGAGACGCCCCCTGCGGACGCTGGCAGGAGCGCTCTTGTGGCCCCCCCGGTCACGCAGGACGCTGTCGAATAAAAACCCTCGACCAATCAGAGCCGATCCCTTTTTATCCACCTCGCGATTGGCCCAAACCGTTCCAGGCGCACAGCTCGGTGACGGTGGGGGCGCCGGAGAGCGTCCCCCTTGCCAGCCTCTGCTCACCTGAGCAGGGACGGACAGGTCATCGGGGGGGGGGGGGGGGGGGGCGGTCTGACAGAGGCGATACTGCCACCTAGAGGCAACATGCGGATCAACAAGGGGCTTGCGCAACCGGATGGCGCCGGATTGGCCGTCGGGAAGGGAGCCTATTACTGAGCAGAACATGTGCTTTTAAAAGACTGGATCGACAAGAGGGAAACTATGAAACATACCCATTTAACCTACTTGGTCCCGTTCCAAAGCTTATGAGTGCTTTTCACATGAATGAGCCAGAAAGGTTTGGGCATTTATTCACGGGCAACAAAAAAAAATCCACTCAAATTGATTGGAACGCGAGAAAAGAATCAGCGATGAATGAGACAAGCGGCGGGGGGCGAAGAAGAGAAAGAGAGAAGCGAGAGAAAGCGAGAGAGGGGAAAGAGGAGAGAAAGAGACGCGAGAGAGAGTGCGCAGGTGAGACAGGCCTTCGAATAAACACTGTGCAAACTGGAACAGGAAGTTGGAGGAGATGGCATCGGTAAATCATTTCCACCCGGGGGGAAGCCCCTTTCGTTTTGGTTAGCGGCGGCGGCAGGGTTTCGAGCCCGGTTGACAGTCCCCCCCCCCCCCCCCCCACCCTCCCCCCCTACCCACGCGTTCCTAACGAGGCCTTATCGCAGCAGCTTGGCTGCTTCCCCACACTCCTCACCTGCATCTCAAACCCAACACATTCCGGCTGCTTCATCCCTGACCGATAGACCCAGGTAAAGAGGTGCGTTAGGGTTTTTTCGGAAGCGGTCAAAGCACGGTGACAAAACGCTTCGGAACCCCGAGATCGTCAGGAAGGGAATGAGATCACAATTGGAGACACGACATCACAGTATCAGTATTTGGGTTAGTTTGGGTGATCAGAGCCTAAACATGGGATGCTCGGTGTTATGAGGGAGTTAACTAAAGAACACACACGGCGTATCTACGGTACCGATGCAGCTATACATCGCTTTGTCTCAACGCACCAACACCAATGGCATTGTTACTGGTTACTTCAACCCTACAGACACACATGGAGCTAGATAGCTGTGCTCGTCATATTAAATCACCCAAACCGAAAACAATATGAAGACGCCTCTCTCGTAGAGTCTCAAGTCAACGTAGGCATTATCCTGATGCCTTACTTGCGGCCTAATATATCCGCTTGGGGTGCAGATATAGCAGAGTTGCCGAATGCGAAAGTGTTCCTTTAATATCACGTAGTTCAACAGCTCAACTGTCTCATTACTGATGCCAATCTTTTCGGAAGTACGATCGAAGTCGGTCTTTAAAAGTACTTCACGCTAATAGAGCATCATCGAATGGGTAGCGTCCAGGAACAGGTGCGCTAATGGGGCGTCGTTTGAAAAACCCGCCTTTTGAAGTTAATTAAAGTTAAGAAGCAGTGGGGATGGGGATGGGGGAGAGCTTCATGTATTCATGGCGTCCCCTCGGTTAAAACAATCGAGGTTTTTAACGGTTTGCCTATCCCCGGCAGGAGCTCGTGCTTCAGCGGGGTTCAGCTTCATCAACACCGCCCCGGGTTTCCGGAGCGTTCCATCGCTCACCCTGAGTGCGAATGTTTGCGTCGGGGGGGTCGACGATGAACGGATCGCGGAAAGTTCCCGCAGCTCTGCCCCTCCCCCCCCCCCCCCTCCCAACCCCCCTCGATAAACGTCCCCTGCTCCTCCTACCCTGCTCCCTGCTCACCACCCTACACCTGAACGTAACGTCAACACAGATCCAAGGTGGAGGTGTCGAAAAAAGACCCGAAAACCGGCGTTAGCGAGAGGCGCAGGTACCCACAGTTGCACGAACGAAACCTGCAAACAAGGAATTAACTACAGGAAGAAGTGTTTTCCGTTCAAAAAGGAAGAGGAGGTCATTTCAGCCGACACATGGAGGAGGGAAGAGGAAGGAAGGAAGGAAGGAGAGTGAAGGAAGCTCAGGTTAAATTGGAGGGAGACAGTGTGGGAAGAGACCATTTGAGTACGGGGCGGGGGGGGGGGGGAGGGGGAGGGAGGCGGATCAGAGAAGACTACATACATCTTGCCCTTTGTCGCCCTCGGCGGCCGGGGGGCGGAGCCTGCCGGCCTTGCCGTTGCGGCTGCGCTCGCTGTGGGTGGCCGTTGTGCCACGTGACGGGGCCGTCGGGGCCCGGGGACGGGGACGGGCTGGAGGCTTTGTGGACGTCCGTCTTGTGCTTTGAGTTCGGAGTCCTGCAGGGACAGACAGACAGACAGACAGAGAGAAAAGTCACTACATGGGGAGTCAGGTGGCTCAGCGGGTTAAGGCGTTTGGCCTCACGATCGAAAGGTTGCGAGTTCGATTCCCGGATGTGGCTGTGTGACCTTGTGTCCTTGGGCAAGGCACTTCACCCTACTTTCCTCACGGGAGAATTTTCCTGTACTTGCTGTAAGTCGCTCTGGATAAGAGCGTCTGCTCAATGAATAAATTGTACATGAGCTGCAATACTGCCCCCTGGAGGCCAGCCTCAGAGCTATCTTGTTAGATCTCAGTGCAGATTCATGAAAGGAACCCCAACGATGTGGAGCCCCAGAGATGAAATGACTCCAGGGAGAGAGAGAGACAGCCTTCCCAGAAAAGCTTCTGTTCCAGTCAGACATACACACAGTCCAACAGAATGGCTGTCTGCCTCGATGGAGGTAAACATGGCTGAGGTTCAGTGCAAGGCTGAGAGTTGAACGTTGTGTATCTAGGTGTGTGTGTGTGTGTTGTGTGTGTGAGACAGCCTCAATAGAAGCCAAAGAGAGCTGGGGTGTGTGTGTGCCACAGGGGATGGGGTTGTGTGACAGAGGTGTGTGTGTGTGTGTGTGTGAGACACAGTGGATGGGGTGTGTGTGTGACACAGGTAATTGTGTGTGTGTGTGTGACAGAGGAGCCACGGTGTGTGTGTGCCACAGGGTATGGTGTGTGTGTGTGTGTGACAGAGGAGCCACGGTGTGTGTGTGCCACAGGGTATGGTGTGTGTGTGTGTGTGACAGAGGAGCCACGGTGTGTGTGTGTGCCACAGGGGATGGGGTGTGTGTACCTGGCGGGGGACTTGAAGGGGCTTCCTGTGGAAGAGAGGGATGCACTGCGGGAACTACAGCAGCTGCCTCTGCGCTGGGACCTTCTACTGGGGGAGTCTGGAGGGGACTGGGGGTCACACACACACAGGCACACACACACAGGTACACACAGGTACACACACACAGGTACACACACAGGTACACACAGGTACACACACACACAGGCACACACAGGCACACACACAGGTACACACACACAGGTACACACACACAGGTACACACACACAGGTACACACACACAGGTACACACACACAGGCACACACACACACAGACGCACACACAGGCACACACACACACACAATATAAAACATAATCACATGCATGGACATTGGCCACAACAGAATTGCATGTACACACACACCCATGCTGGGTCTCCTGATCCATGCTAGCTCTCGAGACCCTCCAAAGCCCCCCCTCCCCTCTTAAAGACAAACCTGCTCCAGTGAACGACAGCCCACCCCTCCGCTAGAGATCATTGAGATTTCAGTCACACTCTGTCGAGCAGCTGAATCGCTAATACAGCTTCATTCCATCAACCAGAGAACAAGACTCCCGAACCTGAATCAGGATCGATTTCATTCGCTATGCAGGGTATACAAAACACAGAATTCACATTGCAAATAAAATAGATTCAGATTCTGATTCAGGAGTCTTGTTCTCTGGTTTCTTAGAGTGAAGCGAGAACAAGAGAGGAATCTTGTTTTCCCATTCCTTAGCGCATAAAAGCAAGCTCCCTCCTCAACCTGACTTCACCCATCGCTCAACACCCTCTCCACATATGAATATGCTAATAGGCTAGCGTGTCTCCGAGAGGGGGTTGGGAATGGAGGTTTGCTCGGACCCCCCTCAGAAATCCCCCCATTAGCATGGAGATGGCTGGGCCAGCAGGGGGTACCTGCCAGT
>CM059338.1:4406120-4421945 GCA_030340685.1 Protosalanx chinensis | reverse complement strand
GAGGTGAGCTACTGGATCTCCTCTTGGTTCTGCAGTGAGTCACAAACAACCAACAAGGTTAGCACGTGGCGTTAGCACGATAAAAGCATCTGTTAAATGAATATTTATGTATCTATGTCTTTCAATTCTTTAGGATTCACACGTCAACAACCAATGATAATAATACCTAATTTAGCAGACGCTTTTATCCAAAGCGACTTACAGTAAGTACAGGAACATTCTCCCTGAGGCAAGTAGGGTGAAGTGCCTTGCCCAAGGAAACAACGTCACATAGCCACAGCCAGGACTCGAACTCACAACCTTCCGATCATGAGGCCAACGCCTTAACCCGTTGAGCCATCTGACTTCCCTAATCCCCCCCCCCCCAATGTTGAGATTGTTAGAATCTGCCTGAGCCTGTACCTAAATATATTGCATGCATGTTGCAATTTCCCCACTGCGGGACAAATGATTATCTTATCGCGCGTGTGCGTGTGTCTGCACGTGCACACTGGGTAATCTCTCGAAATCATTGCATGAGAAATGCCAATCAGATAAGCCGTCAGATGAATTCTTGGTTTATGGTTTTTCTAATGTCATTGCCAGTAATGAGTTTATGCTACAGGGATAGTCCTGCACGCTGGCAGTGTGTGTCTGACAAACAGAGAACCGTCTGTCTCATCCGCATAAATATCAAGCACCACCAAGAGCACGTTAAGTGGCTGAAGGCAAGCCAGATTTGATTTCCCACTTGAGAAGTGCAAGGTTCTCCAAACTTGTGTGTGTGTGTGTGTGTGTGGGATTCCTGCGAGTCAGTGTGTGTGTGTGGGATTCTGCGAGTCAGTGTGTGTGTGTGTGTGGGATTCCTGCGAGTCAGTGTTTGTGTGTGTGTGTGGGATTCCTGCGAGTCAGTGTGTGTGTGTGTGTGGGATTCCTGCGAGTCAGTGTGTGTGTGTGTGTGGGATTCCTGCGAGTCAGAGTGTGTGTGTGGGATTCCTGCGAGTCAGAGTGTGTGTGTGGGATTCCTGCGAGTCAGTGTGTGTGTGTGTGGGAATCCTGTGAGTCAGTGTGTGTGTGTGGGATTCCTGCGAGTCAGTGTGTGTGTGTGTGGGATTCCTGCGAGTCAGTGTGTGCGTGTGTGGGATTCCTGTCAGAGTCAGTGTGTGTGTGTGTGTGGGGGGGGGAATCCTGTGAGTCAGTGTGTGTGTGTTGCACGTGGGTGTCCGTGTGTGTGTGTTTGTCTTGCAGAGCCACAGAGCTTTATGGTCGACAGCCTGACCCTGGTCCTCTCTGGAGGGCTCAGAGGTAAGCTCCTCTCCTGGCAACCCTCCCACTCTGCTCCCTACCCCTGACACACGCTCTGTTAAGGCCTGCCGGAGGGTGTGTGTGTGTGTGTGTGTTTGTCCTGCGCGTGCACATTGCATCATTTGCACTAACTGTACATTTACATGTATTCATTTAGCAGACGCTTTTATCCAAAGCGACTTACAGTAAGTACAGGGACATTTTTCCCTGAGGCAAGTAGGGGTGAAGTGCCTTGCCCAAGGACACATACATCCAACTCTGTAAATTCTGTAAAAAACCGTAGCATCTTGTACTATACAGCTGTACATTTGTCTTAAATCACTTTAATCTGTACCTACCCTGTATATTCTGATTATACTGTACATACTGTGTCTATTCTGAGTATACAATTACAATTATATTCTGTTGTAATACCGTATTTTTTGCACTATAGGGCGCACTGGATTATGAGGCGCACTGTCAATGAATGGTATATTTTCAATATTTTTTCATATATCAAACGCACCGGACTATAAGGCGCATCAAGCGGAAAAAAAACAGTCAGATAAATCAGTCGAATAATATTATGGTGAAGCACAGTATGTATTACTCTGCGACACTCCTGGTTACGGTAGCCGTAATGCTGCAAGCGGTGCGGCTTTGTAGTTTACCAAAGCCGTACTAAAACATTTTTATTTAGTGCCTTGGACCACACAAAAATCGCTTAGAGGTCAGTAAACAAAATAAGTAATCCATATATAAAGCGCTTCGGATTATAAGGCGCAGTGTCGTTTTTGAGAAAAACAAAGGCTTTTAAGTGTGCCCTATAGTCCGAAGAATACGGTAACTGTTTTGCACTTCTGGTTGAATGCTAACTGTATTTCGTTACCCTGTACTTGTACCAGTGTAATGACAATAAAGTTGAATCTAATCTAATCTAATATGGATGCGTGTGTGTGTGTGGGCACTCACCTGTAATCGCTGTGGCCGATGGAGTCTCTGTCGTAGTAATCTTCCCTGTAACCATCCAACACGGCGGGGTCGTCCACCTGCTCGTCGCCATGGTCACCGTACGGCAGCCGAGCGACCCTGCCAACGGCAAACAGCGGAGGTCAGAGGTCAAACACAAGGCGATCATAAGAAGTGTTTTTGGAATGATGGAGGAGTGGGCTTGAGGGGGGGGGGCGGGGGGGTGTTCGGACGGAGGGGACTTAATCCGGAGATGGATCGGGGCGGTCGGCGGCCGTAAACGCCTCGACGCGGAGCGGCTCGCGAGCCCATAAAGTGTCACGTCAAGCCCCGCTGCGACGCCGTCGCGTTTTCTTTCCCTTTCGAAACTCGGGCCTCCGTCTCTCTCCCGCCGCGCGAACGCGCTCGCAGATGGCGGTCCCGCTCCTCCGTAATCCCCCCCCCCGCCCCTCACCGCCATCCTCACGCACATTCCGTGATTATCCCCTCATCTCGAGCCCTGGGAACGGGATTATTACTATAGGAGCTTCCTGCACCAACCCCCCCCCCACCCCCCCCTTACCCCCCCTACCCCCCCCACCCCCCAAAGTATCACGCCAAGGTGACTGCGGCTCCTGCAGAGGACGCTAAAAAGCTAGGGTTTGAAATGAGTTCACGGGTCTGGCGTTCGTTAAGCCAGCCATGCTAACTGTACCGTACGACCTGGAAGCAAAGATGCTGCATTTCTGCTGCGCTGGGGTCTGAGAGGGGGCGAGGACTGGTGGGACCCGGAGAAAACTGCTGAGGTGTGTGTGTGTGTGTGAGGAACGCGCGTGTGTGTGTGTGTGTGAGGACCTGTGTGTGTGTGAGATACCCCCTGTGTGTGTGTAGTGTGTGTGTGTGAGGAACCTGTGTGTGTGTGAGATACCCCCATGTGTGTTTGTGTGAGGAACACGTGTGTGTGTGTGAGGAACCTGTGTGTGTGTGAGAAACCCCCCTGTGTGTGTGTAGTGTGTGTGTGTGTGAGGAACCTGTGTGTGTGTGAGATACCCCCCTGTGTGTGTGTAGTGTGTGTTGTGGTGAGGAACCTGTGTGTGTGTGAGATACCCCCGTGTGTGTTTGTGTGAGAACACGTGTGTGTGTGTGTGTGTGAGGAACCTGTGTGTGTGTGAGATACCCCCCTGTGTGTGTAGTGTGTGTGTGTGTGAGAGAGGACCACGCGGGGGTGAGGGGTAAAGGGTGAACGGTACGGAGCGAGGGGGGGGGGGGGCTCGTTGTGTTTACGTGTTTGCTTGGCAGAGACAGCCCTCTTCATTAGCTGAGCATCACTAGCACAGCAGGGCTGACAAAACAACAACCAAATACAGCATTCCACTCATTCAAGGGCCCTGCCCGGAAGCAAACAGACACACACACCCACACACGCACGCACGTCATCCGGTCTAATCTAGATAGAGACAAGATTCTTTTCAAGCCTGAAATCCTTGAGGAGACCTGTGGTGAGCTATCGCAGCGACGCGATGGAGTAATGAGGAGACGGAGACATCTGGGCTGATTAAACTTGACGTTCGGGAATTTTCGAAAACTCAGCTACAGAGATAGACCGGTCTGTTTCAGCGTCCGCAGCGCGTTCGATTCCGACAGCAGCTGACTAGCAAGGGTCTCAGCCTCTCGCGCTAACGGGGCAAATCGGTCCATGAAAACATTTACATGTATTCATTTAGCAGACGCTTTTACCCAAAGCGACTTACAATAAGTACAGGGACATTCTCCCTGAGGCAAGTAGGGTGAAGTGCCTTGCCCAAGGACACAACGTCATATAGCCACAGCTGGGGCTCAATCTCACAACCTTCCGTTCATGAGGTCCCCCCCCCCCTCCTCCTCCTCCCCCGGGTTTCTACGAAGATGGAGTGCGATGCCTGAACGAGTCCGCCAGGAGAGGTGGACCCGGAGAGGACGGCTGAGCGTGATGAGGCGGAGGGGGTCTCTCCAGGGCTGGATTGACGGAGCGTCCCCGCGATTAACGAGCCGTCCTGGGGTTCCAGGCCGTGGGCGGTGATGGACTGGGAGCGGCGGTGGTTCTCCTCCCCCCTCCCCCCCCCCCCTCCCCTCTCCTCATCTCCAGCCTCCCCGTCCTCCCTCGCTGCTGGAGGAAGGGGGGCTGAGGGGGGGGGGGGGGGGAGGGACAGCTACCTGAGGAGAGGGGGACGCTTCGAGTTCCAAAGCGCGACTTCGCCAGTCCTTGTTCTCGTTTGGGGTCGTCGGAGGAAAATAAATGAAAGAAAAAACAAAACAGCGATTGGAAGCGAGTGAGATGAACATCCCAGAGGAGCTTCAGCTCTGTAATGATCTCTCCCCGTGATATATGGCCACGCTTATTAAGAGTTCCAAACGCAATAACCGCATTTGTCCCTCCTGTTCTTTCCTGGTTACAGGGGAAGGGGGTGGCTGTTGGGTGGGAAGCTCCAGGGCGCGCAGGCGGACCCCCGAGGAGGGGGGGAGGCTGGGGGGGCCATCGATTCCCGGGCTGCGATCGAAGCGGAAGGAGGCCTTTCAGCTCGGGTTTGGCTCTGAAAGGCCCTTACCCCACCGGCTTTCCTGTCGCTGCGTTCGTCCGCTCGGGGGGGGGGATCGATGGCGAGGCCCTGCTTCGGCGCTGACGCCGGGCCCCGCTTTCTGCTGGCGTCGCGGAATCCGCCGTCCGACTTGCTTTTTCGGAAAAGCTCGACTCTTTCTGTGTTGAGCGCCGGTCGGGAGAAAGACTTTTGGGGACGGAGAGAGAGAAGAAAAGGCAAGCTGTGTTCTAGAGTGCACTGGTCCACTGTCCCCGTGGAAACGACCCCGAGATTTTCAGTCGTCTGCTAACCTGACAAGTCCGATAGTCTAGCGTGTGTGTCTCTCTCTGTGTGTGTGTGTGTCTCTGTGTGTGTGTGTGTGTGTCTCTGTGTCTCTTTGTGCGTGTGTGTGTGTGTCAGCGCTAAAAGGATAGAGGCAGGGAAAGAGAGAACGAGAGTGCGAGCGAGAAGAGAGGGAGAGATGGGGTTTGGGGGGGGTGAGGGGAAGAGAGAGGGGGGAAAGGGAGAGAGCGCAAACTTGTCTCGGGGGAGCGACTGTGTGCAAATTGCACCCCTCCTCATTTTCCACATGAAGGCTTTTTCCGCATCAGCTGTGAATGCAGTATGTGGACGGATCCTGTTCCCTGCCAAAATGCGCCGGCCCCTCCAAATCACCTCCGAGGAGAGATACCTTTCACAGCTGGCCCCCGCAGAAAGACAGCTTGTTATCGCTCTCTCCCCTTCTTCTGCTTTCTGGGTTTCTCTCCCGGCAGCAGTATGGCAGACTGGTGGTGAATGAGCGTCTCATTCTGGGGTTTATCTGGCACTTTCATGAAGCTGACACCATTCTCCCGGCGTTTCCTCCCTCCCTCTCCAAACCCCCTCCGTCCCTCTCCAAACCCCCTCCCTCCCTGCCTCCCTCCCTCTCCAAACCCCCTACCTCCCTCCCACTCCAAAACCTCTCCTTCTTCCTTCCCTCCCTCCCTTCTTCCCTCCCTCCCTTCCTTACTCTTTCGCCAAACCCCCTCCCCTCCCTGCCTCCCTCCCTGCCTCCCTCCCTCCCACTCCAAACCCTCCCTCCCTTCTTACCTCCCTCCCTACCACTCCAAACCCTCTCCCTCCCTCCCTCCTTCCCTATCCAAACCCTCTCCCTCCTCCCTCCCTCTCCAAAACCTCTCCCTCCCTCTCCAAACCCTCTCCCTCCCTCCCTTCCCCCCTCCCCCCCCTATCCTTGCAGGGGTGCGTGCCCGCAGTCAGATCAGGGGACGGCCCACCAGCCGGCCGAGGCATTAGCCAGGCCTGTGTGACGGGCAGACTCCCAGTCATTAGACATCATTAGCTCCCAGACAGCCCAGGCCCTGATCTGATCAGGTCACCAACGTGCTGACCGGCTCCTTCTGACACACCCACACATGCTCGCAAGCGCCTGGACGCACACAGGGCTGGCTCGCTATGCCAACACACCTACTTAGTACCGTGTCAGCCAATCACTTGCCTATTTTTACTCGTTTAATCTACCCTGTGTACAGCGCCGCTAGAGGAGAGAAGATCATGTTCCAGATCGAGAACGAAGAGATAGGACTGCAGGAGAAAAGGTAGGTGTGTGTGTGGGGGTGGGGGTGTGCGGGTGTGTGGGGGGGGGGTGCACTTACGGTGTGTGTGGGTGTATGCGAGTGTGTGTATGGGTGTGTGTGAGTGTGTCTGTGTGCGGGTAGGTGTGTGTATGTGTGTCTGTGTGTGTGGGTGTGTGTGGGGAGTACTTATGGTGTGTGTGGTGTGTATGTCTCTGTGAGTGTGTGTGTGTGTGGGAGGGGCACTTATGGTGGGTGTATGTGTGTATGTCTGTGTGTGGATACTCACGGTGGGCGTGTGTGTGTGTGTGTGTGTATGGGTGTGTGTGGGTGTGTGTGTGTGTGGGTACTCATGGTGGGCGTGTGTGTGTGTGTATGGGTGTGTGTGGGTGTGTGTGTGTGTGGGTACTCATGGTGGGCGTGTGTGTGTGTATGTCTGTATCTGCATGTGTGTGTGGGTACTCACGGTGGGTGTGTGTGTGTGTATGGGTGTGTGTGTGGGTACTCACGGTGGGTGTGTGTGTGTGTGTGTGTATGTCTGCATGTGTGTGTGTGTGTGTGTGTGTGTGGGTACTCACGGTGGGCATGTGTGTGTGTATGTCTGTGTCTGCATGTGTGTGTGGGTACTCATGGTGGGTGTGTGAGTGTGTGTGTGTGTATGGGTGTGTGTGGGTGTGTGAGTGGGTACTCACGGTGGGTGTGTGTGTGTGTATGGGTGTGTGTGTGTGTGTGTGGGTACTCACGGTGGGCGTGTGAGTGTGTATGTGTGTATGGGTGTGTGTGGGTGTGTGTGTGGGTACTCACGGTGGGTGAGTGTGTGTATGTCTGCATGTGTGTGTGTGTGTGGGTACTCACGGTGGGCGTGTGTGTGTGTGTATGGGTGTGTGTGGGTGTGTGTGTGTGTGTGGGTACTCACGGTGGGTGTGTGTGTGTGTGTGTATGAGTGTGTGTGTGTGTGTGTGGGTACTCACGGTGGGCGTGTGTGAGAGCCCTCTCTGGTGATCACTCCCTCTTTCTCCATCAGCATCTGTCTGAAGGTGCTCACCTTCTGCCTGATCTCCTCCTCCAAGTACCTGGAGAGCAGGAGCACAAGACGCAGCAGAGGTCAGTAGAAATATCACACACACACACACGCTTAGGCACACGCAAACGCACTCTGACACACACGCACTGTTATTAATAATAAATATACAGAATATTCATGTACAGGGACATTTTTACTGAGGCAAGTAGGGTGAAGTGCCTTGCCCAAGGACACAACATCACATAGCCACAGCCGGGGTTCGAACTCACGACCTTCCACTCCTGAGGGCAACGCCTTAACCCGCTGAGCCACCTGACTCCCAACCCTGAAGTTGGTTTCTTTAACAGTGCAGTGGAGGCTGGAAGCTCCCTGGGTCTGGATTGATGGATCGCTCTCAATCGCAAAGGTTAAACAGGGAGGCTAATAAAGACATGGCAGACGCACACACACACACTCACACACTCAGCAGTCACGGACAAACAACCGATCCTTCACACGCAGTCCATCAGCACAGCACAGCTTAACGTCTGTCATAACAGACACACACACGCCAGTGTAAAGCCTGTGTCATCTCCAGACACTCCCCCCTCCCCAGCCAGACAACCAGCCAGCCAACCAGCCAGACCACAAACCAGCCAGCAAACCAGCCAGCCAACCACCAGACACCCAACCAGCCAGCCAACCAACCGGGCAGCCAGCCAGCCAACCAGCCTACCAACCAGCCAACCAGCCAGACCACAAACCAGCCAGCAAACCAACCAGCCAGCCAGCCAGCCAGCCAGCCAAAAGGCGCCTCAAGATTAGACAGAACGCTCTAAAAGGTTGATGGAGGTAAATCTGATTTTCTAAGAGCTCCTACAAAAATGCTCTGGTGTCTTCTGAGAGGTTTCGCTACAGAGCCGCTCCATCACGCCTCGCCACAGCCTCATCAGGATTCGGCCAAGCGCACGCAGCTAATCTTCTCCCGAAGTCGGACGAAGGGGGACAGGGACGCAGGCTGGGTGATAATGAGGCTCCTGTGGTCGCCGTGGCTACTGCGCCGCGAGGGGAGAGGCATCGAGGAGCAGAAACTACGACAGCTGAGAAAATACGGCCAGGGGGGCCGAATATGAAACAAGGTTGGCTGACAGCTTCTACACCGAAACTGGAACTATCTTGTTAAATAAAGTGTCTTGGCCATAACCAGCTGTGTTTTACGGTGGGAAAACCTGAGAAGGTTAAATGCAACCGGGAATGAGTCTGACAGAAAAAATACAGCTTTAATGTAACGCAATACATAATCGTTCCAATTATAAGTATCCCCATTTTGCCCCTATTTATTAACGTAACAAGCTTCCTCTTAGGAACACTTAATAGAGCCCTCTGCTTATTTAAATGGAACTATGCCCTGATTGAGCTAAACACACACACACACACACACCCTGGAGGAGCTGTCCATTTGGAAGGTTCTGGAACACACTCTCTCCTCAGAAGCCAGACACACTCACTCTCTCTCGCTCTCTCTTTGTTAATTGGTCAAGGCGGCTATTCCCGGAAACCGAGACATAAATTAATCAGCGCTTCGTTTCAGAAAAATAGCAATAGTCAGAGGAGATTCGCCTTTGATGATTAAAATGAGGATCGGCTCCATTTCATTCCACACAGCTAGGCCGTCGGGATCAGGTCGATGGAGGAGGAAATAAGATTAGGGAGTGTGTGTGTGTGTGTGTGCAGGCTAACGGCCCCAGTGTGACCAGAAGCTCTAAACACCTGTTGTAGAACGCTCCCTCAGCCCGGCAGCTATCAACACAGCACAACGGAAGCCAGACCTCATTTTCTATTCATGGGTTTTCCCCAAGCATGGGGGGGCCAGAAGCCATTAGCGTGTCAGGGTGAGGGCCCGTCTACGGTGCCGACAGCGCGCGTATCGCCGGAGCCGAGAAACGACGAGGGCAGCCTCGGAATAGAGGCTCGTCGTGGCCCGGCGGCTCCTCCAGACCGGACGAACGAGGCCAGGAGGGCCGGAGGTTTTACGCTCCGCCCGCGTCGACGACGGTTGAGACGGCGAGGCACGTCTGCCACGCCGTCAGCCGACGGTTAAGCGGAGACGTAACCGGAGGGGTCGCAGCCCTGACCGGGCGGAATTTTCGGCCCGACCGAACGCGTCGCGGAGGGGGCCTCCTCGCTTCGCTGCACCGGCCCTCTATCCCCTGGTTCTGGGGAGCAACCAAGCCGGCGCTGGAACCGCAAGGCCTTGGTTCTCCTGGGCTGAGCTGGGCTGGGCCAGCCAACGGGATGCTCGGAGGAGAAAGGCTTGGAGGGGGTGCTTCCTCAGTAGAGCGTGTAATAGCTATGCTTTAACAACAACCCTGGCCTTTATATGAGCCCCCCCTGGACCCCCCCCCCCCCCCCCCCCCCCCTTCCAGCACCTGCACAAACCCCTGGGTCTGATGGCTACGAACAGACCAATGTTGTTTAACGGCTCAGACCTAAACTTAAACGGTCGGTCACGTATCGAGTGTTTTACCCCGGGGCTGTTGCGGAAACACACACCCGAAACTTGCGTCTCCGATCCGAACGTTTAATTAGCGTTGCTCTGTGGGGGGGCATAGGTCAACGCTCTGCGCTACGGGCGTCCTGTCGAGCTCTAGACGTCTCGCCGCTGTTAACTTTAGCTCTGCGGAGAGGGAGCGCTGTGCTGCTATATTCAAACATTAGCAAGAGTGCGGAAGCGTGGAGGGAATTATGTGAAATGGAGAGCAGAGTGTAAGAATGTGTGTGTGTGTCTGGGTGTGTGTGTGTGTAGGGACAATCTTCTTGGTTAGCATGGGGAGCGAGTGCTGAGAGACGGAGCGAGGGGGGACATCTCTCGGACTACCTGCCACCTCAGCCGTGACAAATCGCCTCTATTAAAACACCTGATTGAAGTCATTAGACTACCCTGGACACTGCGAGATACCCTCCATTAGCAGAGGACCATGGGAAATAAATGGCTTGGACTGGAAAACCATCCTTCGTTTGATAGTAATTGATCGGGGGGGGGGGGGGGGAGTGCTTTTAGGAGACCACGGATCCCCAGATAGCGTCACTCTCACCCGGGACGCGTCGCTAATCGATACCGGGGCAATTAGCTTAGCGTCGGAGCCATGTGAATGTAGTTAGTGAGATTGAATGGTTTTTGGGTTAAACAACGGGAATGGATTTGGATCGGAGAGAGGAGAAAAAAAAAAACGAGAGGAAAAAAAGAAGAATTCTATTTAGGAGAACAAATGAATAGACCCGCAGAGCTGCAACGGGCAAAAAATAGTTCAGCTCTCAAGTGGAGAGCAATTTCAATCAATGATTTTCTAATTGCATAAATTGTCTCAAGTCGCGCGCCGGTTTCGGGGGGGGGGGGGACGGGGGGGGGGGGGATGAGGAACGTGGTGGAACCTGGCCTACTTGGAAATGGAAAGAAAGAGAATGAGCCCTGATTTCCCGCGGCGCTCGCCTCTCTCTCTCTCTCTCTCTCTCTCTCACTCTCACTCTCTCACTCTCTCTCTCTCTCTCTCCTGCACGGTGGAGAAGGAGCGGATCACATGACCCTCGTCCCCCTGCCCTCCTCTTCACTTGCTCTGCTTCCTGCGGACCAGTGGAGATGGCGTTCAGAATCAACATGAGCAGAAATGCAACGGAATCAAGATGGGGGTCGTTCTGTCTGAGAGACTTCCTTTTTTCATTTTTCCTGTTGCCATGGCAGGCAGGATTTACTCAGGGAGTCAGGTGGCTCAGCGGTAAAAGCATTGGGCTCGTGATCGGAAGGTGGCGAGTTCGATTCCCGGCTGTGACAACAAGACGTTGTGTCCTTGGGCAAGGCACTTCACCCTACTTGCCTCAGGGAGAATGTCCCTGTGCTTGCTGTAAGTCGCTCTGGATAAGAGCGTCTGCTAAATGAATACATTTAAATGTAACTATCAGGTCTCTGAGAAGTTAAACGGAGAAATGTAAAGAAATTAAACGTCAGGATGTCAGTGCATTACTGTATGTCAGTAGTAGAATCACACAGAATCTGCCATAAGGCTAAAGCTCTGTGGAAGATCCTACATTCATGTCTGCCTGAGCACATATCGACAACGCGTGTCATCGTGTCTGTGTAAGCCCGTGGACGTCAGTCCCCGGAGCCCTGGTATCCTCCCCGTAAACGGCCGCCATCCCTCATTCCTCCGAGGTAAACAGTCTCCTCCTCCCTGGAAGATCGGCGCCCACCTCGTATCGCTAGGCAGGAAATAGCCCCAAAGCTACGACGGCGCTCACGGGGGGGGGAGAGCGACTCCTCGAGCGAGAGAGCGAGTGAATGCGCGCGTGTGCGCGTGTGTGTAGCGTGCTCATTAAGAGCCTGAGGCTGGGCAGCCCTGTTCCCCAGGGATCGCAATCATGCAGATGCTCATTAGGGCTCAATTATTACAAACACGAATTGAAAACAGAGATGTGCGGGGGACCAGTGTTGAGGAAGGACTGGGAAATGTTCAGTCATGGATATTACTGGATTATCCAGTTCAACACTAACAGACTTGTAGTTACGCTTAACGCTGAATCTCGCCGGAGCCTACATTTGACATCCATCTATTAAAGATGAGAGTCTAGACATGTTTTGCTTATCCATAGGCCATTTTCCTGTTTACCGATTAGCATAGCAGGACACATCCTATTGGGAGGCCCCTGATGTGTTGGGGTCGCCGCGGGCCTCACGCTGGCCCCTGATTGGCCGCATGCTGGCTCCTCCAACCCAGGCTCGTATTCCAACGTATGAACCATCAATACAAGCAGGCCCATCTTCCCTTGCTGTCCACGAGAGACGCAGGGGGCGACCCCAGCAGGGGCCAGGATGGACGAGGCCAGGCCGCAGGCCTTGTGTGCACACTTTAATTGCCGAGCTCCACTAATTGGCTCACAGGGAGAAGCTATCACAAAGGACACGCCATTAATCCCCTGTTTTTTCGCGACCAGGATGGAGGCATAGAGGAACGGGGGGGGAGGAGAGGTGGTGGTGGTGGTGGTGGGGGGGGGGGGGGGGGGGGGATCAAGGCTTGCGGGGGGGGGTGGAGGGAGGGAGGGAGGAGGCAAACTGCTGGAGGAGTATGTGAAGGGGGGGGGGGGTGTCCTAATCCCACCATGTCCTTGGAGAGAGGGCGATTCTGACGGGGAGGTTCGCGTGTGCGTGCAAGGGTGTGTGTGTGTTGCTGGAGGGGGAGAGTGGGGGTGGGGGGGGGGGGGGCGGCAGGCTTAAAACCACAACAGATAACATAACCCCCAACCATCATCTTAATTGTCCCTAATGCCTAACTTTCCTGTCCCCTTTCGATCCATGTCCGTATACACATTCTATTATCCTACTCTTTCCATGTCATTTACAGGGAAACCAGTTTGGAAAGGCATTTGGAGAACTGTATTAAAAGCAGGACTATTTATTTTCAAGAGAACGCGCATATTTAACCCAAGTTAAATATAGGTCTTAACATTCTAACGTCCTAACGTTAACTAGTCGCCGCATATTAGTGAGTCGTGATGGAACATTTTCAGTCAGTCTGTCTGTCTGTCTGTCCTCATTAACCAGTCTCCAGGCTAATACTGGGACTCTTCCTAAGAAATATGGCTCCTTTACAATACTCTAACCAGGGCCAATTAAAGAGTTCACAGCCAGGGGATTGTGATGGGATGGGAGGGGAGCGGAGGAGACAAGTGGAGAGGAGGAGGAGGGGGGGGGTGGGGTGAGAGTATGGCCGAGAAGGGGGGGTGGTGGTGCTGGGGGGGGGGGGGTTAGAGTAGAGGAGAGAAGAGGAGGGAGGGGGGGGAAGGAGAGGGGGGGGGGCGGGCGAGGGAGTAGACAGAGGAGAGGAGCGGGAGGGGAGGGAAGGGCAGAGGGGAAAGAGGAGCAGCAGGCCGGCCCTGACAGATGGCGCCGCTGCCCCCACGTCCCCCCCCCCCACCTCCATCCTGACATCCAGCAGCTCCACTATCAGCCACATCAATCTGGCACGCCCTGCCATTACCCCTGCGGTCCCCCCCCCCCACCCCCCCCGCCTCTACACCGGCAGAAAGAAAATGAAAGACGGCAGAGGGGGGAGAGGGGCAAGAAGGGTCCAGACAGAGACGAATACAATACCGCCACGAAGACGCCGAGCCCACTTACTGCACCGTCCGTTCCCTGCAGACACCCCCACTGAGCCAGGCATCGCAGTGGCTAGGATGGGTATCTAGGATGGGTGTCTAAGAGTGTGTGTGGGGAGGGGGGTGTCTAGGGTGGGGATGGGTGGTGGTCGGGGGGGGGGGGGGTGATTGTGGCAACAGAAGCCTGGTGAGATTCTGTCCAGCCGGACGATCGCGCCAACAAGCCCGGAGGATAAGATCTGGACGTCTGCCGTGCCGATGGCGCTCGTCTCTCCCCGAGAGAATTCCGAAGAAAGGCCACGATCTTGTCGTGGTGAGGCCTCGCCTCGCCCTGCTCCGCGCTCGCTAATCGGCTAATTCTGACAGCAGAGCAGCTGGCGTGAGATGTCTGTGTCGCGTTGCCCGGCGCTATTCTCCCGCTTCCAAACGACAGCTTGAATGAGCCTGAACAATGGATAGCAGCTGGCGAGCCTCGTGCCGTTCGCGTTTTTCTTCCGAAACGAGAGAGGCTCGGGTTACGCAAACGCTTTTTTGGTTGTTGCTGCGGGACCGTCGAACGGGGTCCACTTCAGGCACAGCGGCTAACTGGGAAGATGAAATGAATGGTTCGTCAAAGGATGAATGACATAACGGCGTATCGGATGACAGGAGAGATCGTGTCAATGGCTTTCTTCAGCTGAGCCAACGGGGCAGCACCGGCTGATGTGTTCGTGATTTGAGGATGAGAGAAAAGATCGCTTAGCCAGAGGGCCTCGGACGGAACGGGCTTCGTCCGTCTGCCCTGATTTGCGTCTGCGTCGATTCAAATGTTCCTAGTGTCAAACACTCTGCTCTTCAAAGACATCTATTCCAAATCATTTGAGTCATTTCTTAAAAGTTAGCATGCTGCTTATCACTTTCGCCATGGTATCATGGAGAAACTGGGTATGAATGTTGAACGAGAAATGGGCGTCTATAAAACCTCTGCACATATTCTAAAATCTCTACTTGCGGTTTTATCCGAACGTCATAATATCGGACCCAATCAGAGCCCTTCTTAAATCCCAGTTGATCTGGATCCAGTTCTGACTGGTGTGACTGACCCTCACAATCAGACCCAGTCCCAGAAGCCACGCTGTTTACGTGGAACCGACCAAAGGTCGTCCTGCTGCTTATTAGCTAGCATCACAGCTACCTAGCCTAAGGGGACTCCTGGAGCTTAGTAGATCCGTGAGGCTGAGCGTGCGCCCAGGCTGGACACATCCTATTTGTCCTGCCGCTAGGAAAATTAGAGGACGTGCCATTCACCGCACCAATCCTCTGCGGGCGTTAGCGTAGCGTTAGCCCCCTAGCTCCATCTCCATTAGAGCCTGAGGGAAGAACGTGGTTAGCGAGGGATGCTACTACATGTCCTTCGCTAACTTTCAGGCTCTGGGATCTGGGTCATTCCTGGAGGAGGTTAGCATTTGGTGTTTACGTTTGAAAACCCGCAGATGGCGAATGTGCCGCGCTGAGAGCCTCATCGGAGACTACGAATTACCTCGGCGGGAGCCTTTGAGTTTCTAGCCGCATATTCGTCCTTCACGCGGGGAGAAGGGTGTTCAGCTTTGCAGTGTTCTAAAAACGATTTGACCAAAAAGCCATCTCTCCCCCCCCCCCCCCCACTCACCCCTGTTCCTCCATCATCTCCTGCAGCTCCATGCACTTGAGCTCCACCCTCCTCTTCCTCTCGTGGTCTAGGATCTCTCTGTGGGCCTTCTTCACCAGGACCGGCTCCGGGATAGGCTCCTCCTCTTCCTCCTCAGGCTCCGCCTCGTCCACTTTGGGCCGTACAGCGGGCACCGATGCTGACCCACAAGCCACGGCCCCTGGCCCCGGTCCTGGCCCCGCCACGGGCCCTGCAGGCTGGGGAACGCCGTTGGCACTGTCCTGGGGGGAAGGCAACCTCGCCCCATCGTACATGGCCGCAGAGCTCTGTGGAGACAGGGGAGAGAGAGAGAGACATGTTACCTAACCAGGGTTTAAAAGTAAAAGATGGTTGACAAAGTTCCAACATAAAAATTTAATGAACACCAGACTAGCTCCTGAGAGACAAGAGGGTTTTGTGCTAGTTCTTGGTTAGTTCGTAGAACATCTTGCCTGACATCCCCCTCTAAGGCACTGAGGCAGGTTCTCCTAAATATGATGCAAAGCTTGTGGAACCCTCTGGAACCCTCTCCAGCAGGTCATGCTAGCTACAGCCTCGGTACACATCCCGGAGAAGTGAGCCGTTTTACTTTGACGCTCACGTCTACAGACAAGCGGCAGGATTTCTCCGCGAAGCGACTAGCAAGTTGTACATATTCAGGTTATTTAGGAT
>CM059338.1:4326120-4401120 GCA_030340685.1 Protosalanx chinensis | reverse complement strand
CCTGTATGTGTGTATCTGTGTGTGTCTGTGTGTGTGTGTGTGTCTGTGTGTGTGTCTGTGTGTGTCTGTGTGTATGTGTCTGTGTGTGTGTGTGTCTGTATGTGTGTGTGGGTGTGTCTGTATGTGTGTGTGTGTCTGTGTGTGGTGTGTCTGTATGTGTGTGTGGGTGTGTGTGTATGTGTGTGTGTGTCTGTATGTGTGTGTGGGTGTGTGTCTGTATGTGTGTCTGTGTCTGTAGGGTGTGTGTGTGGGTGTGTGTGTGTGTATCTGTGTATGTGTGTGGGCTCTTGCTCTCTCATGCCAGAGGCTGGAGAGCCACATGAAGGCAGGTGAAGAGGAGGCAGGGGCAAGGACAATGCTAGCCTTCAGGGAAACACTTTCAGCTGCAAAAAGAATGTAAAACAGTCCTGTCCTGTTTTCTGGTGTAGAAATAGTACTGAAAGCAGTTAGTACTGACAGTAGAGTTAGTACTGACAGCAGAGTTAGTACTGACTGTAGAGTTAGTACTGACAGCAGAGTTAGTACTAGCAGCAGAGTTAGTACTGACAGCAGGAGTTAGTACTGACTGTAGAGTTAGTACTGACAGCAGAGTTAGTACTGACAGTAGAGTTAGTACTAGCAGCATAGTTAGTACTGACAGCAGAGTTAGTACTGACAGTAGAGTTAGTACTGACAGCAGAGTTAGTACTAGCAGCAGAGTTAGTACTGACAGCAGAGTTAGTACTGACTGTAGAGTTAGTACTGACAGCAGAGTTAGTTCTGACAGTAGAGTTAGTACTAGCAGCATAGTTAGTACTGACAGCAGAGTTAGTACTGACAGTAGAGTTAGTACTAGCAGTATAGTTAGTACTGACAGCAGAGTTAGTACTGGACAGTAGAGTTAGTACTAGCAGCATAGTTAGTACTGACAGCAGAGTTAGTACTGACAGCAGGAGTTAGTACTAGCAGCATAGTTAGTACTGAGAGCAGAGTTAGTACTGACAGCAGAGTTAGTACTGACAGTAGAGTTAGTACTAGCAGCATAGTTTTGTACTGACAGCAGAGTTAGTACTGACAATAGAGTTAGTACTGACAGCATAGTTAGTACTGACAGCATAGTTAGTACTGACAGCAGAGTTAGTACTGACAATAGAGTTGTACTGACAGCATAGTTAGTACTGACAGCATAGTTAGTACTGACAGCAGAGTTAGTACTGACAGCAGAGTTAGTACTGACAGCAGAGTAAGTACTGACAGCTAGCTCAGATCAAGGGCACTTTCTGGGTGGTAAGCATTACTTCATGCTTTATTAGGTTGCAGATGAATTTATCTTATCCAGATGACTACAGGGACATCACCTGAGACAAGTAGGGTGAAGTGCCTTTCCTAAAGACACAACGTCATGTTGGCACAGCCAAGGGTTCGAACCAGGTACCTTCTGATTACTAGCCCAACTCCCTAACAGATCAGCCACACGACTCCCATCTGATTAGCTTAGTGGTGCCTGGTGGGATTAACAAGGTCACTGCCAGGGGAGAGAGGGAGATGGAGGGAAGAGGAGAAAGAGTTGGGGGGTGACGGAGGCTCGGGTATATTCTTATTATACACCTCCTCCTGCTCCTCCTTCCTTTTCCCTCCTCCTCTCCAAGCGCTGCGTCTCACCCCCCCCGCTTTAATTACCTCGGTAACCGCTGCACTGCAGCACACGATTTGATACTCTGAGTAACCGAGAGTGGATTCATTTTGAATCCCGTCTTTTTTCTTTCGCTCAGGCACCATCCCTCATGAAACGCGAAGTTACAACCCAAGAGTTATGAACACCCGACAGTCAACCCCATCGATCCCCGTCAGAAACTCAATTTAACTGTCTTTCTTTCCTCATTTGTCTTGGTAGAATTTTTTAAATTCCATTTCCACTCTCATCTTCAACAGCTCTGCCATACAGTTTGATTTCAGAGGCGGCAGTTCCGGTATATTCTTCTCCGACGCCGATATTTCCGCATGTTCACAGGAGAAAGGTCCGAATGCAGCGTGGTGACCTGGCTACAGAACTCACTTTCTAAGACCATGGGTCAAGTCTTGGGTCACACTAAACTACCAAAGAGTAAGAAGGTGGTACTGTGGATGTAGCCAGGGTTAACCGCCCCACTAAAGTACAGGAACTCTCCCACATTTCTGTTCAGAGTTCTTGGACAGTCCCCAAACCCTGGTCCTCGGGGCCCACTGCTGTGCATGTTTTAGGTGGTGTTTCCCCCTTTCTCACACACCTGATTCTAATGCATGTTCGTTACCAGGATTCTTCAGAGCTAGATAACGACCCATTCATTTGATCAGGTGTGTTGGAGCTGGGAAACATCTAAAACATGCAGGACAGTGGGTCCTGAGGACAAGTGTTGGGGACCACTGATCTAAAACATGCAGGACAGTGGGTCCTGAGGACCAGGGTGGGGACCACTGATCTAAAACATGCAGGACAGTGGGTCCCTGAGGACCAGGGTTGGGGAGCACTATTCTAGGAAGTTTGACTATCCTTCTCAGTGTGACTGTCCCTTTTACTTAAGAGGGCAGAATAAATTTGAAAGTGGAATTTAAGCAACAAGATAAATCCTTTTATCTGGGGAAACATTTCGAGCAGTGGCCAGCCTGTGTCCTTTCCATTTCTTTCTCCCTTTCTCTCTCTCCATTCCTCCGTCTCGTCTATCTTTCTTCCTCTGCCCTCTCCCTCAGTCCATCTCTATGATTAGACCGAGGCCCTCTCTCTCTCAAGACCAACAGTCCATTACTGAATGTGTGACAAGTCTGGCACCCACACTAGGTTTAAATTAGCCTGGCTGTACACATGATGTGACTGAAAGCCCACATTGGCAATTCCACTCACGGAACTTTCTTCCTTTCTCATCTGTTTATTTAAGCTTCCGGAACTTTCTGTACTTTTCTTTGTGAGTGCAAAGCTCACCCCATTCCACACCGCAGAAACTGCAAGTTGCATCAGGAAATGATAAGCAATATATTACCTCAAAGGATATATGGCGCTTATGACAAATGCTTTTTCGGATGACTTGAGACTTGTTCCTGTACTAGCAGGGACTGACAGCCAAGCCTGCCCAGACAGGAGAGGGTCCAGGGAGGGATCTGGGCCCGGGAGGATGGAAGCATGCTTCTGCTGCCTCTCCAGGGACGAGCAGGTCACAGGCATCACAAAAATTATTTGTGCGTCGAAGCACAACAGCCAGAGAAACACCCCGGGTTCAGCAAGCACAACTACACACATTCATCACATCTGGCCTGGGCCTGGTTCATCAGCTGCACTGGCCAGGAGCATCAATTCCTGTCTGGATGTGTGTGTGTGTGTGTGTGGATGTGTGTGTGTTGTTGCTCTGTTTGTTTTCCACGTCTTCAACGTATTTGTTCAAGCAGCCCGTTTTATCCAAAGCGACATTCGAACGCTGGACCTTCAAAGTTTCCTTTTAAGTGATGCCTGGGGTGCTACACTGCTTCCTGTCCACCCCTATTCCACATCCCATGCAGCCTTATGCTTCCCACACTATTTAACAAGTGGCAACATAACATCCTACCCACTCCCCTGACAGGATGTCTAGGAGAGAGAGAGTGTGAGACTGATGGGAAATCCCTCTCCCACACACCTGTCTCGTCTGTCTGCACAGGGGCAATGGAGGGTTCGGTCAAATCGGGTACCAGTAGCAATTTAAAGTCAATCTCCAATGTGCCGGAGCCCAGATGAGCTTGTCCTTCCGCCCCAGCGCTCTGAATGCAGAGCCTAATTGACAGAGCACGACTATGGAGGATGAAGAGCGATCGCCTCCCAGATAGGCGGTGATGTCTGTCAGTTCACCCAGCAAGGGCCCTTCATTCCCTTGCAGGTAAACAGGATCTGGAGGTTCTCCGCTGTTCCCAGCAGCTCACAAGCACCGCCCAAAACTATCTCCATCTCCTCCAAGCATAACAACCCCTCTGAATACACGACTGTATTCGTGTACAGTCCCCCCCCCCCCCCCCACCTTTTTCCCCTGTCTGCGGCTTCGTGGTTGTGTCCGGGGCCGCGTGCATTTTTAGCTCAGCGTGTGTTTTACCTCAGCGTGCGTTTGACCTCAGCGCACATTGTATCTCAGTGTGTTTTACCTCTGCGTGGCGTTTCTACCTCAGCGTGGGGTTTCTACCTCAGCGTGGGTTTCTACCTCAGCGTGGGTTTCTACCTCAGCGTGGGTTTCTACCTCAGCGTGGGTTTCTACCTCAGCGTGGGTTTCTACCTCAGCGTGGGTTTCTACCTCAGCGTTCGTTTCTACCTCAGCGTGGGTTTCTACCTCAGCGTGGGTTTCTACCTCAGCGTGCGTTTCTACCTCAGCGTGGGTTTCTACCTCAGCGTGGGTTTCTACCTCAGCGTGGGTTTCTACCTCAGCGTTGGTTTCTACCTCAGCGGTGGGTTTCTACCTCAGCGTGCGTTTCTACCTCAGCGTGGGTTTCTACCTCAGCGTGGGTTTCTACCTCAGCGTGGGGTTTCTACCTCAGCGGTGGGTTTTCCAAAGACATGCTTCAACGCCGCCACAGCCTCAGCTTCGCCCCGCAGCTCTGTGGGTAAACAGCCGGGGGGGCAAACGGGCAAGGCTGGCTGGCTGCCTGCTGCTCGTCGTGCTGGGGGTGGTTCCAAGTCTCTGAACAGCTGCTTCCTCTCACAGGGGGACGGATGGCGTCTCAAGAGGATATCAAGGACGGCCTTTCTTCGCTGACGGATCCACACAAGGGCACTAGCCCTGCTGTACAGCATTTGAAATGCATCGTAGAAAATGTCAACGTAAATATGACATCCGAGGGAATCCTGCCCAGATTTTGGAGATATTTCTGGACATATCAGCCACACAGACTCACCGCATTACAGATGGACACAGCCAAGAGCAAAATACCTCACCCCGACCCTTCCTGACACATGAACACACACTCAACACACACACATACATACGCGCAACACACACTCTGCCTCACACACACAGCCCCTCGATGAACACATAAGTGTTTAGCCAGTATATCTTGGGGGGGGGATGTCAGACATGGTACGGTGCTTCCTATTAGGCTAGTCTAGAGGGGGCTAGAGTTCTACTCTGAAGACAGTGTGTGTGTGTGTGTCCTGAGACCCCAGCCTGCTCCTCCTCTCCTCTCTCCACCATGCTGTCCTCTCCACAGCAGCTAGTTCAAAGGACACCCTCAGATCTGGGCCTCGGCATTAGCATATATTTATTTTTCATGGAGTTCAAGAAAAGAGAGGAATTCTGCGAAGGAAAGCGAGAATGATGAATAAGGTCAGTGGAGAGAGGAAGAAAGGAAGAGAGAGGGAGGGAGAGAGGGCGGGAGGAAAGAGGAGAGAGAGAGAGGGAGGAGGGCGGGAGAAAGGAGGAGAGAGCATTAGCGTAATCCTCCGAGGGAGGGCGGAGTCGTCAGGCGATCGGCCTGCGAGATAAGACACAGCTGGACGCCCAGACGAAGACACACGCTACAGACACACGCCACACAAGCTAGAGACACGCTAGAGACACACGTTAGAGACACGCTACAGACACATGCCACACACACGCTACAGACACGCCACGGACACACGCCACAGATACACACTACAGAAATGTCCTCAGTTGCCTCTGAAACTGACACGATCCAACCTGTCTGTTTGGCTACAGCTTCAGAACCGGGGGACCCCGGGTTCAAATCCCCACGAAGGGAGCTGGGGTTAACGGATATACAGCCGAGCAGAGTCTTGGAAAGACAGAGAGGCCCATGCTGTTCATGAACACATGTCTGTAAAGCAGGGAATGATCCCCTGATGGTGATGCCATCCAGTGAACTGCAGACACACAGCCTCCAACACAGTCTCCAACGACAGCCTTCAGCACAGCCACCAACACAGCCTTCAGCACAGCCACCAACACAGCCTCCAACACAGCCTTCAGCACAGCCACCAACACAGCCTCCAACACAGCCTCAACACAGTCTCCAACACAGCCTTCAGCACAGCCTCCAACACAGCCTCCAAGCACAGCCTCCAACACAGCCTCCAACACAGCCTCCAACACAGCCACCAACACAGCCTCCAGCAGGGCCCAGACAGAGCTCTGGGGAGAACAGGAGGTAAAGGAGAACCAGAGTGGGAGCTAACGAGGTCACGCTGTTCTGTGTGAGGATCACAGGGTCTCCAGAGGAGCAGCGAGGATCCGCCCAGCCAGGAACGTTCCGGAACCTGGCTGCTGCCGCTCTCCAAGGAAATCAGGAGGGTGGGAGGGAGTGTTTAGGAGAGCCTAGAGAAAGAAGGGGGGGCAGGCTGAGATGAACAGGGCCTTAATAAGAGCCTGTAACGCCGAGGATGGAAAAAGATAGGGGGAGGGTTGGGGAGGGCTGGGTGTGGCGGCCGGTTCTCCTGTTCCGGAACCCTTTCGGAAGACGACACCCGACACGCTCGCCCGCCCCGCAGCGAGGGCTTGTTGACATGGCAGTGGTAATGCGCGAGCCGTTTCCAATCGGATTTGAAAGCCGCAGCGATGTGGCGCGCCGCCGGGCAGGGGGGGGGGGGGGGGGGGGGCGGCCTTCGCTAACAGGATGACCGTGTGTGACAGAGGGGGGGAGGGAGGCGGGCAACTTCTGACTGACCTGAGGAGCAGGGCGGGGGGGGGGAGTGGAGGGGGCGGGGGGGCACATCTGCCAGTAAAGAAAGCGCACCCTGCTCTGCGACGAGGCCGAACCTCCGTTCGTTTCCCCCCGCTAACGAACCCCGAACCTCGGAGGAAAGGCGTCTGAGGGGAGAGGAACGCCGCAAACAAGTGCTCGTAGTGCTCCTCTTCTCTAGGCTGCCTGCTAACAATTCGTCAGGCAGGCCTTCCTTAATTACCCTCATCAGCACGTCTGACAAGCGCAAATGAATCCTTTACGGCCTGTTTTTTTGGGCCGTTAATAATTAACGCCGCTGTATTTCTGTCATACCTTAAGCCGCCTTGCCTTGCCTGTGAATGTGTGCATTAGCGGTGACGGATAACTCGGCCGCAAACACTTTAAACATGTGCAACGTAAACAGTAACTCAGACATCCTCTGATCCGTTAAGCTGTCATAGCCGGTGTTAACTAAGACCGAACATCGCCCTGCCTCTTCCGCAGGGTCTCTCCTGCCTCGACGGAGGCCGCCGGGAACACTTCAGCCGTTCTCCGGGGGAAACCCTGACATTCCATCGAAATTGAATTTGGGCCCCGACCGCTCTCTCCGATAGGCCGAGCACGAACCGGCTCCTTCCCATCATGCCGATGGAAGATGATGAAGAGGGCAAAGTGTCACAAGAGCTGGGATTCTGACTCTCCCCGGGAACTGCCCGGAAAAGACGTTTGCGGATTAACAATCGAAGGCTGCTGATGTTTGTTTCTGAAGACGGTGTTTTTCTTCTCTATTTGAGTCACGGTGTGAATAGAAGACAGGTGTCGGAATTCAGCAGGAAGCTGAAAAGATGGCGGCATTCATCGCGACCCGGGAGAAGGGATCTTGTTATTGTAAGTATTATGGTAACCTTGGGAAGCTAAAGGGGCCCATTTCACAGCTGAATGGGTTCCGATGAGGGGATAGACAGGACCATAATGCTGGTCATCTACAGCAGTGGTTCTCAACCCTGGTCCTCAGGGCCCACTGTCCTGCATGTTTTTAGATGTTTCCCCCTTCCAACACACCTGATTCAAATAAATTGTCATTATCAGGATTCTGCTGAGCTTCATAATGACTCATTCATTTGAATCAGGTGTGTCGGAGAAGGGAAACATCTAAAACATGCAGGACAGTGGGTCCTGAGGACCAGGGTTGGGGACCACTGATCTAAAACATGCAGGACAGTGGGCCCTGAGGACCAGTGTTGGAGGACCACTGATCTAAAACATGCAGGACAGTGGGCCCTGAGGACCAGGGTTGAGAACCACTGATCTACAGTCAGTTTTGCTGCTGCGCTCGAACCCTTGCGCAGGTACGACCCATTAGCAGAAAGGGACGACCATCGGCGAGAAAGTCGATCTTTGCGTAGCAATACGACACGTCTGCCCTTGTCGAACATACACAAATCCTTACGGGCGCGACGCACACTCACTCTGACACACGCCGACCCCGTCGACGCAAACTATTTGAACGGGAAGGCCTGGGGGTCGTTGTCGGACCGCGCGTTTGGCGCATTTTCGCTCGTCTCCCTGTGCAGGGGAGAGAGGCTGTGGCTGCGTGACGTTGTGTCCTTGGGCAAGGCACTTCACCCTACTTGCCTCAGGGAGGGGAATGTCCCTGTACTTGCTGTAAGTCGCTCTGAACTGGATGAAATGTACATGTAAATGTTAGCCAGGTCCCTTGCTAACTTGCCTTACTTGTTTTGCCTTGTTGCCGTTTTCTTTGTTATGTGTAAGGGTTCAAGGTTTGTCTGTTAACAGTATTTTTTTTGTCTATCGTATGATTTTTAGAGTGATGCATTTTAACTTTGTAATAACAACTGTACTTTTACTATGTTTTACTATGTTTAGGGTGACATTTTAACATCTGCCCAGGGACTACAGATGAAAAATAGCCTTGCGGCTTATTCTGGCATATTTACATGCAAATGCGGGTTAATGTGCACTGTCCTTGAAATAAATAAATAATATAAACAGTCCTGGTCAATGAAGCAACTCCTCTATCCAGAGGGAGGGGGGTTGGGGGGGGGGGGTAATGTATTGCCATTTTAGGCCAGTCTTGGGAGGGGAGGGATACTGAATTACATTCGGAAAACGCATGCCTGTGATCTCTGTCCAGGGTTTGCTGGACGGATTACGGCACAGCACGCGACGGAGCCGGGGCGCCTGTAATCCCCACGACAACAGCAGCGCGGTCGGATTCGCACAGCAGGGATGTTGGGGGGGGGGGGGGGGGGATGCCGGGCCCCGGCCCAAATCAATAACAGGAGACGGAGTCTCCCAGGCTGGCTCCTCTTAAACACGCCTTCTGAGCGAGTATCGGATGCTCGGCGTAATTCAAGACTAGCGCCAAGTGGTTCCCTAGGCGATGGCCATCGCTGGAGGGTTCCAAAGGGTGACAGAACGGTCCTTAGGCCGCCGTAAAGCGGCTGTCGGGGGCTCGAGTGCGTGTTGGGGGGGGGGGGGGGGGGATGATCTGAGGAGTGACAGAGACCCTGGGAGTCGGGATGAATGGAGGGGGACCGGGTAGCCCCCCGTGTGCTCGCCATTTACATTTATTCATTTAGCACAGTGGTTCTCAACCCTGGTCCTCAGGGCCCACTGTCCTGCATGTTTTAGATGTTTCCCCCTTCCAACACACCTGATTCAAATGAATTGTCATTATCAGGCTTCTGCTGAGCTTCATAGTGACTCATTCATTTGAATCAGGTGTGTTGGAGCATGGAAACATCGAAAACATGCAGGACTGTGGGGCCCTGAGGACCAGGGTTGGGGACCACTGATTTAGCAGACACTTTTATCCAGAGCGACTTACAGCAAGTACAGGGACATTCCGTCCTGAGGCAAGTAGGGTGAAGTGCCTTGCCCAAGGACACAACATCACATAGCCACAGCCGGGAATCGAACTCACAACCTTCGGATCATGAGCTCCAAAGCCTTAACCCGCTGACCCCCCCCCCCCCCCCCCCCCCACCCACACTCTCTTCCTCCTGATCCATCTTGAGTTCTGCTGTCGTCTGACTGGGGGTAGGAGAGAGAACAGTGGACATATCCAGTTTTCTGGATCCACTACACACTCTGGCAAAGCTCCGGCAGACCTGCTATCCCAGCAGCCCCGGCTGTGAGGGAGGTCACCTTGAGCTCCTGCTTCCAGCGGGGGCCAGAGTGCACCGTATCCAGCTGGAGGGAGGGAGGGGGAGGGTAACAGTGCTGAGACAGACACAGACATCCAGGAGTCCCACAGGCTACACAGCCAGCCAGTAGTCAGGGGAGTTGAGGAACAAGCAGCAGCCCAGCCCTGGTGAGAGGCCTGGGGTAGGCAGGGTAGGCGGGGGTGGTGCGAGAGTCACGGATGACTCATAAAGGTCAGGTGAGCTGTCTTACCCACGGCTCTCTGGAGAGCTATCGTCCGGAGCCTGAAAGGTTAGATGGGGCCCCCGGCGGGGCCCCCAGAAGGCGGCCCTTGTAACGCACGAAAATGTCACTCGGTGCATGGAAGTCACTGGAAAGGCTCGTCCATGCCCCAAACGGCCGCCGCGGCAAAGCAGAACCAACCGCCCTCCGTCGTTTCCTGTCTCCGTGGAGGGCCGGGTGAAGGAGAGAGGGGGATGGGATATTGCGTGGGAGGGACGGGAGAGGGCAAGGGGGGGGGGGGGGAGCGTTCCACCCTCTCCATTTATTATTCCGCCACTAAATGAGGCCACCTGCTGTCCCCCGCCGAGGTAAAAATATCCGCGGTAATGAACACCTGCACCTGCGTAAAGTGGGCCTCCGCAAGGGGCAGAGAGGCAGGTTACTGCACCCCCTCGTCGTCAGACCGGTCGAGGAGGAAGAGGAGGAGGACCCTGGTGGTCAGGGAGTGGGGGTTGGACCTCCAGAGTGGTGGTGCTCCAGCCTCCCCCTTCCCCCGAAAGCAGCTGCCGTCCCCTGGCCCGGTTAATCCCCGGAGGACGGGGAGGAGGGAGAGAGGACCAGAGCGTGAGTGAAGTCCAGGCACCTGCTCTATTATCCTCTGGGCTGGGGGGGCTGGGAGTACGCACGCTGGGTGTCAGCCCCCCCTGCCCCTACAACCACCCATCCCCTCGGCCCTGAGCCCCCCACTCCCCCATCCCCCAGCAGCCATCTGTTTCCTGCATCCCTGTTCTGGCCAAAGTCCCTGTTCAACACGGCTTTGCCGGGGAAAACCGCCTCGGTCAGCAGATCCGACCTCTAGTCTCCCAGGGAGGCCTTGAAAGGAAGATCTGCTGAGCCTCTCCCCATCCACATCCTGCTCCGTACTGAAGAAGGCCTGCATGGTAACGGTGAAGGAGGGGGGGAGGGGGGGAGAAACAAGCTAGCTGATGTGTCTGACTGCTGGCTTTCCCTCCCCCCCCAGGTGAGGCGCGGCGAGATCGCTTCGCGCTCCCTCCAACCTCCAACGTGGCGCTGAGGGGGTGGTAGCATCAATCTCTGACACGCTATTTCTCCTCGTCTCGACTGGAGTCTTTCGGCGTCGGGGGTTTTCGTCGAACGGCCTACCTACAGCTCTCGGAAAAGGTCACGGCAACTGACAATACTCCACCGGTCAATTAAATACGGCGGAGGATCCAAGCCCGGCTAACGAAACACCTTTCTCCCTCTCCTCCAGCTCCTGCCATATCCGTCCATCTTTCTCCTGCTCTTTTTCTTCGGAGCTTCAGGGTTCACACTCCGAAACATTCTGGCAGTTTGCCTCAGATCATGCCGAATCGACTGGTTTCTCCGAAATGGAGAAAGTCAGGGTGCGTGAAATTTCCCACGATGCCGCTGTTCGAAAACGCAGCGCAGAATCTAGTGTCGCGGCCTATTCTGACTGTTTGACTGAGGAGATGTGAGGAGCCTGCTTATCTGCCTGCCTGCCTACCCGCCTGTCTGTCTGTCTGCCTGTCTGCCTTTCTGCCTTTCTGTCTGTCTGTCTACCTGCCTGCCTGCCTGTCTACCCGTTTGCCTGTCTGCCTGTCTGCCTATCTGCGTGTCTGCCTGTCTGCATGTCTACCTGTCTGCCTGTCTGCCTACTTGCCTGTCTGCCTGCTTGTCCGTCCGTCTGTCTGCCTGTCTGCCTGCCTGGCGGTCTGCCCTTGTTAGATAAGACAGACAGCTCCTGACAGACAGCTCCTGACAGACAGCTCCCATTGTGCAGCAGGGCACAAAGGGCCTTGTGAGCACCGGTGTTATTAACCAGCCTCCAGCCTCCAGCCCAGAGCCCAGGCTGGCTGCGGCCCGCCGACACTCATCTCCGCTGGGCCGGGAAAAGGTCAGGCGGCACACCCAGTCCTGGGTGACTCGCTGAATAGGAGGGGTCACCTGGAGAACGTGACCCAGCCTTTCTGCTCATTTCCCCTGAGAGCGGCTGAGCTACGACGGGGGGTGGGGGCTGGTGGATACCTCCTGCGGTTCAGCTCCTGCCAAGCTCGCTCGCCCGCTCCTCTCTCCCGGATTCAGTTAGTGGCGCAGCGGAGCTGAACCGCTGCTTGATTGACGTTATCGCTACGGCGATGAGCTCTTCGGTCGTTCGGAGGAAGAAGAACAACTTCGCCGTGCCAACTGTCAACTAGCGACCAATAGGAGAGCTGCAAAGCATCGTACACGATTTCACCGTGAACACTCCCCTTTTTGGGGAAATTGTTAAACGTCTTGAAAAATAGAAAAACGCCTCTATAATGCCGAGAAGATGATGTCAAATCCCATTCCTCGGAAAGTTAAAGTACACAAAAAATTGCCTTTACAAGCAATGGGATTGTGGCAAAGCAATTGGTGCGGTGCATTGCTCTTTATCAGACGTGATATAAACAGCCCCCCGGTTGGTAAACAACTGCCTGCTACAAATGCATCACCTTCAGTACGGCAGCAATTTAGAAGACGGCCCACTTCATCTCCTCCTCCCCCCCGGAACCTTCCGGATACGGTGGCCTGCGACGGAGCGAGGGAGGAACCTTGGAGGAGACGGGCGCGCGAACAAACTCCCCCCCCCTCTCCCTCTCTCCCCCCTTCCCTCCCTCCCTCTTCCTTTCCCTTCCCTCCCTCCCTCTCCCTTTCTCCCAGCCTCCCCCCCCCCCCCCCCCCTCGAACGGACGGAGAAAGGCGTCCATAAGGTGACGGTGCGTTTCGGCGTGGAATTCGATTCGCGAATTCCCTTCGTGTGAGAGGGAAAAGTATCGCTGTTCGGTACAGTTTAGGAAGCTGCGAAAACAAACAAAAGACAAAAGCGAGCTGGCGTGCCTCTCTGTCGAGTAACAGACATTTGAGATTACGACCGGAGGGAACAAACAACACAACAATGACGCCCGAGAAGTGGCCCTTTTTTCCAGCCGGCCGATTGGCCTTCAGAGGCACGTTGAACAGACTCGCCGAGGCTCTGTGGGATCGGGCGCCCGCTGCAAATTAGGGACAATTAAGTAATTGTTCTGAGGGACACCGCTGGGCTTGCTCTGTAAACAGCCAGACGGATGACGAGGGAGAGGGGTGGGGGGGTGATCAGTCCGCCGCTGGAGGGAGAGACTCCCCCCCCTCACGCAGCGGTTCAGGGGCTCTGCCTCGAGCCCGCTCCCCACGTCCAAATACAGGAAAGCACATCCGGCACGTCTGCAGAATTAGAATTATACTAATCCTCATAAACAACTCGCAAGCTGATCCACGAACACACACACACACACACACACACACTGGTACTGCTTCCCTTCGCTCCCCTCCAGGGTGTTTGGGGGGCGGGGATGCTGGTGTGGAGCTGCTGCTAATCCCAAGACACGGGGGGCGGTGGGTCGGGGTGGGGGGGGGGGGGAACGGCACTTCTGACAGTGCAGCCGAGACGCGAATATAACCGCGACTGCGATGCAATTAGTCCTGCGGGAACGGGCTGAGATGCAGCGACCTGGAGTCGCATCCGACCGCCCTGTTCTACCTGCGCTCGCAGTGTGGCTCCGTCAGCACACTCAAATGAGAGAGAGACGACAGACAGACGGACAGAGAGAGAAGGAGAGAGGGTGGGAGAGAGAGAGGGAGGGAAAGAGAGAGACGGAGAGAGAGAGACAGAGAGAGAGACAGATAGAGAGACAGATAGAGAGACAGATAGAGAGACAGATAGAGAGACAGATAGAGAGATAGAGACACAGAGAGACCGAGAGAGAGAGAAGGGAGAGATTAAATGAGAGCACCTTTCACCTTAGCTCTGTCCCTCTCATCTCAGAATGACACTTATCTGGACCTGCGCTATCAACACCATCCAGAGTTGGGTCGGTTTAGACTCCCGTGAAGAAAACCTCTGAATATTGGACATGTCTGGAAAGACCGCAGAAGGAGAACCCTGATACGAATTCCCCCGAAGGTTCCGGAAGAGAAAAGGTTGGAAAAGGTCAGTGCATGCATTCATCTCCAGCACGCTTTCACTCGGAGCACGATGGCTGCCTTCGCTGGCTCGGCTTCTGTTTTCCACGGCCTTTCATCTCTCGGGGTGGGGGGGGGGGTAATAAACAACATGGTTGAACAGCATCGGTCCTCACAGCCCTCTGCTCACCTCGCCCTGTCATCCAACTCATCTGGGCTCGTCCTGGCTGAACCCCCCCTTACCCCCCAAACAAAAATATATATTTCTGCATTGCAGGTAGCCTTGCCACGTGTTAACATGAATATACTCATTTACATATGTTCCAGCTGTGATGGAGCACAATACGTTCACACAGAGGAGCAGCAAGCATTATTACTGAAAAGTGTGGGGGGGGGAGAGAGATGATAGAGAGATCCGGAAAGAAAACTGTTTACCGTCGCTGCCTTCCCCCGTGTCCCTGAAGAGCGCGACGGATATGGATGGGGTGGTAACCTCTCTCTCTCTCTCTTTCTCTCCCCCTTTCTCCCCACGCCTCCATCACTCTTCGTCTCTCCCCGTTTCCCCCCCCCCCCATCTCCCCCCTCTCCACCCCCTCTCCTCCCCCCCCCCCCCTCCTCCTCTCCGTGGCTCACGCGGCAGATGCTCCTGCGGGTAGGTGGAGGTGCGAGCGGCAGCTGCTCTCGTATCCCCCCCCCCTCCCCCCTCCCCTCTCTATCTCTCTCTCCCTCCAGCTCCTCAAACAGACAGACGCGCAGGAGCGTTGAAAGCCACACCGGCGCAGGTTCATCCGAGCCGGCCCGGCTCTGTAAGGCCCTCTGGAACCAGACACCACCCTTCTGCATTATTCAGCGTCTGCTGGAACTCAGCGAGCGGGGTGCTGGCCTGCGCGCCGACTGCGACACGCTCTTCTGCCCCCCTCCGCTTTTGATCCTCTTCCCCCACCAGTCTCCTGTCCCCCTCCCTGCTCTCCTCCCCCCCCCCCCCCCTCACCAGGCGAAGACCTCCGTGCGTGCTGAGTAAATAAAGGTTTTTATTATTACCATAACCCCCCCCCCCCCCCCCCGCGCGTCTCTCTTTCGGTATTCCTCCCCTTCCCCCAGCTCGACTCCTCCCCTTCCCCCCAGCTCGACTCCTCCCCTTCCCCCAGCTCGACTCCTCCCCTTCCCCCAGCTCGACTCCTCCCCTTCCCCCAGCTCGACTCCTCCCCTTCCCCCCAGCTCGACTCCTCCCCTTCCCCCAGCTCGACTCCTCCCCTTCCCCCCAGCTCGACTCCTCCCCTTCCCCCAGCTCGACTCCTCCCCTTCCCCCAGCTCGACTCCTCCCCTTCCCCCAGCCCGACTCCCCCCAAGGGCTGCACCCTCCATCCTCGCCTTCGCCCTCTCTCCCCTGCCGTCGGGGGGGAACTTCAAAGCCGCTGTGAAGTTGGTGGGATGGAGGAGGAGAGGGCGGGAGCGAGGGAGGGAGGATCCCAGGAGTGCGGCCCCTGCAAGCCCCCTGACAGGCCCGGCGTGGCCGCCCCTCTCCCCCCACGGAGGGGGGCTTCAAACAAGCCCCTCTCTCTCCGCGACGCGAGTCCTGTGTCTTCCACTGTGCGTTCGCTTCAATAATGCAGTTTCGTCGGTCTTTCATCAACCACCGCTGGCCCCCCCATCTCAAACAGAGAGGCCCCCATGAAGGAAAACTTGTTTAATTCATCCAGCGGAATGAATAATAATACCAAATATTTTATGAAGTCATTTTAGATCTAAAGAAAAGAGTGAATAAATAATACGTGATTAAGAACTATCAGTATGCCAAGGACACCGTTCGTTAGTTTGAGACTCTCTGGTTACAAAAAGTCTGGGAGTGTGTATTATTCCAATTTCCGATCCTTGATCTAAATTTGAGCTTCCGTTTCCTCGCCCGGTTTGATGAGAGGACGCGAATGCTTTTTGATGCGAGGGTTTGGAAAAGTTTGCTTCCATCGGGATCAGACGTATCTCTGTCTCTGTCCCCCCCCCCTCCACGCCTGACGCAACCTGCGCGCGCCGCTTAGGGGCCGAACGGTGCGAATCGTCTCTGCTCGCACGTCTTACGGGAACGCTGCTTTTGCGGGAATCGGACTTTCCGATTAGGCTAGAGGAAAGAGATTTCTAGAACCTCCTGTTCGGCCCGAGTTCAGGTTCTGCTTTTAGCCCTTCTCCCTAGGGGGGGAGGGGGGGTTGGAGGGTATGGGGGGGCTGCGGAGCGTGCAGGCTGATACTGACCCCCGGGGGGGGGGGGGGGGGGGGCACACTCTCTCTCCTCCACTTGGAACCCTCCGATACGTGCTCCTCTCTCAGGACACATCCCCGCAAGCTCGCATCCGTACGGACACGCGCTCGTGGCGGACGTGCGCGCCTCACGCAAACGAGGGCTCGAGCGTCGAGCAGACGAGGGGCCGAACGTCGCGAGCTCAACCCGGATGTAATCTCCGCCGCCCCCGTGTCGAATGTCAGAAGGAGTAAGAAGAAGACAAAGATTAGCGTGTGCGCGCGGATGAAAATGGCCGCTTTAACGAGGGTACGGAAGCATGCTAACGAGGCCACCAGCGCTCTCAAGAAGCCCAGGGCTGATGCGATGCATGGGAGTGTTGCTCCGTGTCTTCTGCTGAGAGTTCATGGCAGTACCACAGGCTGGGTAGACAGACACAACAGCTTAAGCGTTGACTAAACCGCTAAACACAGAGCATCTTGACGGAGCTATACCGAGACTAAAACCATTACATTATGTTTATATCGAGTCATTTAGCTGACGCTCTTATCCAGAGCGACTTACAGCAAGTACAGGGACGTTCCCCCCTGAGGCAAGTAGGGTGAAGTGCCTTGCCCAAGGACACAACGTCACATAGCCACAAGCCGGGAATCGAACTCGAAACCTTCTGATTACGAGCCCCAACGCCTTAACCCAGCAGTTCTTAACCTTGTTGGAGGTACTGAACCCCACCAGTTTCATGTGCCCATTCAGCGAACCCTTCTTAATCGGTTGTGTCGATCACGAATCATGAGTCGGATGTGTGTCTTGACCTCCGCTGAACCCCTGAGACTGACTCACCGAACCCCTGGCGTTCGATCGAACCCAGGTTAAGAACCACTGCCTTAACCGCTGAGCCACCTGACCCCCACTCCCCCTCAACGCACAACCGGCCTGTTTTCATCGGTGTCCAACGTGAGACTTAATCGACCTTCATCATCATCATCAACGGTGACACCTGCCAACGCTCGGCGTCTCCGGCCCCTTTGTTCTCCCCGTCTCCTCGGCGCCCGGGCGGCGTGTTCAAAGTGGAATCTTTGAGAGAAACGCTCCAGCTTGCCTTTTCCCCCTGCTGCTCGGAGATAAGAGAGCATTTGGAAACACTCTGTTTGAATTAAGGAGCTCCGTCCTGCTGCTGCTGCTGCTGCTGCTGCTGCTGCTGCGCTGCGCTGCGCTGCGCCGCTCGCGCGTTTACAGTTTAGATTCGGAAAGCTGCGCTCGGCTGACGATCGCAAGGGTAAACTGTTGAAAACCCCCCCCCCACCCTTACTCCTTGACATCCCAACCCGTTTACCCCCCCCAGCCTGACAGGACCCGTTGTATCCCCCTCCCCCCCACCCCCTCCTCCAGCTGTGCTGGGTGTCCTTCAGAGGAGCGGAGGGGGGGGGGGGGGAGAGGGAAGTAGGCCAGGAGGAGGTAGCCTGTGAGCGCGGGGGGGGGGGGGGGGGGGACGCGGATGAACAGGACCCTGCCCGGACGCGTCTGAGGCAAGCTAGCCGAGAGCCGATTCACCCGGCAGAGAGAGAGGCGCGCTGCAGAAAGGAGATGTCAGTCCCTGTCAAACAGCCCCTATCGACGCCGAGCAGGAACCAGATGGTTTGTGGATAAACTGGGAGAGAGACGGACTGAGAGAGAGAGAGAGAGAGAGAGGGGGGTTGGGAGTTGAGGTGTAGAATAAAACGTATCATATTGAATTTTTGGAAGTAAAATCCGGGTAGCTGAGGATCGCTTGTTAGACAGAAATATTGACCTTCCCTGGTCACCTTTAACAAACCCATCCAAACACACACCTCTTGGCCTCCTGGTCTTGCTACCCCTGCTTCCTCCTGCTCATCCACAATACTGACCAGTGGATCTAACTGTCCTTTAATCTATTTATGAGTAGGATTTCAGGAGACAGGCAGGTTCAAACAAGAAAAGGGATAAGCTGCTTTTCCACGGTGAAACAAAACGATGTGCAGTCTGCCACGCTGTTAACGCACGCACACGCGCACACACACACACACACACACACACAGACACACACAGGGAGCACACAGATTACATACAATCGTTAACAAATCACAACCCATGCAACTTTTCCGGTTATTTCAAGTCATTCCAGAGTATGTCATCGCAGAAGATCAAGATCAGAAGATGAATTAGGAATGGAGGCCTGTTAAGGGTCAGAGAGGACCTACTAAAGGACCGATCAACGAGATGAGCAGGGGCAAACTATTCGTACTAAATAAATAAATAACATTACTTAAACGTGACTAATGCACATTTTGCCCAACTTTACCATTAAGGACTCGGGTTCCTAGGAACGATCAGATTGCCTATATAAGGGACGATAAGGGACACGAAGACAGGAGAGATTTGTTAGAATGAAACCGAGCAGGTCCGCAGAACAAGGAAGCGGTTAAACAGCCTTATAAAACGCGCTCTTTGGGTTTTTAGGCGTCCGTATTCTACTGCGCAATATCCGATCAAACATTGACGCAAACGCCATCGCATCGGCCGCATAAAAAAACAAACCAAGTTAATCTGTTTATTTCAGACGGC
Organism: Protosalanx chinensis; assembly: GCA_030340685.1. Classification (NCBI taxonomy): domain Eukaryota; kingdom Metazoa; phylum Chordata; class Actinopteri; order Osmeriformes; family Salangidae; genus Protosalanx; species Protosalanx chinensis. The sequence goes on along the minus strand of CM059338.1, from coordinate 4,382,306 downwards.
CGTAAGCCGAGCTGTTCTCCAGCGATGCGCGAATATTCCTGCTGTCGAGAGCCCGTTCAGATGCGCCCTAACTTGACTCTTATTGTTGGAATAAACCAGCATTTAAACGGATCTTTACCTTTCAGCGATGATCGCCAAAGGCGGAGTTGGAAAACGGGGTCGTGGTGGTCTTTGTTGTTCTTGATCCTCGGACGCCGAGCGATGCTGCTGCGCTGCTTCCCTCCGTGTCTCCGGATCCCGAAATTCGCCTTGTTCTCCTGCCTCCGCCTGGCTGGATGTGCTGTGGTGCTGAAGTGGACAGCGCCACTCAGCAGCGGCGGAGTCCAGAACTGTTTTTTTTTCTCCCCCCCCTCGACCATCCACATTGCGCAGCCCCCCCTGCAGGATGGGAGGAGCGTTTACATCTCAGAGAGCGAGAGAGAGAGAGAGAACGGGAGATGGCGTTAAGGATCGCACAACTAGTTTGTACTGTGTGCCCACACAACCACTCGAATAACGCCATCTAGTGTGATCAACTGTATAAACCATGGCTGTCCAACCCCAGTCCTCGAGAGCTCCTGTCCTGACATTTTTAGATGTTTCCCTGCTCCAACACACCTGATTCGAATGAAGGGTCATTATGAGGCTTCCACGGAGCTTGATAACAATTCATTAGAATTATTAATTAGAATCAGGTGCGCTGGAGCAGGGAAACATCTAAAACAGGGGTGTCAAACTGGTGCCATCGCGGGCAAAGAGGGTGCAGGTTTTCGCGTCAACCAAGCCACTATACCAGCGGATTTCACTACGAGTTTGTGAAATCCGCTGTTGTAGTGGCTTGGTTGAATAATGGTCACTGGTAATGAATTAAGGTTAAGATACAGGTCTTTATTGAGCAAGGAATGGTGCGATTCTCAAGTCAATTCTATTTTTGCAACGTGCAACATAACCTGAGAATGTGATAGGTGAGAATGGTACGATATGTACCTAAAATATCCTATTTGCTTTAATAAAGTTATTTGTTCATAAGGTGAGTTCAGGCTTAAAAAGGCCAGTTGAAGAACGTTTGCGATAAATGTTAATTTACAGAAGTGGTGATTTTGTTTTGGCTATTTCTGATGCTTTCATAAGTGATTTTCTAGAAAGCCTGAATCTGTTTGTCGAAATCGATCGGTAATGCCTGTTACCCACCACTAGGGTTTTTGCGCTGTTTCTCCTAATTGCAATAAACTCCTGCAAGTGAGAAACATTTCAATTTAAATCACTCTCGTGATTCTTTCTCCCTGTGTTCAGGTAAAGGTTGCTAATGTTGTTTCGTTGTGATATATATATATATATATTGTTGAGACGTTTTGCAGTTGGTCCAACATAAATTAAGCTGAAGCTATTTTATTTTTGTATTTTGAGACAACACGTTTTCTGTACATGTGAAGTTGCGCTCCGCCATTTTGTACTAATGTTGCAAACGTTTGTTTGTACAGTTATGTTCAATTCATATATTGCAAAAAACTCCTGTAAGGGAGAAACACCTTTAAATCACTCTCGTGATTCTTTCTCCCTGTGTTCAGGGGTGCAACATTTGGAGGCACCGCTGGGATTGCTGCTTAGATGTCCGGTGTACACAACCTGTGCGCCGTAGCCTAAACCAGCTAAATCCATAGACATTAAAAGAATAGACGCCCTATCGGCCATATATATTGGCTAAATCCCCCCCCCCCCCGCACAACCCAGGCAGATTGCAGTGAGGAACATGTTGTTGTAAAGGAGAGCTGGCAGCTGTGATCCAGTCCTGAGGCCAACCAGAGTTCATCAGGAGCTGCAAAGACCATACAGCTCAGCGTCACCTGTACCTGCAAAAGATCCTCCTGTCTACTGCCACAATGTCGATGCTGGAACAACTACGAGAACAAGTTGTGCGTGAAGTGCACACCCTGCCCAAAGATCATTCAGTGTCCATCTGTGAGTTTTTGGGGTATAGCGAACCAATGTGAAAGATACAGGTCTTTATTGAGCGAGGAATGGTGCGATTCTCAAGTCACTTCTATTTTTGCAATATGACCTTTCAGATACATTTGTATCGTTGGGTAGCTAATAGCTATTATGTCCTTTAAGATAGCAACTGTAATATCTGTTAATTTACCAAATGTGCTGTAACGCGTAGCCCTTTAAATGTATAAACAGACTGATGGGTAAGCAGACAAACAGACAGGCAAACAGACAGACAGGATACTGAGCTACAGGACTGACTGGGTCTCAGTGAGGGGAGTGAGCAGTGCTGGTCCAGCCAGGATAGGGTGGTCCGACACAGGTCCTCCAGGCTGGCCGTAGACACCATCCCATTATAAGACTCAAACAGCGGCTCGATGATGATGTAGCTGAACTAAGCTCAAGTTAAGGGGGGGGGGGAAATACGCTTGGTGTTGGAACGATGAGGCACATTTCCAAACTCGCATCTAAACGAGAAAGTTTCTCACAGGGCCTGAGAAAGCCTGCACTTCAATTATTAAACCGGGACAACATAACTATAACAGTCACTTTAAAATATTTAGTGGAACAAAACATGATAGTCAACTCTCTGCAACAGGCAGCAAACGTTAAAGCTCGTTTTAAATCACAACATAGGAATGTTTGAGATGGAATTCATCCGTGAGAACACTGTAACCAAGTTACGTGTCCAACTTGGAGGAGGGGCTGAACCCCCCCCCCCCCCCATGCTGACGGAGGGAGGGCGTCCAGGGCTGGCTGGGGGTCACATGGGCCGCGTGCCGTCCCTGGGGAGGGGGTGTGTGGAGTGGTCCTGCGCTGCTGCGGCCGGCTGGCTCTGAGTGACAGCCTGGGTGGCCTGCTCAGGGACCAGGCTGGGGTCTGTCAGGATGGCCGTGGACGTGCTGAGGAGACGGAGTGAACTCAGGACCACTGAGGAGGAACAGAGAGGGAGCAGAGAGAGAGAGAGGTGAACACACTGTGGAACACAAGGAGAGAGAGAGAGGTGAACACACTGGAGAACACAGGGAGAGAGAGAGAGAGGTGAACACACTGGAGAACACAGGGAGAGAGAGAGAGAGAGAGGTGAACACACTGTGGAACACAAGGAGAGAGAGAGAGAGAGAGGTGAACACACTGGAGAACACAGGGAGAGAGAGAGAGAGGTGAACACACTGGAGAACACAGGGAGAGAGAGAGAGAGAGGTGAACACACTGGAGAACAGAGAGAGAGAGAGAGAGAGGTGAACACACTGGAGAACAGAGAGAGAGAGAGAGAGAGAGGTGAACACACTGGGGAAAACAGAAAGAGGGGGAGAAAGAGACAGATAGGCAGGCAGACAGACAAACAGACTGATAGGCAAGCAGACAAACAGACAGGCAAGCAGACAGATAGGATACTGAGCTACAGGACTTACTTGGTCTCAGTGAGGGGAGTGAGCAGTGCTGGTCCAGCCAGGACAGGGTGGTCCGACACAGGTCCTCCAGGCTGGCCGTAGACACCATCCCATTATAAGACTCAAACAGCGGCTCGATGATGATGCTGAACTAAGCTCAAGTTAAGGGGGGAAAAAATATGCTTGATGTTGGAACGATGAGGCACATTTCCAAACTCGCATCTAAACGAGAAAGCGGAAATTCCGGCGTGTGTGCGTTTCTCACAGGGCCTAAGAAAGAGCGGAGGGGCGAGGGGGGGAAGGATACGATCCAGAACTTCCAGTTCTGCAGCGTCTGGGCCCGGACGTACTCGCGGAACTTCTCCCTCATGTGATCGAAGCGCTGGCGCGTGATTGGCACACCCGTGGCGGGAAGCTGCTGCTGGCACACGCTGCATGAGGAGAGAGCGTCCCCCCACCCTTGTCAGCGACATACAGGCCCACACACCCTAAAGAACCAAGTGCTGCCTATGCGTATGTGTCTATCAAGGCCGCCGGGGGGGGGGGGGGGGGGGGGGGGACTCACTTTATTGCCGAGTTGAGCAGCAAGATCTCCTCCCTCAGTTTCTGGGCCTCGTCGTGCAGCTGGCTTCGCTCCTGCTGCATCTTGCTGACGTACTCGGCCGTCTTCTGCAGCGTGGTGGCCTTGCTGATCTGGGGGTGGGGGGGGTGGGGGGGGGGGAGGATAAGGGGGGAACGAACCGCGGGAGGTCAGCGTGGCGGTGCTCGGAGCGAGAGACGCGGCAGAGGTCTGAATTCGACTTGAAACGAGCGGATTTGAGTGCACTTTACATTCATATTGTACTCATTTAGCAGACGGTTTAATCGAAAGCGACTTACGGCAAGTACAGGGACATTCTCCCCTGAGGCAAGTAGGGTGAAGCGCCTTGCCCAAGGACACAACGTCACGTAGCCGCAGCCGGGAATCAAACACAACAACCTGAGTCCAACGCTGAGCAACCCGAACCACCCCCCCCACCCCCCAGCCCGTCCCAGCTCCCACCTTTACACTGGGCTGCGAGCTCAACGTCGTCACGAGGCTGTGCAAAGTATCGAACCCCAGTTTGATGTTGAAGCGTCTCTTCTGCTCGGCAGAAATGTGTGTGATCCTCCTGGTCTCCGTCTGGAAGATGAAGATTAGATTAGATTCAACTTTAATGTCATTACACAAGTACAGGGTAGCGAAAGGAAGTTAGCATCCAACCACAAGTGCAAAACAGGTAGCATAAGCGGAATATACAGAGTGTGTACAAGGTATTAAAGGTGATTTGAAAGTACAAATATACAGATGTATTGTACAAAATCCCGCAGTATTTTGACAGTTTTGGCAGTATTGTTACAGTATTTACAGTGTTTTATGTACAGATAGTGCAAAACGGTACTATATGCAGATGTGCAAAATGGAACAGATAGTGCAAAATGGTAAAGATGGTGCAAAATGATACAGATAGAGCAGAATGCAGAAAAAAAAGTGCAAATATATAAATGAATAAATATAAAAAATGTAAATATAGGGGCCGGGCATTAGCGCCGGGCTAACACAGCACCACATAAGCACAACGGCATCACAGTAGCGAGAGCTTCTGATGGTCATCTGGTGAGAATGGAGTTTGCGACTGTACCTTATGGGTTTCAGATTTGGATTGGCCAGGTAGAGAGTGTGGGGACTCCGGATTGGATGCTTTCTCCAGGAGGCTGGTGGGAGACGTTTGGCCTGAGTGACCTAAAAAACTTGCTGGAAAAAAAAAGAAGAAAAAAGCAGAAAAAGTCAGGAGTCAGAATTCCAAACTTTAATGTAATTCATTACATTAACGTTTAGATAATATTATTACTATATTTTTTCTTTTTATTCGGTTTTATTATTATGTTACATGTATGTTCTATGTTTGCTCCTTTCTGCCAAAGTGAATTCTGTGTTTGTATATCTTGCAGAGCGATTAAAATAGATATCCGATGAAAATAGCGATTAAAATAGATAATAATAGATTAAATTCTGATTCTGAATTCACAAACATTACAGAAACATAGGAACTGCGTACCGAAAGGATTTGAAATGTGCTGAGCGTCGGTTGAACTGGTCCTCTCAGCGCCGTATATCTGTACAGGGGAGAGCTTCTCCGTCTTGGGGATGAGGAGGGGTGTGTTGGTGTGTGCGGTGCCCTGGGTGAGGAGAGCCGACACTGCAGAGCCCAAGGTCAAGCTAGGGTGGGCTGCTGCAGCAGGGCCCCCCCGGCTGGAGGTCTGGCAGTGCAGAGGGGGGAGGACCGGGGCCATCGAGGGCCAGGGGACTCCTGGCTTTAGCTGGGAGGCTGACCCTCCTATAGCCATGCTGCTGCCTGTCTGCTGGACAAAACGCATCCTGCAGTTAGTGGTGGAACAGTAAGGGTTAGTGCTATGCAGTTAGGGTGGTGCTATGCTCAGACAGATGCTTGTAAAAGCTCTCTCTTGTAAGTCGCTTTGGATAAAAGCATCTGCTAAATGAATAAATGTAGAACAGGTACTTTTCAAGCAAAGGTACCCAAGACATTAAGAAGACATGACTGTCTTATTTCATGATCTTGCAGCTCAAAAAGGTTTGAAACATGTTTGAAACCCCTCAGAACTCCTTACACAATATCTTACCAGGGAGTTAGGAGAGGTTGACTTATGTCCTCTTGCTGCCACCACAGTGCCATCAAAGTCCAGCGCTGGTTTGCCTACAAGCAAGAAAGCTCAAAGAGTTGAAAACATCAGAAGTAAAAAGAGTGTATTTTGGTACTACTCCGTATATCATGGCCGTCCAATCCTGGTCCTCGAGAGCTCCTGTCCTGACGGTTTTAAATGTTTCCCTGCTCCAGCACACCTGATTCAAATGAAGGGGTCATTATGAGGCTTCCACAGAGCTTGATAACGACCCGTTCATTAGAGTCGGGTGTGCCGGAGCAGGGAAACATCTAAAACCTTCAGGACAGCGGCCCTCGAGGACCAGGATTGGACGCCCATGCCGTATATTGATAAAGAAAGTTCCAGAAGATACTAACGTTCTGCTTTCCCCGATGACAGCAGCTTAGCCAGGCAGCTGCTCTGGGGAGGAGCGCTGGGCCGGGGCGCAGACAGGGTGGTCACGGGCACGCCCTCTCTCAGCCCCATGGTCTTGTGCTTACGCTTCCCCCTGCCGCTGCCCACGCCCCCCTGCTGAGGGGCTGAGAAGCAGTGGGTGGCAGCGAGGGAGGGAAGGGAGGCGTGGGAGGCGGACGCTCCCGAGGGGTATCCCTGAGAGAGGCAGGGGCCCGGGGGGTACATGTCCCCGGTGGTGGGGTAGCTGTGGGGATGCTGGTCCATCCCCGGACCCCCCACGGACGAGGCTGTGTGGGTGATGACTGTAGAGGCCATAGCGCTGGATGAGTTGGCATGGTAACCGTATTTGCTACACGGAGGGTGATACATGAAAGGGCCGTCCGAGGCGATGGGCTGCAAGTTGGCGGTTGCCGTGGAGATGGCAGCCCCGGGGTAAGACTGATGTCCGTAGGTCATCGCCCCGGATACCATCCCAGAGGCGTGATACTCGTTGTAGTCCGGCTGACCTTTAAACTTGACCTGGGGGGCCACGTTGCTGGGGTCGAAGGTCATGTTAGAGGCCAGGGGTTGCTGGTGAAAACCAGAGCCTGGCAAGGCATTGGATGAGGAGGGTTGAGACAGGCTGTCGGATGATAGGCTGGCCTGCAAGAGACATCATCCGTCAAGAGAGCACCACGCCATGTTAAAACTTGCGATCGTTGTGTTATTATTGCTCTTCCCTTGGCACTTATTGGTTCTCACGATGTACGTTTCACGATCTAAAAGCCCACTGTGTTCGGGGTCTATCGCGTTGCTATGCTCAGTGACCGATGCTCTTTGTAAAAGCTCTCTCTCGTAAGTCGCTTTGGATGAAAGCTAAATGAATAAATGTCCATGTAAAACTGTCACTGTGCAGCAGTTGTGGTTGGAAGCCTAGGCGTACCTGGTGCAGGAGGGGGTTAACCTGCAGCTGAGGGCTGGGTCCAGGCGGAGGCGCGGATACGAAAGCTCCAGAGGACAAGCTTTCGAAGTATTCACAGTCCGTATATCCAGCGTGCTCTGACGGCTGACCCCGGTAGCTCAGAAAGATATCTATAAACAGGACGGCAGCAGAACCATCAATCATAAAACAACACATTTTATATTTTGTATACACGTCACTCTGGACCATGGTGTCCAATCCTGGTCCTCGAGGGCTGCTGTCCTGAATGTTTTAGATGTTTCCCTGCTCCACCACACCTGATTGTAACGAACGGGTCGTTATCAAGCTCCGTGGAAACCTCAGAATGATCCCTTCATTAGAATCAGGTGTGCTGGAGCAGAGAAACATCTAAAACCTTCAGGACAGCGGCCCTCGAGGACCAGGATTGCCCTTCCCTGCTGTAGACCCTCATTCCTCCAGGATGGTTCCACAGTAGAGAAGGATTCCCAGGTCGTCATCTGGACTCAAAATCGACATACGTGTGTTCGAGACTCTCCGTGGCCCTACTGTTAACATTTCCGAACTGTCATCATTGGGAAACACTCGAATGTAACTGTGCCGTCATTGTCTGACCACCTACTCTCTACTCTGGATCGTTTACTCAGTGCGGCTCTGCTACCGGATGTCACGCCCTGATTTGTGGTGGGCTTCCAGGGAATGCGTGCCAGCACAGTCACCCTCAGTCCACACAGCCAGAGGACCGGAATGTCCATGGAATATCAAATACCTTCGATGCCGAAACGCCAATCCGTAACAAACACCGTTCGTTGATCATTTTCAAACACACCAGACCCATGGTAAACACAACACCCTAGGCTATTGTCCCAGTGTTACCAGGTGTCCTTCGGTCTCATTTATCAATCGGCCCGCTGGATTTCCTGACTCACAGCAGAGCTGAACAGTTTCAGAAAACACAGATCACGAGGAAGGAATGTGTTAAGACTTCGTAGTCATGCATGAACCTACAAACACGCAACACAAACGGAACAGCAGATAATGACTTGATCAAGTGCCTAGAAAGAAAAAAATAAGTAGTCATTCATCAGACGCTCTTATCCAGAGCGACTTACAGCAAGTACAGGGACATTCCCCCTGAGGCAAGTAGGGTGAAGTGGCTTGCCCAAGGACACAATGTCACGTAGCCACAACCGGGAATCGAACTCACAACCTTCCGATCATGAGCCCGACGCCTTAATCCGCTGAGCCACCTGACTCCCATGATCAAATCTCCTCATGATCAAGTACCTACCAGTAGATCCCTATGTGATCTTCTCCGCACCAGTCAGTATCAATGTAGCTGGGAGCCGGGAGCAGCATCCACAGTGGCCCAGCATGAAGCCCTACCAAGAGCCAGGGAGGTGGACCTTCCTCTGGGCTTTCATTGTCCCAGTGACGTGGGGCCACAGTCACATGTAGGAGCTCTCTATTTGCGCGCCCCGCCAAACACAATGACACCCACACTCCTGCCGCTCTCCCTGCCTTGTGACAGAGACAGACAGCTGATTCCAGAGGGCCTTGATCAACAAGTCCACACACACACACACACACACACACACAGTCCCCTCTCTCAGTGGCCAACTGCAGAGTTCAGTACAAAGGGATTTACACTGCCGAGGGACAGGATGAAATGCTGTCACCGTGTTGTTATTCTTTAAGAGCAAAAAGCAGAAACGAATATGAATATTTCTCCATTCTTCAACCATTCAATGCCAAGCATGCTGCAAAAATATACCGCTGAATTCAGAAGGCTTTGTGTGATGAATCGCTCTAGTTTAAAGCTAGTACCTCTGTAGGGGAATGTCAGGTAGGATGGGCGGGGGGGCGGGGGACGGTACCTGGGATATCCATGAAGTCTTCCAGGTTAGGGTGCAGGGGGGTCAAGCCAGGCTGAATCATGTCAGCGTTGCTGGTGTACGCTGAGGAGGGAGGGGGAGTCAAACACAGGAGAGAGGGGGTGTAGATAAGTCAATGTCTGTTCATCTTAACTGATCCATTTCAAGTTCCTTATTCACGAGGATGTCTCTTGCCTGAATTACAGACTCGTACAAAGTGTTTAACCCACTATCTTGTCACATTTACATTTTGTCCTTTAGCAGACGCTCTTATCCAGAGCGACTTACAGCAGGTACAGGGATATCCCCATGAGGCAAATAGGGTGAAGTGCCTTGCCCAAGGACACAACGTCACGTTGCCACAGCCGGGAATCGAACTCACAACCTTCCGATCACTAGCCCAACACCTTATCCGCCGAGCCACCTGATTCCCTTGAGTCACCGTGAAGACTTAAAGGATATATATGTAACGTTACACTGTGGTTGTTACTCACTGTTGTGGCGGTCTGAGGCCCAGGGACAGGGCTTCTGGGTCATGGTGAACAGCGTGTCGGAGATATCTGACAGGAAGCAGTCCAGGTCAAACATGTGGGCCTCCTCCACAGCTGCTTCCGGCTCCTGGTACATGTGGTTGGACCATTTCTCCAGCTCGGCCCGGCAGATCTGACCCTGGACACAGGGGAGGAGAGGAGAGCGTCACACCCTGCGGGGAACTCTGCGACGGCCTGACTTCACCACTAGAGGGCACTAACTTGGTAACCAGCGAAACGGCACAAGTTCATTTTGGAGAGGAACATTTCAGCTTGAGGTTTACAGCGCCTGATTCTACTTCTGTTCAAAAGTGTCTTTCTAAACAGTTACATACACAAAAATAATAAACAGCGGTACTGTAACTCAATTGTACAAGAATGAGGGGTGATGCACACAGAATACTATTCTATACTACCCGGAAGAAGAAAAAGAAACTACTAAAAACAAACAGGTCATGTAAGAACACATTATTCTGTTGGTACACTTGCCTCCGACATCTGTTCGAATCTCAAGAAAGCCTTTCAGTCAAAGGCAGAAAGCTTCACCTTAAATCCTAGCATCGGTTTCGAACGCACAACACTCACGGCAAATGTGGATCCAGAGCCCGTCTCTCGTGCCTGCCTCTGAGCGAATGCACCTCACCCACATCTCCTATTCTTAATGATCCTACACTACGTCCTGAAGCCCATTTATAGGGAAGCCCAGGATTGGGAGAAATTGCTTGCTGATTACGTCTCAGCTAGCGACAAAAGCCCTTTCTGTGCTTTCCAATTATCTTGTGTTGGTGTAGTTCAGACAAAGTGTGTGTATGTGTGACACACTGAGGATGCAGTTTTGCGATATAGTGCACACAAATAAAAAACAACTAGCCCACTTACCTGCTTCCATGATGTGTTTTTTATTCATTTCTTTATGCTGTTGTCCCTGACCTAATTCAGGCAGGTACACTCACATGTGGACTGACGGCCCCCCCACCGCCCCCTGTCCCCCTGCCCCCGGCCCCCATGAATGAAAAGACTTCCGTTCCGTCACCCCTGCCTGTCTGTCTTTTTTCGATGAATCTTTTTCTTGCTAAACGTATATGCCGATAGGCTCCAATAAATATCACCTGCATCGATGGTAACCGGAGTGCGTATTCATAATACCTCAAGTGATGAGTGCATTTTCGTGACCTTTGACCTGGGGGATCTCTGTCAGCATGTGCTCCTTTGAACCTCATTTGTGTTACCCGGAACGCTAACCCGCTCAGAACGCACAGAGGCCGTCCACATCACCTGCGCTAACGCAGGAATTCTTATATTAAAGGGCGGGAAAAGGGTAAAGGTCACGGGGGTTCCAAAAACTGATCACAGGATGAATCCAGTAACAGAGTAAGCTCACAGGCCGGACAGGAGGGGTCCGAGGTCAGGCTGTGGCACGTATCACGTGTCATCGCTCGGGATCTTCCTAGGACGCCTCACCTCCTCTTCGCCACACAGCTGATTGGCATTTCCCACTGTAACGTCACGGACCGACGCACACAGTCTCAAAAGACCCCTGCTTAACGGTACGGCCCCCCCGGAAGTAGGTCAGATATGATTAAGCCACATTAAAGTCTGAAGCCACCTCAAGGAATATCATACGGAGCAGTAGGACAGATGAGAGCTATTGTCACTGAAGGCAATCACGATGTGTCATTTGCTCACAAATACCAGCCTATGACGCAAATCACCGAGCGTTTAGCATTTAGATTTTTTTTCAACCCTTTTTCCTGCGCTGCCTGTCCACGGGAGGCTGACCGCTTCTAGTTGTAATACAACTACTACAATCCATACATCTTATCTAGCTTTCACACAACACCACCACCAACCTGCTTCAACCTACTCCGTGAGTGGTGGAAGTTCCAACCTTGGCAATAACATCCGTTACTATAACAATAATGTATATTCCTCATACTACCACAATGGGGAAATGTATGTAGGTGCACACATGTTCAATGCATCGAACGAGTATCGTACCCCCGCCGGGATTCGAACCCAGGACCCTGCACACGCTGAAACCCAGGCTGAGGGACTGGACTGAACCTATCTATTCCCAGACTCAATCATCCGAGTCCATAAATACAATCAGAGGCATTCATGTCATGTCTCACCTGCTGCAGCATTGACAGAAGGCCATCCTTGTTTTTCTGCAGCTAGAGAGGGGGGAAAAAACAGAGAAACGTCAATGAAACAGGCGGCTGCTGATCCCAGGGGATTCCGGAAGCATCTGTCGGGGAAGACGGTTAGTTCACCCGTTTCTTGTGGTAAATCCTCCACTTGTGGTATTCTTTGATGACCACCTCGATCCTGCGCTTCCAGTAGCTTCCCTCTAAAACGATAGCCTTCCCAACGCAGACCACAGGGAGGTTTGTAGCGGAGGCCGCTCCGCAAATAAAACACAATAATAGAACAGCACATACTATACTGAGGGTGGGGAGGGGGGTTGTGTAGGGGGCAAGGGGGGTGCCTCACCTCAGGTTTGTGGTGGGACTCTGCCTCCAAGCCCTCCAGAGGGGTAACAAAGCCACAGACGGGGTTCCTCCTCTTCTCTACATCTGAACCACAGAAGAAGAACGCAAGTCTCAGCTAAATTATACAGGGCATAATTGAAAAGATGTTCAATGGTTTTACCATGCAGACCACGGATAGAGTTTAATAGCTCTGCTGCTATTGTTTTGTCTGACAGTGGCCAACCACATACTCATCATTGTGCCTTTTAGAATGTCCCATTAGGCTGAATAAGCTGACATATGTGACTCGTAATCATAGAAAGACAGAGAGACAAAGAGAGAGAGAGAGAGAGAGAGAGAGAGAGAGAGAGAGAGAGAGAGAGAGAAAGAGACAGAGAGAGATGCAGAGACAGAGAGATACAGACAGACAGACAGCCAGACAGGATAGCAATAAAGGGATAAGATAAGAGATGAAGGTCTTGAGGAGGAGGTCTGCAGGACTTACACTGAATGAACCAGGCTCTCCAGATTCCATTATTCAGACGGATCTTATCCCTCCACAGTAACCTCAGGCCCTTGAAGGACTTCCACTTTGGAGATACAATTTTACCACTGAAAAGGGAAACCAGTCAATTCAGTACGAATACATAAGAGAGAAAAGACACATTTTCTCTCAAGACAGAAAGAAAGAAAGAAAAGAATACTGCATAATTATTTTTTGTCTTTAAACATTATTGGTTCCTCTCACGACTTGGTTCCTAATTACATGGAAACATACGTACAGTGCATCTCGGAGTGTGCGTGTTCAGTATTTGAACAAAAGATGCACATGCGATGAGACTTGAAGGCAAACAGCCAAAGGCTCTTCCTAACATTTAGGGAGGCTCATCCATCTAAACTCTGACAGGCTGTTTTCCCTCTCTGCCTCTCCGAGGCGACATCCAGGGACACAGGAACCACTTAGATGACTTAGCGCTCGGGGAGTTGCTTAGAAGCCAGGTACAGACTGGATGTTTTTCCAAACGGCAAACACACTTGTTGAGACATTATGTCACTCGATCAGCCAAAAAGGCAGAAGAAGAAAAAGAAAAAGGGGGGGGGGGGGGGGGGGACTTCTGGGGGCGTTTCTATAAGGAGAAATGATGTTCATGCAAAATGTTGTGCTAAAAGTGAGGCTCATATGTTAAATTCAATATTCATTTAGCAGATGCTTTTATCCAAAGCGACTTACAGCAAGTACAGGGACATTCTCCCTGAGGCAAGTAGGGTGAAGTGCCTTGCCCAAGGACACCAACGTCACATTGCAACAGCCGGGAATCCATCTCACAAACATTTGATCAGGAGGCCAACGCCTTAACCTACTGAGCCACCTGAATCTATATTACAGATAAGTTCTGACTCCATGAGTTTGAAACCGGCTGAAAAGTAACGCTCACACATTAACGTTGAACGAATCGTGGTGTGTCCATTAACCCAATTGTTTCGTAGCCACAGCAGATTGCTAAAGATAAATCAATAATGTGACATTATTGACAGGCTTCAAAGCTGTAGTATTGCTGTCTGTGACATGCAGTAATATAACTTTTGAGTGGATCTATCATTTGACACAGGGGGAATCAAAGTGGGACTCTTCTCTTTGCCAAAGGTTACAGACACATCATATTAATAGCAATAGCTATATGGAACATACTTGGCAGAATATATCTAATTCCTGGTAGTAAAATGTTCCTCAAGGTATTTTGTTGATATCTGTAGCTGCCACTGGTGTGACAAAACACAGATCATTTGCAGATCATTTCGAATTAAAGAATGGTAATTACCAAAGGCAATGTATGCTGAACAATGTCTTTTTTTTTAACAAAGGACTAGATCTTTCTGTCTCTCCTTTCTCTCAGTTGCAAAGTATTTCACTGTTGTTGCCAACTGACACCAAAGTCCAGTATGCTGTCAAAGATTTTGAGAGGAGTTGCACAAGCAGGCCAACCACACCACCACACAGTTGTAAGCATAAAAAAAAAAATCAGACCCTTATAATGCACTTGAAACTTGCATTCTACTAACTAAAGGCCTAGGAACGTGTAAAGATGTAAAGCAACAGATACATTTACAGATTCTGCAGATTAATGAGGATACACTAAAGATGCATGGGTACACAGGACTGAACTCATAAGCAAAGGCTTAACGGTACATAATGATTTACCTGTAGGCCAGTGACATGCACTCAAATAACCGGGTGAGGGTCGGGTCAATGCTCAAACTCCCAGAACTGAGCGGACCGAACTTGTACGTTTGACACCACGTCCTGTTCACCGTCTCGAAGTCGTATCCCACCGCGGCTCCGCTTCTTCGCCTCCGGGGAGTGCGGTCACTGTGCGGGGAGGACACCATGAAGTGGCCGCTGTGGATGACCTGCGTGCGGAGCGCAGAAGCTGTAACAGCCGGTCCAGAACCGAGCGCAGGCGGGTGGTCCCCCTCCGGATCCGATTCGGATTCCGAATCGGGGACGTGGTTCGGCTTTGATCGCCCCGACAACCCCGATGACATGCTCTCAACCTTTGACATAGCAGCTACTGATTCGCAGTGGACTTTCCCCCTCCTCCGGGACGTGAGTCCCCAGATATTCTTGCCTGACTAGTCACAGGAGTGCGTAAAGTTGACGCAGAGCACATTTACCGGAGCGCCACTAGACACGCTGCTCCAGATGCCTTTTGTTGCATGGCCAACAGATAGGACTGGTTTAATGTGGCATAAGCTTTTTTTTCTCTTAAAAAAAAGAAAATAATTATATATATAATATTAATGTCAGAATAAACATAACAAATCTGCAGACAGTAGTAACACATCAATGAGGCATAAGCTTTTTTTCTTTTCTTTTTTTCCTTTTTTTATATTAATGTCAGAATAAACATAACAAATCTGCAGACAGTAGTAACTCATCAATGAGGCATAAGCTTCTTCCACATGTCAACTGGGACACAGCTGAGAGTCGGCCATTACAACTCATCTCTTTATCAGCCATGTGAGATCAAGTGAAGTCAGTGACTGTGATGTAGAGAAAGACCCCTGTCCCAACCACAGTCTTCCAGTCGAGGTCATAACTGGTCCAGCCAAATAGATAGAAAGGCGAATTAAAAGAGAGACAAGCACAGCATATGGACAATGCCGTTACGCCATGCTGATAAACAGGCAGACAGAAACTTGGTTTAAGGACAGCAGCAGTATTAGCACACTACCCTTTAAATATACATTTTATGTTGAAGTGAAATGATGAAAGAGCATTTATAAAGGTATTTACTTACATATGATATTATATCAGTAAGTTATTTCTGTTGAATATATAATATATAATATAATTGTCCTTTGTATAATTGCCTGGTGTCCTTGAGTGTCGAGAAAGGCGCCTTCCAAATAAAATGTATTATTATTATTAATTGAAATATTTACGGATCCAACTACATAACCCATAAGGCTTTTCGACAACAGCTTCCGGGTCTCGAGGTTGATTTGTTTGTGAATATGCTAGCAGCGCGCGCTAGTCTACTTTTTTAACGGTTGAATTACCTGTCTTGTTAAATAAACCTGAAATATCATGGATTCTTCTCAAAGACATCGTTCTCTTTACAAAGGGACAACGCCGCCATGGAAAGAAACGTACAGAAAGGTGCGAATAATACGTTACCCTTGTAGTGATGAGCAGAATTAGTTTAGTTAACTTGACACTTTACGTTTATTTCTAGCTAGCTCCAGCCACCTGAATGGCAGCAGCGCTAATGGTTAGCTGCCACCATTCAAATGTTTTTCTCCATAAAGCTACTCTTGCAAGCGAGTTAACAAGCGAGTGGTATTTAGCTAGTACTATATAAAGTAGGTTTAGTTCTTGCAAGCTAGATGTCAAGCTAGTAACGACAATGTGTGTTCCCACTCTGTCCTTACAGCGTTGCGTGGACAGGTTGAAAAACAGCCGCTCCAGATTGCTGGACAGGTACAGGCAAACGGAAGAGACGGAGGGTCGCGATGGCAGATCCCGGGGATCCCAGTCCCTCCTCGTCCAGGAGGTGATGGAGGAAGAGTGGACCGCCCTCCAGCTGTCTAACCGGGGGCTACCCTCCCTGTGGACTAAGGATGGCATTGGCGAGGTGAGGAATTTAGGTCCTGTGTGCCTTGGTAATAATATAACTGATCAAGTTCGTTGGGACAGTTCAGTAAAGTCCTCTTGGTTTTGTTGCAGATGTACAGTGACTTAAAGGAATATGATGAATTAACAGTGTTCGAAGAGATCCAGCAAGAACTTATGTCTCAAGGTAGCCATTTTAACCATGTGGTTTTCACCACAGGATGTTCCTCTAATGTGCTTAACCCCATATCCCCTTGCTTGGCCCTTTACAGAGTTATCCATCATTGAGGAATATGAAAAGAGCTTACAAATGGAGGAGCAGTACTTGCATTCAGTCGTTGAGGGAATGGAGGCAGAGATGGCAATGATATGCCCCATATGTCACGCGTAAGTTCATCCACTGACACAGGAACAGTTGCAATACTTGCACAGGTGTCAAGATCCAGTCCTCGAGGGCCCGCTGTCCTGACAGTTTTAGATGTTTCCCTGCTCCAGCACACCTCCACAGAGCTTGATAACGAGCCTTCGTTAGAATCAGGTGTGCTGGAGCAGGGAAATATCTAAAACCTTCAGGACAGATTGATTATTGATTATTGCACACTTCTTGTCCCTCTCAGAAACAACTTGGCAGTGAACAGCCAATTTACCTCTTGCCTCTGTGGACTGTACATCAACACACAGGTTAGTCTTCTTGATTCAGACTCCATTCCTGTGCTGTAGATCCACCAGCAAGCCCTTTGTGACATTGCTTGTAAAAAAAAAAAAAAGGGCTTTACAAATACATTTTGATTTGATCTAGAATCTCTATCTCTATTTTTTGCTATGCAGGATACACAGAATTTACTTTGGCAGGAAAGAGCAAACATAGAACATATGTAACATAATAATAATAAGGGTAAAACTGAATAAATAAATAAAATATAGTGTAAAATACAAATAAGATTAAAAAAAAAGTAGGCACTAGCTGTACAGATGGGGGGGAATATAACTATAGTAAGAGAGTGTAGAAAAGAATGGGTATATATAGTACAGGGGGAGGGGGGTGTATACACAGTAGTGCAAACAGTGGTGCAAAATCCCAGTGGTAAGTTTTTAAGGTGTCATGTGCTGACATGATGGGCGATGCTGTGATGATTTCCTCCAGGTGAAGGGCGTCACCCCGGTGATGCTGCAGAACCTTCTGGAGACGAGGGTCATGGAGCACATGGAGGCGTGTCTTCACAACCCCGTGTTCTCCATGGCCTCAAACGTCGACGGCTCGCCAAACCTCCTGATCAGCTGCAAGGTATCTCCTCACCTCCAGTCACAGTATTTAAATCAGTGGTCCCCAACCCTGGTCCTCAGGGCCCAATGTCATGCATGTTTTAGATGTTTCCCTGCTCCAACACACCTGATTCAAATGAATAGGTCCTTACGAAGCTCAGCAGAAGCCTGATAATGACCCTTTTTCTCAATCAGGTGTGTGGGAAGGAGGAAACATGTAAAACATGCAGGACAGTGGGTCCTGAGGACCAGGGTTGGGGACCACTGATCTAAAACATGCAGGACAGTGGGTCCTGAGGACCAGGGTTGGGGACCACTGATCTAAAACATGCAGGACAGTAGGTCCTGAGGACCAGGGTTGGGGACCACTGATCTAAAACATGCAGGACAGTAGGTCCTGAGGACCAGGGTTGGGGACCACTGCTTTAAATGATCAGACCTTCAGGCCAGTCAGATGTACTGTTTAAGTCTTGTTAGTATTTATGTCTCTTTGTTTTCAGGTCTGTGACTACCTCTCTGTGGTTGTGTGAAGGGCGTTTGGATTGTCTTGTTGCGAGCCCTGTGTTACCGGGATGATTTTGTTTCCGCACTCAAATGTGCTTTTATTTCTGTGAAATAAAGATTTGTATACATGTTCATGGCTTTGAGTTTAATAAAAGTTAACGCTAACAGCTACAGAAGTATCTTAAGTCCAGTTATTCATGTGAAAGTGTGAACAGTACTTCCACTATCTCTTTCCACTGACAAACACCTGTGTTCTGGCCCCAAGTCACATGACAATTTCAAACAGGTGGCTAATAAAACAATGGTGTTAATCTACCTTCACTTGGTCAACAACTGAGTAGTCACTGTTATATCAAACTGTTTTATTCTGCATATATTATTACAGACTTACACATGGCCGGTTTATCTATTATGCTTTGGACAATTAAGTATTATATTAACCCAATTAGTTACAGGAAGGAGACAGGAACATTTACAGAACAATGTCTGCAGCAAAGCAATCCAATATAAGCCTATCTGAACAGATTTGCTGCAGCCCTCTCACTGACCAACCGTGAGCCCAAATAAGGGCCAAAGTTGAGTGCCAATACAGGTTGTTTAAATTAACAGGGGTGGGTCTTACAAAAAAAGATCAACGTTGTCTTTTATGTGCATTAACTACATTTGACAAAGCCACTGAGATCTTCCAGGAACTTGATATATTCTTGGTGCTCGACAGCGGAGCTTAGCTCGATCAGTTCATCAGCGAATGTGTTGTCTACTCCTCGGTCAGCCAGGAAGTCCATCAGGTGGTCGTACAAGGCCTGTAAGATTACTGCTCAGTACTCGGATCCATTCACGTGTTTGGAAAAGAAACATGGTGTGTGTTTGTGAAACGTCTTACCCAGTCCAGAGAGTCTGTGCTGAGTGTGTAGCTGGTTTCTTTCCAGTCCGAATCTCCTTCTGGCTGGAAGCTGACCTCACGGATGGCAAAGATGTCACTCTCCTCCTCTCCTTCCCCATGCCCTGCCTGAAGAAGTGAGAAATGATCCCTTATTAGTCCCCTAGTGGGGAGATTTCACAGGCGCACACGTATTCAATGCGTTGGCCGGGATTCGAACCCCCACCGGGAATGAAACCCAGGCCTTCTGCTGGTAGGGAAGAATCCTACCACTGAACCACCGGTGCTGCCAACCCCCCACCAAAGTCAACATAACTTTATCTATCGACAAGTTATAAACATCCTAATATAATCAGACGCAGCTTGGATGTCTAACTGGCTGTTGAATGGATTGCGACTCACTTCATCTTCAGGATAATGACAGTCGAAGACCAAAGAATGTTTGGCTGATTGTTTTGTTACTTCGACTACAAAGTTGGGTGTCGAAACGATCTCCGGCTGTAAAAGAGAAACAGGCACAGTACAGGCAATTCAGTTAGATGAACATGAATCAGAATGCAGTGTGGTGCATAGGGGGAGGCTAGTCTTTGCAATGTCACCTCATTCTCTGCTGACTTCTGTTGTCCCTGTTCAGGCTCTTCTTCGAAGTTAGGTGGAATACTGTTGTTGACGTTGAATGTGACCGTCACTCTTCAGAGCAGGAATGAGCAAACATTAAAATACATTCATTTTATGAATATGCACAAAAAAGTATAAAGAAGAATAAATACTCATTTAGCAGACGCTTTTATCCAAAGTGACTTACAGTAAGTACAGGGACATTCTCCCTGAGGCAAGTAGGGTGAAGTGCCTTGCCCAAGGACACAACATCACATAGCCACAGCCGGGGTTCGAACTCACGACCTTCAGCTCATGAGGCCAACGACCTTAACCCGCTGAGCCATCTAAGCCAATCGCATAACATTTTGAAGTGCGTTCTTACTTCTCTCCTGAGATAGTGCGGTTTAGTTTAACCTCTGTGCCGTTCATCACCATCTCCCACCCTCCAGACATTTTCGGAAGGGACGCGCTTTTCTGGATCTTCTTCTCTTCCTTGATTTCATCCGACAGGAAATCTCCAAAGGCTTTGTCTCCTGTCATCAAATAACCATGGAAAAGTGTCATCATGTCTAACTCAAGCAAGTTACGCTACATTGTAACCTGTTCTGCATTGTATAACCATTCCAGCCAATGCATGAAAGCTGCAATCAGTGGAAAAGTATAAAGGTTACGGTTCACTTGATGTGTTTTAGATGGTTCCCTGTTCCAACACACCTGATTCAAACGAATGGGTCGTTATCTAGCTCTGAAGAGTCCTGGTGACGAACATTAATTAGAATCAGGTGTGTTGGACCAGGGAAACATCTAAAACATGCAGGACAGTGGGCCCTGAGGACCAGGGTTAAGGACCACTGATCTAAAACATGCAGGACAGTGGGTCCTGAGGACCAGGGTTAGGGACCACTGATCTAAAACATGCAGGACAGTGGGTCCTGAGGACCAGGGTTGGGGACCACTGATCTAAAACATGCAGGACAGTGGGTCCTGAGGACCAGGGTTGGGACCACTACTAGACAGTAGTATGATATTCGGGTTGCTCTTCATTGTCATACTGTAACACCATCACAAAATGCTAGCTTAGCACCTCGCTATATCTAACCATTTCATCATCCCCACCATGTCCTGTAACCTGTAATGATTTTAAACAACTATAAGGATAGTTGAAAGGCCCATGTGGGTTAATATAATGTTGTAGCCTAGCTAACCTGACCAGATAACTACACACTTTGACATTTAGCCAATAAATGTACCTTCTGTGTGCAAACCTTCACATCCACACGATACTGAAGCATTCAGACCCTTGGAAGTGAGCAGTTTGGATCTGTAACCCGAAGAAGCTCCATTATTGTTCATCATCCAGAGGGACCGAGTGAAAGGCCGGGTGGTGGCCGAACTCAGAGAGCATAACGCCGGTCTTGGAAGAGGTAACGCTCGGGCCGAAGACGCGGTGACGGTGGAATATCGAACCGCGGTTCCAACCGCACGGGTCAAATATTTTAGCATGATATACGTATATAAAGAGGTAATAATACGGTTTCCAATAGATAAGAGTTTGATGAGCCCCCGAATTCAGAGAAGTTTCAAGTACTTTGGCACCGACGCTACACCAACCAGACTGCGGGAACACACGTGTGGAAGGACAGCCTGACCTCTCATATCAACGACCCTTGAACCGGATATGGTAAGAAACAATTCGGTTTTAAGCATAGACATTATAAATGTATTAAATACAATTTATGATATAGATTTATAATGTCTATGGTTTTAAGAAAAGGTTTTATGAGCTTTATACAATTAGAAGAAACAAGAAATAAGAAACAATTCAGTTTTAAGCATAGACATTATAAATGTATTAAATACAATTTATTATATAGATTTATAATGTCTATGGTTTTAAGAAAAGGTTTTATGAGCTTTATACAATTATAATGTGGATTTAAAGTAACCTTTCGTATCCATTTTATATCATCTGAAAAACTGTAAAGGGTGAGGTTAATTTAGTTCAGATGAGCGGAGAATTTGTACACAAAATTATTACATATCAGTTACTTACAACGTAAACACTTTTTATAACTCCATTTTACATAATGTATTTTATTGCAGTTGCCACTTAGAAGATAAAATAACTATTTATAAATTACAGTAGATTCAGAATGAGAATATTCCAGAACATTGTTCATTATAAAAGAGAATACATCAATTCTAAATAGTGTATTTAATTTCCTGTATACTGTATGTATCAAAGACCTGAGTGATCGAATCGATCTCCATGCATTGCATACCATTTAGGGTGCAATTATGTTGATTCCCTTGAAACAGGATTCACAAAGTGACTTGGATTACAGAAACATTCTGTACCTTTTTCAAAACTCGTGAACTTGTATCCTGTATTGTAGCTTTAGCTACAAAGCATGCATTGGTGTTTGAAGTGCAGGTTAAACGTCAGATTGACTACATTACATGTGTATTTATACCCTTCAAGAAAAGCACTGTACTCTTTCTGCAAACTAATCAGCAGGTTGTGCTGTTTTCAGAATCAGGGGATCTTGCTTTGTTCAATATGAGGGTTTTTAAACCATTCTTTCCTTTCCTTATTGTTGTGTGCTGCAATGGAACATGCAAAATGTTATATCTATGACTGAACGTGAGCATTAGAACATTTGCCAAAACCCACTTTGCAGGTTGAGGCAAACGGTTGCAGGCACAAGAAATGCCTCAAGAAAGAAAAAACGTTTTGGTTCCGAGTTCGGAGTAATATTCCTGGTGAACTAGATGAAAGAGAAGTCTCTGCTATCAGTCCATGCCTGCTACTTCTTCAAGTGGAGGTAGTGGACCATCCAATCCATAACATCTGTGGAATCAGGAAATGTTCTGCTTTAGAAACAAGCAGTAACCAAATATCATCTAGCAAAATGTTTTGGAAACCGTAAAAAAAGACAAAAATAGAGAGAATCCCATCATGCACTGTCACTGGCTGGGAAAACAAGATAGTGACCTGGAACATTTGGCTAAGCTGCAGTCCTGGCCTCCCCATTGGCTAACTTTTGACGGGGCGGAGTTTGCGGCGGAAGTACTCCGGCGCGGCGTCCACCAGCCAATCGGCGTCCACCAGACAGAGGTCCCTCATGTAGCAGCGAGAGGTGTGCAGCAGCTCGTTGAAGACCACGTAGGCAGGCTTGGCCTGGAAGAGCACGGAGGAAGGGTGGATGGCCACAGGCTGGTGCGTGTCCAGGGCTAGGTAGCTGCCGTCCAGCTGCAGTTCTGCAGCGTTCACAAACATCCCGTGGGCCAGGCAGCGGCGGACAGACACTGTGTCCGGCCCACACGACTCCAGTTTCAGGCCCAGCTGAGAAACCACAGGCAGGATGTTGTCAAACGATAATGCACATATGAACCGGATACCAGTTCCAATAAACCAAAACAAATAAATAAAATACCAATACAAATAAATAATATATAATGAATACATAAATAATATATAATAAATACATAAATAGTATATATAAAAATAAAATAAAAATAAATAAAATTTAATAAATACAAATTAATTACATGAATTAATATAATACATAGAGGGGTTTGTGGTTAATAAATAAATAAAATTAACAATAAATACCAATGAGAAATACATTAATAAATGCACCGGGGGGGTGGTACCTTGAGGCAGATCTCTCGGAGCTGAGCACGCACTTCCCCAACCAGGCACATGTTCCTGCTGTTGACAAAGTTCTCCCGACACCATTCCTGAAACGAAGCACTCGACACTGAATCTACCACTTTAAGAAAGCCACTTCTCATTTGTTTTACGACAGCAAAAACAGCATGTAATGTCCAGACTAGACGAACATGAAGATCTGCTCACCTTGTTCCCGGCCATTTTTTTGAAGGCTCTGTAGATGCTGAGGAGCGTCATGTGGTCGCCCTCGCTGGAGGAGAACTTCCTGCGTGCGGCCAGAACTTCCTCTCGGCGGGCAGGTGGGTTGTAGAGCACCGAGTCCACAGACAGCAGGGACACGATGGTCAGGACCTCCTCGGAACAGGAGAAGTCTGGAGACAGCAAGATGGTCTGCAGAGAGAGAAAGAGCGAACATGATTATTAAAGAGTTGTGTTATGCTTTTATAGCTTTTCCCTTGCAACTTATCGGTTCTCAAGATGCATGTTTCACGATCTAAAAGCCCACTGTGTTCGGGGTCTATCGCGTTGCTACGCTCAGTGACCGATGCTCTTTGTAAAAGCTCTCTCTTGTAAGTCGCTTTGGAGAAAAGCGTCGGCTAAATGAATACATGTTTTGATAGAAGCTCAAAGAAGGTGCATATGGCTGAAAGTGAGAGAGTAGGAGTGAGTGAGAGAAAGAGAGCCATGTAGAAGTAGACCCTCCCTAGCTGAGAACCAAGCCACACTTTCCTGGAGTTTGCAGGAGTCCCTTTTTATATATCAAACCCTCTGGGTGCGTGTCTTACTTTAGCATAGCGGGGCTCCAGGGGGAAGCTGGCCATCTTCTTCCCCAGGGCCGTGAGGGACAGCTGCTCCTCTTTCCTCTCCACGGCTCCCAGCAGCTCCAGCTGATCCGCCGCAGAACGCATGGCCTCTGCCCAAGCACACACATCATTACATTTACATTTAGTCATTTAGCAGACGCCCTTATCCAAAGCGACCTACAGCAAGTACAGGGACAAGTAGGCAAGTAGGGTGAAGTGCCTTGCCCAAGGACACAACGTCATATAGCCACAGCCGGGAATCAAACTCGCTACCTTCCGATCACTAGCCCAACGCCTTAACCGCTAGGCCACATGACTCCACACCATCGCACAACGTTAATGCGGCTCGGTGCTAACGAGGAGGAATGCAGGTCTGACTGAAGACTTACCGGGGGAAGGCTTGGACATGAAGTCAAAGTTCATCACGTCTGGAATGCCCAGAGCCATGAGCTGGAGAACCACGCTGGCTAAGTTACACCTACACACACACACACACACAAACAAACACACAAGGGAAAAGAGAAACAGAACACTCAATCACGATGACCTAGATGTGCTGCAGCACAGTCAGCTGTGAGGTTTCCCTGCGTCAGCCTCTCTGTCCCGCGGGCCTCCACAGAACACGGTCCCCCCCCGCCTCACCTCTGGATCTCAGGCACGGTCATGGGGATGAGGTTGTCAAACTCCTCCTCGGTGTAGAGGCGGTAGCAGGAGCCCGAGTCCTCCCTGCCAGCCCTGCCTGCTCGCTGCCAGGCCTGGGCTTTAGACACCCGCTGCACTGCCAGCACTTCCAGACCGCTTTCTGTGGGCAACGCACACATCAGTACCAGAGGAACTGTTAAACCAGAAGGAAGACGGAGAGACGTTCCCAAGAGTGAAGCCTTACCTGGATTGAAGCGCTTGGCTTTCACCATGCCTGTGTCTATGACGTATTTGATCCCTGAGATTGTGACGGACGTCTCGGCAATGTTGGTGGAGAGGATGATCTTTCTGCAACCCTGGAACAGCAAGGACAGAGCATGTCTGAGGGAAGCCGTGCTGTAAGCATTTCACAGTGGGAATGCTGTTGTGAAGGAGGGAGTTCAGCAGCTGAGGCAGAGGAGCTGAGGCAGAGAGGGCTGAGGCAGAGGAGCTAAAGCTGAGGGGCTGAGGCAGAGGGATTGAGGCAGAGGCGGCTGAGGCAGAGGGGCTGGGGCAGAGGAGCTAAGGCAGAGGGGCTGAGGCAGAGGGGCTGAAGCAGAGGAGCTGTGACAGAAGAGCTGAGGCAGAGAGGCTGAGGAGGAGCTGAGGTAGAGAAGCTGAGGCAGAGTGGCTAACGCACAGGAGCTGAGGGGCTAAGGCAGAGGGTTTGAGGCAGAGGAGCTGAGCCAGAGGGGCTGAGGCAGAGGAGCTGAGGATGAGGAGCTGAGCCAGAGGGGCTGAAGCAGAAAGGCTGAGCAAGAGGGGGTTGAGGCAGAGGAGCTGTACCTTGGGGGCAGGATGGAAGACTCGGAGCTGCTGGGTGGGGGGCAGGGAGGCGTACAGGGGGATGACCAGGATGGGCCCACAGCTCTCCGGCAGGTGTTTGGCAATGTCTCGACAGGTCCGCGCCAGAGCCTCTATCTCCTCCTGACCCGTCATGAACACCAGGATGTCGTGACATGGAGGGGCCTCCTGCTCAGAGCGTGCACACACACACACACACAGACACACACAGACAAACAGACACACGCACAGACAGGCACACGCAAAGACAGGCACACAGAGACAGACACACAGAGACAAACACACACACACACACAGACAGATACACACGCACACAGACAGACACACACACAGACAGACACACACACACACACACACAGACAGACACACAGACACACACACGCACACACAAACGCGCACACAGACACACACAGACAGACACAAACACATACGCACGCAGACACACACACAAACACACACAAAGAGACATACACACAGACACACACAAAGAGACATACACACAGACACACACACACACACACGCCATCTCACAGTCAGACTCGGGATAAGTGAGCGTGTCATAACATGATGGAGCGTCCCCCGCGTGCATGCATACAGGCAGCTGTCCGTACCTGATGAATCTGGAATATTGACACCAGGGCAGCTTGGAGGTAGTCCGACTGGGGCTGTTTGGTGTAATAGATCTGGATGGGGTGCTGCCTCCCCTCCAAGTACAACACAGGAGACTTGTTGAAGTAGCGGGAGAACAGGTCCACATCCATGGTGGCTGACATCACAATCACCTACATGGAGAGAAATGACAGTTGAGGCGATCTCGTCTCAGGGCTTTTATCAATCACACGTAGGAGAGCTCACACACAAATCTGTTCTTATCATGTTACATATATGTTCTATGTTGCTTTTCATTTGTTTTTAAATGTCTTCACGGACTTGCTCCTCAGTATCTGTCAGACCTGATTCAGCCCTACGCCCCTGTGCGCTCACTAAGGTCAGCAGATCACTCCTTATTAGTGGTCCCAAAATCAAGGAGGAACGTTAGAGGGGATCGCTCCTTCTCTGTCGCGGGTCCAAAACTATGGAACGCGCTGCCACTGCAACTTAGACAGGCAGAGTCTATATCAGTCTTTAAGTCGGCTCTAAAGACTTATCTTTTTACCTTAGCTTTTCAGTAATGTGTTGACTTTTACAGTGTGTTTCTATTTGTTGAGTTTTTACCAATTGTTGTGTTGTTTTTACTGTGTATAGTGCGTGTCTATTTATTGCGTTTTTAATATTGCTATGTACTGCACTTTGGTCAACCGTGCTGTTTTAAAGTGCAATAAAAATAAAGTTGGATTGGATTGGTCTTCCCTGCCAATGTAAATTCTGTGTTTGTATAACTTACATAGCGATTAAAACCGATTCTGATTCAGTGACAGTGTCCTACCTTCAGCGGCAGCTTGCTCTGCTCTCTGCGTTTGCGCTGGGCCGTCTTCACCACCCCGAACAGGACGTCGGTGTGGACGGTGCGTTCGTGGGCTTCGTCCAGGACCACCACGGTGTAGCGCAGCAGCAGGGGGTCTCCGATGGCCTCCCGCAGCAGCATGCCGTCCGTCATGAACTTCAGCTTGGTCTCCGACGACGTGACGTCCTCAAACCGCACGGTGTAACCGACCTGGGCACGGGGGTCAGACGGCTCAACGGTTAAGGCGTTGGCCTCGCGATCGGAAGGTTGTGGGATCGAGCCCCGGCTGTGGCTACATGACGTTGTGTCCTTGGGCAAGGCACTTCACCCTACTTGCCTCAGGGAGAACATCCCTGTAATTACTGTAAGTCGCTTTGGATAAAAGCGTCTGATAAATGAATAGATGTATATGTAAAGTCAGGATCGATTTAGGATTTCGCCTGTGATTACCAGCTTGCCGAGTTGGGTTTTCCTCTCCTCTGCCACCCTTCCTGCCAGGGAGATCGCTGCCACTCGTCGAGGCTGGGTGATGGCGACGATGCCCTGCCGGCCGATCCCTGCCTCGAACAGATACTGAGGGATCTGTGTGGTCTTCCCAGAACCTGTCTCACCTGATGGACAGGAGGACAGCATCGAGGCATGAGAAATACACTCAAACCTTCAGAGTGATCAGATTGACTACCACTGACATTTACATTACATTTATTCATTTAGCAGACGCTTTTATCCAAAGCAACTTACAGTAAGTACAGAGACATTCTCCCTGAGGCGAGTAGGGTGAAGTGCCTTGCCCAAGGACACAACATCATATAGCCACAGCCGGGGCTTGATCTCACAACCTTCCGATCATGAGGCCAACGCTTTAACTCGTTGAGGTATCTGACCCCCCAAAGCCATGCGCAAAGTGCAGCTGCAAGCACGATCGAGAGCATTCTTACCTATCAAGACTGCATTGTGGAGCTGTCTAAGTTGGATGATGAGTTGACACTTGGCCTGATAGATCGGAAGGTGTTTCCTTTGGATCTCTAACGGAACAGATGCGCTTCCTTTTCTGGGTAGCAGCATGCCAGGCTTCTTATCCAGACCGAAAAAAGGTGACCCCGGCTTGAATTTCTTCGCCGGAGGATGATCGGGGTAGTGGGGCATGGTCTATAGAAAGCCGCGTTACAAATGAAACCTAAGTCGAGCGATGTATATTATTCTAAAAAGGAAATTATGGACTTTAATGGTCTGTGACAGACGATCCTCGCACCGTTTGTTTACTTCGTCAACTGCACATTACTGCCCACGTGGTGTGAAGAGTCGCGGATGGTATGACGTCATTAGGACCTCTAGTGGGGATAAGGTGAACTCCTCCGTCAAATGTGCATGACCTTTAAGGCAGAGGTGTCCAATCCTGGTCCATGAAGGTCACTGTCCTGACAGTTTTAGATGTTTCCCTGCTCAAACACACTTGATTCTAATGATCAGGCGTCCACAGAGCTTGCTAATGACCTGTTCATTAGAATCAGGTGTGCTGGAGCTGGGAAATATCTAAAACTGTCAGGACAGTGGCTCTCGAGGACCAGGATTGGACACCCCTGCCTTAAATTTAAGGAATGGATAGTTTGAGTGACAGCTTGCGTTGACTAATGAAATGAAAATCATGCACCATAATATAAAACACTGAAGAAACTATACAAAACCATATTGTGAGTGTTACCTAGTCCTCCATTCAAAGCTTTTTCAACAGGGTGCAATTTGGGAAATGTTATAGGATTATTTACAATTTTTGAAAGAAACACATGCACCTATATAGCCATGCAAAGATAATAGACTCCAGAGATAATGCATTTCTAGAACATGTCTATTTCCGAGGCTTTTACAAATTGTGACTATCTCTGTATGCCATACAGGAAATGTCATGGGCAATTATACTGACTCATTGTTGGAGGGAGTAAAGGGTGTCTACTCAATGTGACGTTGATCGATGTATCTGTGAAATTTGCCTTGAGATTAAACTAAGACCGAGCCTTTTGTGAAAACGGGTTAGGGTTAGTAACCCTAAGTCATTGTTTGGACAGTGAGAGAGAGAGAGAGATGAATATGGAGAGATGGCACTGTAAATAAAAGGAAATGGGAGATTAAATGGTGACAAGGACAAAGACCGAAGAGAGTGGATAGAGACAGAGAGAGACAGAGACAGACAGAAACAGAGACAGACAGAAACAGAGACAGAGAGAGACAGACAGACAGACAGACAGACAGACAGAGAGACAGAGACAGACAGAGAGACAGACAGAGAGACAGAAAGACAGACAGAGACAGACATACAGACAGAAACAGAGACAGACAGAAACATAGACAGACAGACAGACAGACAGAGTCACAGAGAGTGTGAGAGAAAGGGAGAGAAAGAAGCGTAAGAGAGAGATGAAGGGTGTCAGTGAGTGAGAGTGAGCGAGAGAGTGTGTAAAAAACAAAGGGAAAGTCACAGCAAGAGAAGAGAGCGTGAGAGAGAGAGAGGGTGTGTGAGAGAGAGACACTAAGTCAGAGAGAAGGAAGTCCACCACCACAGTGTGGCTGTTGGTTTAGAGAGGCAGAGCACCTCTTCCTTTAAAAGGAGGAGCAGTTTCAGCAGAGAGAGGAGAGGCAGCACCAGGGTGGATGTATAACAGTGTGGCGGAGGGGGCCTCATCTCCTCCAGTCGGCCACAGCATGAAGAGCTACATCTCCAACGCTCTTTCGGACTTCTTCTTCGAGTACGAGACCCCCCGCCAGGTGCTGGTGAGGGACAGGAGGGTGGGGGTCGTGTGTCGCCTGATCCAGCTGGGGGTCCTGGCTTACATCATCGGGTAAGGTCCCCCTTCAAACACACAGCACCTGTGTTTTCCGTCTCCTGTGAATAGAGAGGGTTTGTGTGTGTGTGGGAGCTGCCCTTATGCGTGCTCCAGCATGTCAGTGACTTCCATGCATTCCCACCGGGAGTTGACCGGTCACCTTCAAGACACTTCCATGTTCCTCTAAGAAAGTGTTGGGAAACATGTGGTTGGATACTTTCATTAATTTCATTTAGCAGACGCTTTTATCCCAAGCGACTTACAGCAAGTACAGGGACATTCTCCCTGAGGCAAGTAGGGTGAAGTGCCTTGCCCAAGGACACAACATCACATAGCCACAGCCGGGAATCGAATTCACAACCTTCCGATCATGAGGCCAACGCCTTAACCCGCTGAGCTACCTGACTTAATGTCATCAATAATGTAGTCGTTTACACAGGAAAAACGTGGTCTAAATTGTTGTTCACATAATCTCACCGGACAGTTATCTGACAGTTTGTGTCATGGAGTTATGGCAGGAAATATAGCTGTCGTAATATAGTTCTAATCCTCCTAGAGTTAGCTTTGAGGCCAGTACCATTTCAAAACACTTCTTGAACTCCAGTTGTAACATTTAGTTTCATGTTGAGACAGCCTCACTGCATGCCTAGCAGTCTGCTCACAGATCTACCAAGGAAAACATCCTTTCATACCAAACACCTCCTTACATTCCTGCTTCTACATGTAGCTGTTTACAAATCGTAGAGATGATGCAAGACGGCAAACAGACATTCTTAATGTACCTTTTTAAATGCATATCAAACAGCATTTGTGTATGGGTGTGTGTGATTAGATTAGATTCAACTTCATTGTCATTACACAGGTACAAGTACAGGGTAACGAAATACAGTTAGCATCCAACCAGAAGTGCAAAACAGTTATTTGAACAGAATATAACAGTATACTCAGAATATACACAGTATGTACGGTACAATCAGAATATACAGAGTGAATGGGTGTGTTTAGGCATTAGGACCTGAGGATCCCTAAAATGCGATGAACTGGTTCTGGCATGTGCTATCAGAGATAACAATCAAACATGGGCATTGTCGTGGCTCCTGTATGCTGCTGCAAGAATCATGATGCATGTTAGACCAATAGGGGCAAGGCTGAGGGTCGTGCATGATCATGATTGGACCACACAGTTCAAGATGTGTTGGATTGTGACGTCTGTTAAAACTCTGTGTTTATGGTATCGCAGTTACAACAGACGAGGGCCATAGATACTTCTTTTGTGCCACGAATGTTTGCTTAATCTGAGGTCAGTGTAGCTGTGACCGTCACATTTAGTTAATGTTCTCATGTTTACATTCTCAGAGATGCCTTTGTGGCTTGTGTAACCACATAGCCACCTAGGCTGAAATTTAGAAAATCAACAAATGGTCAACCACAGAATAAGAAGTCAAAAGAATTGTCCACGTACCATCAAAATAAATATTTCACATTTAGCAGACGATGTTATCCAGAAGGATTTACAGCAAGTACAGGGACATTCCCCCCTGAGGCAAGTAGGGTGAAGTGCCTTGCCCAAGGACACAACGTCAAGTTGCCACAGCCTGGAATTGAACTCCCCAGCTTCTGATCCCGAGCCTACTGCCCTCACCGCGACTCGTTTTACAAAAGGTGACATTAATTTGTGCCTTGATGATCTAGCCACGTTTAATATCCTCCCTCCACAAGATTTCAGGACAGCCCATGTGAAACCTTCTCCTCCATCTACATCCATCAGGCCACATTAGCCCGGGCTTTGATGGACAAGGAGCCCGATGTGATTAGGAGGCTGTCCAAGCCTCTCCTCCTCAGGACCTGACGTCGCTGGCAGCCAGAATCAGGAAGCCGGAGCCTTTCTACATTAGATCAGACAGCCGTGGATGGAGCCTTGCTTCAGACCTGAGGAGGAGAATCCGTCAGAGCACAAAAGCCATTTATTCCCACATCAGACAGTTTGCTTCTCTCTCTGGTCCACCAAACCAGAAAGCCGCTGGAAAGAGATCAAACACTGATTAAACTTAGATTATTCTGCTAGAAGATATCGTCTCTTCATTACACGCTTTGGTTATCATTGTTTCCATAATAAGGAAGTTTAAAAAAAAAACTTTCCTGCAAAACTCATATTTCTCAAACAACCAATTCTAGAAATGTCCTAAAGACTGAGATGTTGTAATAGTGAAATACAGTTTTGGGATAGGGTGCCATCTGGGCAGAGCAGGATATGATCTTATCTGATAAGGTGTCAGGCTGGTACACTATAAAACGAATTGAATATAAAACGAGGTAAACATAGTCTCATGTTCCCTGTTTCTGGTTTCATTATCCGTAAGTATCACTATTACAAGGTGTATGGGTTTCAATTACTGAACTCGGTTAAACCAACATATGCTAATATCAATTAGGGCTAGGCGGTGTCGAATAGTTTCAGTAACTGTGAAACCGAAACATTTTATCTACCCACAAGTCAAATAATCACCGATCGCATAACAACATAACTTTTTTTTGCATCGCTTAACATATATTTGGAGAAGGATTATGAACAGTGTTTGCAGTATTTAGTACCACATTTAGTACAGCGCCCTGAGATATTGCAGCTCAGTACCAAAAGCTACAACTTCACATTCCCCCCGGCAATGATCGCTCTGACATTGAGATCAAACTAACTCCACCATGATGATCTTTTCCATGCAGGTGGGTGTTCATCTACGAGAAAGGCTACCAGTCATTAGACACGGCAGTGGGCTCCACCTTCACCAAGATGAAGGGAGTGGGCATCACCAACATCAGCGGCCGGGAGAGAGTCTGGGACGTGTCCGACTATGTTTTCCCTGAGCAGGTGGGTGATTGGCTGGCCATGGCGCTACTGAAGCACCAGGATCCACATCAGGATAGTGTATGTAACTGAGACTGACATGATGACAGAACAAAACATAGATCCAGTCATATGTTTAAACATTCTGGGGAAATGTGTTACAATAGTTATGTAATATTGCCTGACACACGATGACAACATCAGTGCAAATGTAACTTTATTTTCCATAGTTTAATCCACTTCACAGGCAAAGTAGACCAAATAAAATAAGAGGACACTGAGCAAACAAAGTTATTGTTTGACTATAAGTATCCAGCCCTTATTGACACGGACAGATACATCAATATAGAAATAGAAGACTCTCATCTGTGTGCACACTGATGTTTGCTGTGAGGCGTGGTTGTATCTCATTCATTGTAGCTCTATAACTCTAGGTTGTTTGACCAACGATGTTTAGATGTCGAATAAAACCTGAATCAAACAGTCAATATTGGAGCAGAGTCTCTGTTATGTCCATGGGAGCTGTCTTTCATCAGAGACTTTAAATAATGACCCACGTAGTCTTTCCCGTGACTTCTACTCACACATCAGAAGATTTAAGAAGTAAACGATGAGCAGGAGATGCAAGCAGCAGTCAAACCCTGCGATGAATTAAATAATCCTTAAACAAATGTATCGTAGTCACTCCGTTGAGGTCTTTCCGGACGTGCAGTAAACAGAATTGCAGGAAGTCAATTACGAAAATAGTTAACTAGGTTAGCAAGTTTAGTTACAACACGGACGATCTATCTTTGAATACGGTCAATAGAGTTTAGCACTGTGAGAAAATTACATATACTAATGCTGCCTAGCCAGGAAGGCTCCACTAGGTCTCATTAAGACAGGGCCACATTTCCTGTTCTGTACATGGTTTCTCTGGGCAAGGTTACAGTTACAGCTTGACCACAGGCCCGGACAGGGGAAAGATGAAGGCTGTGGCCAGTTAGTGACCGGTTAGACCAGCCTGTCCTATTTCCATAGCAAAAACAGCTAAAAGGACTTTAGCCCTTACATGGTGAAATGTCTTCAAGCCCCACGGGGTCTGCAAAGAGTCATGGTGTAACCTTTCAGAGGACTAACAACGCCCCTCATGACATCCTGGTACAATGGCCTTTGCAGGTAAAATTGAATGGAAAAAAGGATACAAGAAGTAGCCAGTAATATTAATTTATGTTATCAAATCTCTACCTCTATTCATATATATATACCAACTCTAAGTAAAATGCAATGTAAAATCCTATAGGCCAACTCCAACAAAAAACAAAATATCTCACTTTTTAGACTTTCCACATTTTCTAATCTTAACGACATCCCGCCTGGTTTCCCAGGGAGATTCTTCTTTTGTTGTGATGACAAACTACATCGTAACCGAGGGTCAGCAGATGGGGAACTGTCCAGAGGTATGTATCTCCACTTGTCTCTCTTAGAATCTTCGTCCTTGGTTCTGTCTCTTGAGCAATACTGTTTAAGGAAATAATTTTCCGGAATACAAATAAATAAATAAAACTGCAGTCTCCTTACTCATCAGCCTTGCTATTAAATGTCATGAGCAGAATTTAAATTGGAACAGTATTAATCGTTTATGGTTTTTGGCCAAAACATTTGATTTCTTCTCTCGCGCACACACACACACACACACACACACACACACACACACACACACACACACACAGAAACTCACACACGCAAACACACACACACAGAAATAAACACACACAGAAACACACACACACACACAGAAATACACACACAGAAATACACACACACACACACAGACTGACCCAGTCCCCTCCTGTCTTGCAGCTCCCAGACAAGAACCTTTGCCGTTCAGACCATGATTGTGAAGAAGGGGAATACAAACGTACGGGACATGGTAAAGCTCTGGCGGCATGACAGTGTGACCACCCCCTCTCACTGACTAACCGTCCTCTGTATTGCTGTTGCTAAGCTAAAATAAGCTAAGCTAAACTCAAATAAACTAAGTTAAGTTAAACTAAGCTAAGCTAACCTCTCCTCACCCGGCACACTATGCTCCCCTCTACCTTATTTACATAGACATTCATAATCTCCAGTAACCTTACAGTTAGCTAACTAGTCTGTTTAATAGATGAGAAAGTTCATCATTAATTCTAGTGGGGACACAGGCAGTCTTAGAGACAATGAGCCCAGGTGGTCACATTGTGGCGTGTAAGGTAAACTTTCCCACTGGCGGGAAAGTGAGTCACTATCCTCCAGAAAGGGGCAGGGCCGACAGGGGTGTGGATGAATGGTCTAGTGGTGGCGAGCTTGAAGAACACAGAGGAAACCATACTGGTGAGAACACCCTTGTTCTTAAGCTTTATGAGCGAAACCATATTGGACCGCACAGCTCTGGCTAAACGCAAAGATAAACATTTCCACTCTCCCTGCATTCCCCAAACTAGCCAGAAAAAAAAATGCTTGATTAAGATCAACAACTGGGCTGGGTTCGTGAGAGGCCATTGGTTTTACATTGTTGCAGGCTGTGTACACCCCCCCCCCCCCAGCCCTTGCACGTACGTTCAGCCCCACATTAAACACACGGAGATACATGTAAACACACATTAATCAGAGATCCACTCTCACCGGCGTACACAGCACAAACACACCCAGACAGAGGACATCCCGGTCTAATAAACCCAAACGTACATCCCAGCTAGTTCAAAGGCCTCTGACGTACGTTTGTAAGAACACCTCTGTCCCTGGCTTAGCTCAGAGTACCTCTGACCGGCATCGGAACCAATCAGATCGCTGTTGGCAGCAACAGCGATCTGATTGGTTCTGACGCTTTGGATCCGTTTGCTTCAGATCTGTCATGTTGACCGAACGGCGCCAACATCCTTCGGAGGGTCATGTTTGTCAGGTCAGGACTGGGCGAGGCGCAGCCCCCCGGTCGAAGTGGCTGAGTACCGGATGATTCATCTCGCAGCACGGCCCGTTCATCTCGCGCTTCTCCAATTTGATGAGAGAGACAGATAACCAAGCGTATCCTGCAGAGAAATTTCTGCTGGAGATGAAAGAGATTTGGAAATGCCGACTCCTGGAACCCTCATTTTGGCTTTGCAGAACAATTTCCTTTGGTCTTTATAATTCGCTTGAATGTAGATAAGGGATGGAGGCTGAGAGTTTGAGATTGGCTGTTTGATGTGCTGGGAGGAAGAGCTCGTCTTAGTCATGGTCAGGCATGACGAGCGGTACCCAGAGCTGCAGTTTCTTGTCACGTCTTGGGTGTTGATGTTCAACTGTCTGCTTCCTCAAGGTCAAATGACAGGAAAGTGTGTGAACTCCACAAGTACCTGTGAGGTGCTGGCCTGGTGTCCTGTGGAAGACGACCGGACAATACCAGAGTACGTACTGTAAGACAGACGGAAGAACGAGGCTTTGGGATTTACCGCGTCAAGTCTTGAACTAAATTTCTCGTTGAACGGATCGTGTTTTCCTTTGCTTGTTTTCCTGCAGTCCCCCACTCTTGATATCAGCAGAAAACTACACTCTGTTCATCAAGAACTCGGTCACCTTCCCGCAGTTTGGCGTTTCAAGGTGGGTGGCGAGAACCTGGAAGATCTTACAAAGCAACGCAGAAGGAGATAAGAGATAGTTTCCCAAAAAGATGGCTATCTAGAAAGATTAATATTATTTTTAAATAGCCGCCCAAACGAAGACAGTAGCTGGGCGTTAAGTAGGGGCGTTAACGTACACAGCCTCTCGCAGAACACCGAGGGCCTCCGCAGCAGGAGCTGCGAGGAACATGAGAGGAGACAGACGGTGTCAATCCATCATGGCTGCAGATCGCTGTCATGGAGATGAACGCGCTTCCTGCTCGGTTTACGTTCCATCATGGAGGTCGCTCGGCAATGGCGGCCTGGATACACGCTAGGCCAGATGGGTCTACCGGGGTCTCCTCTCTCAGCAGACGGAGACAGACCTTATAAGTCCAGGGGTTCATGACTGCATAGGCCTGGGCTAGCTCAGAACAATTGACGTTTTCTTTTTATTCAATTTCTTCGTATTTTTCTTTTGATTTCAATTTGAACAAGTTATGAAATGCATTGATGATGCTGAAAATTGTAGCGCATATGCATCTAATGTAGGATTAGTAGGATTTCCAGGGTATACTCACACAAGCTTCCATTTTCAACACCAGCATCCGTCATAGGAGTCAGGATACATGTTTCTAATTCACAAACAGAGCCAGCTGTGCTGTCCCTTCCCTCTCTTTGATTCTCTCAGGAGCAACCTGGTGGAGGGGGTGGACAACGAATACATCAGCAGCTGCTTCTACCACCCAGTCACAGCCCCGCTCTGCCCCATATTCAGGCTGGGAGATGTAGTCCAGCTTTCCGGCTTCAACTTTCCTACCATAGCCAAAGTGGTAAGCCACCCCGCTGCACGGTTACCGGAGTTACCATGGTTACGCTGCCACGGACGAACGTCCCATTTCCCATCAGGGTTCGTTGTTGGCTGGGTTCCTCTTTGCTGCTGTTGACTGACTGGGTGTCACAGTCACACACTGCGTGTGTGTGTGTGTGTGTATGTGGGTGTGTGTGGGTGTCTGTAAGGGAGGAGCCATCGGCATTGTGATCGACTGGACGTGTAACCTGGACTTGGACCTGAGCCAATGCCGGCCCAGTTACACCTTCCACGGTCTCTACGGAAACCCCGATGAGGTGGACAACGCCAGAACGTCCGTCGGATACAATTTCAGGTGTTCTGAAACAATGTCTCCCACTATGCCAACGCCCTTACAACCTCTCTGTTGCCTGGGGAGGAGGGGGGGGGGGGGGGGGGGGTCAGCGAGACATCCTGAACGCACATACTAAAGCCGTTTCCTAACCATGTGTTCTAGGTATGCAAAGCATTATGTGGAGAACGGAGTGAATAAAAGAAACCTTTATAAAGTGTTCGGGATTCAAATGGACATCATTGTTAGTTCAGTCGTAAGTTCCCATTTTGAACATCTTTTTGTTTAGAGATTCCTTAACGGTCAACTTCACGAATGAGAAAAGTGTCTAAAATCCTTTCGTTTTTTTCGTAGGCAAGGAAATTTGATATCATTCCAACGTTTACAGCTATAGGCTCCGGAGTAGGCATTTTCGGAGTGGTGAGTTTTGAAATGTCATCGCTGTGAATGTTTCGCATGTATACAGTATCTAATGTACTAGATCACCACTTCTACTTTTCAGACATACTTTCCTGGTTGGAGGTCTAGACTCTTTTCCCTAAAGGTCTCTGGTCTTGGTGCCAACTTCTGTCTTTCCTAGGCAACGGTGGTGTGTGATTTGGTGCTGCTGTACGTACTACCCAAGAGAAAATACTACAAGAACATGAAATTCAAAAACACAGACACTGCGGAACAGGTGAGTTAGACTAGTGGTCCCCAACCCTGGTCCTCAGGACCCACTGTCCTGCATGTTTTAGATCAGTGGTCCCCAACCCTGGTCCTCAGGACCCACTGTCCTGCATGTTTTAGATCAGTGGTCCCCAACCCTGGTCCTCAAGGCCCACTGTCCTGCATGTTTTAGATCAGTGGTCCCCAACCCTGGTCCTCAGGGTCCACTGTCCTGCATATTTTAGATCTGTGGTCCCCAACCCTGGTCCTCAGGACCCACTGTCCTACATGTTTTAGATGTTTCCCTGCTCCAACACACCTGATTCAAATGAACAAGTTGTTATCTGGCTCTGAAGAATCCTGGTAACGAAAAAGCATTTGAATCAGGTGTGTTGGAGCAGGGAAACATCACCAGGGTTGGAGACCACCAAGTTAAAGTACACGTTGCTCTACCTTGACCTTTCTGTACTGCGTACAGTACGAACACTAGATGGCAGCAGAGACTTTTGTAAAATATGTGGAACAGAATACCCGCTGACCACCTTTCTGAGAGAGCCACATGGCTGCTCTCCTGTCTGCACGCTGCTCTGCTACCGGACAGCCTCTGAATAACACAGCCTCGTTTCCTTCGCGACCGCGAAGAGCCTTCTTTCCAACTAAGCCCTCGCACGCGCTGACGTCTCCAGGTCCCTGCCCTCCCACTAATGCTGTGCGTGACCAGTGTTCAAGAGAAGAAAAAAAAAAAAGAAGATAAGCTCTTGTGTAAGAGACTGAAGCTATAATGAAGGTATCCCTGCCAATAGTTACCAAGCAACACACACAGAGAGCTGGTGAAAGTGATGGGGCGACTCTTAACCCTCTCCTCCTACTCAGATCCATGACGAGTCAGAAGAAACAGGCGTGACATTCTTCTTCACACAACTACAGATCGAAGCTTGGCTTTGCCGTACGTCTGTCTTGAACATCAACCGATCTCGGACCCCCGGACCCAACCCAACATCCAAACCTGAGTCTGGGTGGATGTAAATTAGAGCGGTGGTCCCCAACCCTGGTCCTCAGGACCCACTGTTCTGCATGTTTTAGATGTTTCCCTGCTCCAAAACACCTGACTCTAATGGATGGGTCGTTATTTGACTCTGAAGACTCCTGGTAACGAACATGCATTAGAATCAAGTGTGTTAAGCAGGGTAACATCTATAACATGCAGGACAGTGGGCCCTGAGGACCGGGATTGGGGGACCACAGATCTAAAACATGAAGGACAGTGGGCCCTGAGGACCAGGATTGGGGGACCACAGATCTAAAACATGCAGGACAGTGGGTCCTGAGGAACAGGGTTGGGGACCACTGGATTAGAGAACAGATCAAAGAGAGATCTACATGGCAGATGCGACAGCGAGCCCCGCCCGTGTTACGCTCACGTCTTCCCAGGAAGCGCAGGAGCAGGTACTGGGTATAACCGTGTGTCTGCTCTTTCAGGAGGCGGATCTGGTGGATTGCATGACGGAGAACCAGTCCTCTAAGGTAAACACGCAGCAGGCACGCTCCGGAACCCAGGGAAGGTGGGAGGTGTTGGGTTTGGACGGTGGGAACCTGTGGGTGGATGGGTGGAGGTCAGAGAGCCGGGTGTGCTGTGCTGCGGTGTTAATCTGCGTGGGAGGCTCCCATCTCTAACCCATGTGGTGTGTGTGTCCACCCACAGGAGTGAGTGGATCACAGGGGTACTGCCAGGCCCCGGCTGTGTAACAGCAGCCACTGCACTGAGTAGAGGACACTGGGATCGGAAAGGATGATTCCCACTTCTCAATGTCACCCATCGTCAATCCCTACAGAGGCTGGAAAGTTAAGGGGCGTTTTCTGTCATCCAAACATGGATTGCTAGAGACTCAACCTTAGGTTACCCCCCCCCCCCCCCCCCCCGCCCCCTCTTTTCTCTAACTGGACTCATACCTGTCCTTCCAAGTGGCGTGTTGCTAAGGCAATGTTTCGTTAGTTAGTTACCTCGGAAAGTGACGTGTTCCGTTTTTCCACTACACTGTAAATATGTTGTCTGGGATGGACTTGAACTCCAGTGTGGATGACCCTGCGAACTCCAGCCGAGCAGCTTAACCTTTGTGATCGTAGTAGACTCCAGTGAAACATATCGAGTTCTTCATCTGTCAAATCTCTTCTCTGCTTTTTTCTCTGCTTGAGCGTCATCCACCTGGTGAAATCTGTCAATGTTGGTTCTACACATTAAATTGAACTCATTCTCAAGTCATTCAGATTTGTTTTTTATTGTCTTTGATTATGTCTAGGTGTACAAAAAGCATGCAAAAAATAGCTTTTTATATATTGGTACATATTTACATCGTAACCGTTGCATTTCGTACATATGTGCCATGCTTT
Source organism: Protosalanx chinensis (assembly GCA_030340685.1). Taxonomy (NCBI): domain Eukaryota; kingdom Metazoa; phylum Chordata; class Actinopteri; order Osmeriformes; family Salangidae; genus Protosalanx; species Protosalanx chinensis. The sequence continues at coordinate 4,341,853 of CM059338.1, read as the reverse complement.
TTTATTTAATTTTTTTGGTATGTGGGACAAACGTCAACGGGTACATTCAGAGATGCTGCACAGCACACACACACACACATCTATCAACACAGTGACAACAGGCACCTTCAACACAGATATCAGGACAGTTACATGTGACATAGCAGCGATGCAAACGGGAAGAAGAAATCTCCCTTCTAATGTCTTAACATGATCCGCATGCCCGCTCCGGTTCATCGGTAAAAGAAGATTTTAATCCCGTCGTTAAAAACAAAACAATATATGTACAGTATCTTTTAAATATGTAAATCGACCATTAAATTGAAGCGTAACGCGTTTTTTTTCCCCCTGTAAACAGTAGTGTTAAACCTTTCCATCTTGGAAAAGGACATTTATATGTGAGCGTATCGTACGGAATCGTTTGACAAACGAGCACAGCTGAGGGTGACGGTTACGTGGAGGATAAGACGGGGAAAAGTGCAATCTTTTAGCATTACAGTGCTAATATCATAGAAGACAACACACATGGAGGTAAAAGACGACACTACAGTGCCCTAACTGCCTTCAAAGCAGAGCCGAACTTCAACCGACATTTACAACACGACCCCGGGACAGGATGACAACAACAATATTGCACTTCTGACACAAGGACACACAAGTGAATATACACCTAGACACACACCAAGCTCGTTTCAAACACACGTGAAAGTGTCCAATGATTTCCCTTTAAGTCATATATTTCATCTGGATGACCCTAAAAGTATTAGCGGGTGGACAGGGGTGTGTCTCTACCTGCAGATGTGGAACCCCCTCCCCTGAATATAAGCCCCTCCCACTGCATGAGTACAGCCCACAGTGCACAAAAGGAGGAAGACAATCAACAACAAAAACAACAAAACTATCTCCGGAACGTTCCTAAAATGATTGACTGAAAACCACCTTGAGAAAATGCATCAATACGATTGAATGAATGAATGGTAATGAATGAGGTAAAGTGGAAAATGATGTGCAGTAGGGAAAGGAAGGCATTCAAGCGACGGAGAAAGGGACGAGAAGGTGAAAAAGAGGAGGTGTGAAGAGGGAGAGAGAAAACACCATCTGGGGCTAGTCAGCAGAGCTCCCACTAGCATCCCTCTCTCCTCACACACATGCGCACACACACACACATGCAAACTGGGAGCTGGTGGCCTTCCACATCGTTGGCCAGATGAACGCCAAACTGCTCCATCAACCAACACCTTTTCCAGCCTCAACATCTGTACATCACACCTAGATGCAGCATAGGCAATACTAACAAACGTATCCAACCAATGGGATGTCTTAACGAGGTGTAATGACCATCGTTCGAAACAGAGAGGGCTCCATTTAAACAACTCTGCAATTATCAGTTGTTATCGTTAATTCGATAATGAACGATTACCTAATGGTGTACCTGTGGCAAGTCCAGCCCTGGTCTCTGCTCTGTTAGAGCGCTTTGTGCGAGAGCAGTCGACCGGAAGGTTTTCTGAGGGGGGAGAAAGGGAGAGCGAGGGGCAGAGCACTACGCCGGAGCGCTAGTAGCAACCCTGAGGAGATTGTGTTGATGCGAAAAAGACGACTGTTTGTGTTTGCGCTGGGAATAATCGCCGTATCGAAAACGGGTCTTTTCAGAGCTGTGAAAATGATCGGAGCACTTAGACTGTCAACAGTCTCTCTTATCCAGAAGACAATATGACAGAGAGAGAGAGAGATGGAGATAGAGATGGAGATAGAGGGACACGATCTTCTCTCTGATTTTCATCAAACAAGGTCACTCACTCCACCATTGCCGGTCTGAATAGATGCTTTCAACGATTACAGAACCGTCTTAGGGTAATCACACGCAGACACACCCCCCCCACACACACACATACGCAGCCTTTCCCTCCGTCTCGAACACGACACGGCGACAACAGGGGAACGAGGGGGGGGGCAATCAACCAGACGAGCAATCAAGTGTGAACGAGACGCGTGTGAACATCGCAGGCAGGAGGCAGCAGCAGCAGCGACACGGGAGGCTGATGAGGAAAGAGCCAGCGAGGCCGCGTCCTCAACCTCACCCGAGTCAGCGATCCAGGAAGCAGACTGAGAGCAGCGTGTCGTGGAAAGCAGTCCGGGCAAGAGCAAGAACAGCCACACGAGGCCGGGTTCTGACAGCGGAAGGGTTGGACTACAAACAGCTTGGCCTGGTTTCGTAGCGGGGTGCGACGTCAACATCGACAGTCGACCGACCGCCCGTGTACAACACTGCAGCTGAATTGATCCGGGGGTGGGGGGGTTGGCGGGGGGAGAGCCAATGTTGGCTCTTGGGTCGGATTGCAGGCAGGGGGGGGGGGGGGGGGGGGGGGGGGGTGGCGTGAAGCCAAGCCTTCAGCATGCAGGGTGGGGTGTTCCTTTCTGGGGGGTGAGTCCGTTGTTTCTCCGTGGGGCCTCACCTGAGGGATGGAGGACTGTGGCGGGCTCCCAGGGAAGAGTCGGGCGGGTGGGATGGGGGACACACAGTGCAGGGTTAGGGTTAGGAAGTCACAGAGCACCACCGCTACGAGAAACACGTTCATGCTGTACCGAGTGCAACGCCGGCGGGAAGGTGACAAAGAGAGGGGGTCCTCCTCTATGTCGGTCCAGGGGGTATGGGGGTGAAGGGGGGAGGATGTGGTGGTACAGGTCTGGAAGAAGCTGGCTAGATCAGTGGTACCCAACCCTGGTCCTCAGGGCCCACAGTCCTGCATGTTTTAGATGTTTCCTTGCTCCAGCACACCTGATTCTAATGAATCGGTCGTCATCTACCTCTGAAGGATCCTGGTAACGAACATGCATAGAATCAGGTGTTTGGGAAGGGGTAAACATCTAAAACATGCTGGACAGTGGGCCCTGAGGACCAGGGTTGGGGAGCACTAGGCTAGGTAACTGGGTGGTCAAATGCACGGGGGCTGGATGGAGACGAGAACATTGAGAAAAGATGGCGGTACAAAAGATTTACATTAGATCTCAAACGATCGATATATATAGAGAAAGAGAGGGGTTTAAGTGTCTTTAAAGGGCTCGGCAAGCGCATGGGACTACATGTGTTCCAGTTTTGTCCTGGATTTTAAAGGGAAAGAGGTACTGTGCAAGCAGGCAGGATTTTAAAGGGGAGGAGCATGTGGGCGGAAGGGAGTGGCTTGTGGGGAAGGGGATTAAAAGGGGCGGAGTCGTCCGAGGAGGCGGGGGCCGACGGGAGCCTCTCAGGACGAGGGCTCGTCTTCGTGCAAGTCCTCCAGCTCTCCCTCCCTCGAACCCTCGCCGCTGCTGCCTTTCCTGGAGGGGAGGAAGAGGAGGAGGAGGAGGAGGGAGACAGAGAGAGAGAACGAGAGAGAGATAGTGAAAGAGAGAGAGGAGAGTGAGACACGGATAGCCAACACCCTGCGCTTGGACCAAGTACTTCCCTTCCTTCGCGGGGCGTCCTGACCCTTCCCGTCGGCGGGAGGGACGCCCGTCGGGGACCGCCTTCGGGCGCTCAGTCCCCGTCGGTCAGGACGAGCGCCACACCAACACTCGACCACAACCACAACCTCAACCAATGCGTACGACACGAGGGGATGAGAGGGAACAGGGGACGAGCGCAGGGAACGAGCTCCCATGACACAAGGTGAGATAAACACGACACCATGGGGTGGGGGGGGGGTGGGGGGATGGGTGAGAGGGCTATCGGTCGGATCGAAACCGCACAGCACACAAACGTTACCTTAAAGAGGGGTGGAGTTTAAAAGAGGGGCGGAACGGCCACGAGTCCCTGCAGCAGATAAAGGGGGGAGGGGGACAAAATGAAAACAAGGTCAAAGGTGAGAGGGGTACGGTCAGGAGACGGGTAGGGCTTGGGAAGAGTATCTGAGATGCTTTCGGAGATGGGAGTTTGCATGACATCTGCAGCTATTCACCCATCGCAAGTCATCTTCGTGCATTGTGCCGTGAGTTCTTGGAAAAGATGAGGTTCTAGAATTTCCATCTGCTCTTCAGGCCCCTATTCCATTGTCTTAGCCATGCAGCTGCAAGTTGGGGAGTCGTGTGGCTCAGCGGTTAAGGTGTTGGGCTCATGAATCGGAAGGTTGCTAGTTCGATTCCCGGCTGTGCCTACGTGACGTTGTGTCCTTGGGCAAGGCACTTCACCCTACTTTCCTCAGGGGGTGAGGGAATGTCCCTGTACTTGCTGTAGGTTGCTCTGGATAAGAGCGTCTGCTAAATGACTAAATGGAAATGGAAGTTACAGCGATGAAGCTGTCGGACATTTCCTTTCCACCAGGGGGCAGTAGCGCTTCCTCCAGCCCAGCTCCCCCAGAGCTGCCGGCCAGCACCAGCCTGCCACACCAGGACACTGCAGTGGGACAGCCAGCCTCTCTACGACCCAGTGGAGATTACGCCATCAGAATTGGATGACTGAAATGCACTCTGTCTCAAATGTCTCATAACGATTCCACAGGCAGTGTTTACAGGCTCCACACACACCCCAGCACCTCTCTCTCAGCCTCCCCCAGAGAGACAAACCGATCTGGGGTGGATACCTTCCACCCCAGCTGCTGCCCCTGGAGGTCTTCCACCCTGTGTCTTTCCACGGGAAGCCCAGGTAAATATCACGATTCAGGGGCATCCGGGATTGAACCCAGCCAGATGACAAGGCACCCCCAGCGAGGCTACTATGGCAACGCTACCAAGCTGTAAGAGCGACGGGGAGAAACGGGCGTGTACCTGCCCCCCTCTGGGAGGCGAGAGGGCAGGGGTGAGGGGTGTTTTACGGGAGATCAGAAGGGAAGGTTGTACGAGGAGGGCTTCGGGTGGGCGGGCTCCACCTCTCGGGGAGGATGCGATTGGCCGATGGGGCTTGACTGGCAGTGTGATTGGCAGGTTACGTGAGCAGTGTGGGTGCAGCACCTACATGAGCAGGTTTCCCGGGGCGGACATGGACCTCTCCTCCCTCCTGCTGGGACACTCAAAGGGATTACTGAAGGAGCGTTTCCTCAACATGGCCTTTACCAGGATCTGACACACACAAACACACAAACAAACGTTAAATATTGGGATGCGCACAACGACAAATCAGAATAGGACAACCCACTATGTTTGAGGACTATCTTGTTGTGATCAGTGACCGATGCTCTTATATAAACCTCACTCTGGGAAGGGGACCAACTCGTACTTGCTATAGTTACGTGTCCCCCACCTATACAGCTAGCGCCCACTTTTTATTTGTATTTTATCCTGTTATTTCATCCTTATTTCGATTCTATTTTTTATCTTTATCTCACTCTTATTTAAGTTCCATATGTGTTCCGTGTTTGCTCCATCCAGCCACAGTAAATTCCGTGTTTGTGTAACTTGCACGGCGAATAAAAACCAAATTCTGATTCTGAAAGCGTCTCTGCTAAATGACGATAATGTGACTCCTCTTCCTCTCAGTCGCGCGGCTCCTTACCACGGCAGAGAGACTGGGGACGAACTTGACGGAGTTCTGCACCTCCTCCTCCGTCACCTCCACCGCCGTGCAGTGCTCCTCCTCCAGGGGCATGGGCTCCTCGCCCCCCAGGGTCACCCAGGGGTCCAGCTAGAACACACACACACACACACACACACATATAGAAAATCCAGTTATTGGCAGCCACTTGATGTAAAAACGTATACGCAACACCTGCGTGTGTGTAACAATACACAGGCTCTGTAATGAAGTACTGCCTGGCCAGACTCTAGGGTTGCCAGGTCCAGTGAACAACCCTCCGAGGTTGTTTCCTGTCAACAGTCTGTCCCGTTGTGCCCTACAGAGGACAAAGCAAGGAGTCTAAATAAAGGTCAAATCAAAGGTCTGACTGATGAAAGCTTATTCTCCAGGTTAAGGAGCTCTGATTATGAAGCTTTTTGCGTTGTGTGTGCCTGTGTGTGTCTGGCTGGGAGTGTATGTCTGCGTCTGCATGTGTGTGTGTGTGTGTGTGTGAGAGAGTCTGTATGCTTTTCCACACCAGCAGCTAGTGCCAGGGGGAGAAAGCGCTCTTGTCATGCTATCGCTAATGATCTCCCTTTTTTCCCCCCACTAACACGCTCCCCGTAGAGAGAGAGAAAGAGAGAGAGAGAGAGAGAGAGAGAGAGAGGATCCTGTGACTCAGGGCCCGATTGGAAGTACCCCTCTGACACACAGTTTGGAGAGCATGAGGGCTTGAGCAGGGATAAAAAAAGAATGCCACACACAACAGGAAAGGTTTCAAATGACAGATTTTAGTCATGAAACGTTCGTTAAATCTCTGTAGGGGATTCTGGTCTCTGGCGACCGGATCCAAATTCTAATGTCTCCCACAGGTCTCCTTTCAATATCTCTCGGAGAAGAACCTTGTCCAGCTCTTGCGTTTCTTGGGTTCTTCTGTCTTGCTGGAGGAGAGCAACGAAGAGGAGCAGTCTGTGACCTTCAGCTCAGCCGTGACCTCTGCCTGTATGGTTCTGGAAGGTTCACCTCTGTTGGGGGAGTCGTCAGCCTGGGTCTGTCCAGCCTTTAGCCTAAGCCTAAGCCAGCCTTAGGGTTGGTCGTTCCTCGTGCTCTCTCGCTCTCCATATTTGCTTGTTGCTCATCGAGCTTGTCAAAACAAACCTTTCCAGCTTTGTCTCCATTTCAGCTTCTCTAATTCGACAGCTCCTTCTTGCCTCTGCCAGCTGTTTTTCTATCGCGGCAATCTCGTTCTCCATTTTGTCTGCCATCTCTTTTTCCATCTTGGAAATGTCTTTTGCTTTTTTTTTCTGCCATCCATTTTTCTATGCAGATTATTTGTTTTGCCTGCTTTTTGTCCATTGCGGCAATCTCTCCATTTTCTCTGCCATCTCTTTTTCCATCTTGGAAATGTCTTTGGCCTTTTTTTCTGCCATCCTTTTTCCGATGTTGATTATATCTTTTGCCAGCTGTTTTTCCATCACGGCAATCTCTCTCTCCATTTTGGCTGCCATCTCTTTTTCCATCTTGGAAATGTCTTTTGCTTTTTCTTCTGCCATCCTTTTTCCGATGTTGATTATTTGTTTTGCCAGCGCTTTTTCCATCACGGCAATCTTGGTTTCCACAATGACATCAATTTTGTCTGCCGTCGTTTCGTTTTGGAAATCTCTTTCTCCAGTTGGTCTGCTATTTCTTTCTCCGTCTTCTCTGACCTTTGCTTTTCCATCTTCTTGATCTCCATCTTCCCCTTCAACATTTCTCTTTTATCCCTGTCCAGTTGCTCCAGTGTGCTGTCCATCAAGTGCACCTGAAACTTGCACAGCCACCTCATGCTCTGAAGAATCCACTCTCCTCTCTCTCTCTCTCTTTTCTCTCCCTCTCCTCAAACTCTTTCTTCAGCTCCTCTCTCAGGTTAGTCTCCACCTCCTCCTCTCTCTCTCTCGTTGTTCTGCAGACTTCAACCCCATCCCTCATCCAGCCGTGCTTCACCCATCTCCTGCCTCCACTCTTGTTTGAAAGCCTGGAGTCTGGCCTTCGCCTTTCCCTAGATGCTGAGGTTATTATGGTTCAGCATCTCCTTGGTAGTTTCTGCTCGTTGGTTCTGAGAGAGTGCCACACTTCCCTCTAAGTAGACTCTACAACCCTCCACCTCATCAGGCTGCTGCATTTCCTCAACAGCCTAAAAGACATAAGCAACCTCTCTTTAGTTCCTCCAAAAATGTACCTGGTAAAAAATCATACCTTTCCAAATGTTGTTTTGTGCTATATCTGTTATATACAGTATGTACACTCTGGGATGCGTTTGGGGCAGGGGTCGGCAACCCTGGTCCTAGGGAGCCACCGTCAGGAAGTTTTTAGCTGTTTTTCCCTGCTCCAGCACAATTGATTCTAATGAAGGGTCGTTATCAAGCTCTGTGGAAGCCTCATAATTACCCTCCATTAGAATCAGGCGTGCTAAAGCAGGGAGACATCTAAAACCTTCAGGACAGTGGCTCCCTAGGACCAGGCTTGCCGACCCCTGCTTTGGGGCATGGGGGGGGGGCGCTCTCTGTCTGGATCGGATTACAGCGGCAGTTTGAATAACGGACGACGTGGGATTAAGGCCGCTTCTGGAGAGAGGTGGCGCGGGTCCCGAGGGACAGACACGTTTAGTCATGCCTCGGCGCCTCCGCAGCGCCACTAACGAGTCCCTCTGTACACACACACACACACCAAGCACGGGCGTGATGTCCGCCTCGATTGGAGGAGCTCTCCCGATGGGTTTTTCATAGGTTACATCTCAGGCCTGTTTGGGGGAAAGGGGGGGGGGGGGGACTGGAGTCTTCCCCCACCCCTTTAGGGAGACTCTGGTCTCTCCCCCCCTCCTCCCCTCTCTCCCTCCGCTCACCTTGATGTCCGGTATGGTGATCCTGGTGTCTGGGTTCTTATCCAGCATTCTCAGGATCAGGGCTTGCAGCTCCTTGGTGAGGTTCTTCCTGGAGGTTCACACACACACACACACACACACAGAACGAGGTGAATATGTGAAAACATGCCCGTATACACAGCCTACAGCATGCAGGCCCCACACACTGGAAACATGTTCATGCTCAGTGGAGAGAGAGGGAGGTACAACCCCTGGATGAAGAGAAAACCTCCTTCCTGTGTTGGTAGCAACACGGCCCCCCCCGTTGATCATAACACGGACCGACGAGAGAGCGTTTCTATGGTCTTTCTTTGCGCCGGAGATGGGGCGGCGGCGGCGCGGGGGTCTCTTAATAGGCCGGCGGAGTGGCGTTCTCCTCCCACGCGGAGCAGCTAAGTACAACCCACCCCCCCCCCCCCCCCCCAGCACGCAAGGAGACGCGCTTTCGTTAGCCGCACGACAAACCCGCGCTGAACGCACACTTCGGCTGCCGCCCTCCGCCTCTGCCACCTGCCGTCCGGATCGGTGACGCGGAGCGGCGCCATCGATCCAGAGCCTCCTCCCCGGGGGGGGAAGGCCTCCTCCGCGGCCTGCGTGGCAGGGAGAGAGTCTGGTTCGTTCGCCGGGAGCGTCTCCGTGCTAGCTTAGCCTCCCTAGCCATTAGCGTGGAGCGAGAACTAGGGCGTTTTCATTGGCTGTCAAAAGCTGGTTCCCGTTTTTTTTTATCGAAGGGTTGCGTGAGAGAGTTGTCTCGTTGTTTTTTTCCTCAGAAAGATGGCATGCAAGTTCGTGTTTGCGCTGTGTACATCGGTGAAGGACAAAAGGGAGGGAGAGAGAGAGAGACATATCGGGGAGTTGAGGGAGTTCCGTGGTAGCTCGCTTCCAAGCAACGGCTGAGATGCCAGGCTCTGTGTGCGAGCGGCTGCCTGGAACGAGGAGCGGGGGAGCGGGAGAGGGGGAGGAGGAGAAGCGAGCAGTGGTGAAGGAGGAAGGAGTGGGCCTTACGATTCTGGAAACTCCACACACTTGGTCCGGATCTTGTTGTGTAAAACCAGGATGTACTCATCGATGAAGGGGCACTGCAGACAGAGAGACAGAGAGAGACACAGAGGGAAAGAGAGAGAAAGACAGAGAGAGAGAGAGAGACAGAGGCAGTGAGAAAGAGAGAGACACAGAGGGAAAGAGAGAGAAAGACAGAGAGAGAGAGACAGAGGCAGTGAGAAAGAGAGACAGAGAGAGAGAGAGACAGAGGGAAAGAGAGAGACAGAGAGAGAGAGACAGAGAGAGAGAGAGAGAGACAGAGGCAGTGAGAAAGAGAGACAGAGAGAGAGGGAGACAGAGAGATAGAGGGAGACAGAGAGACAGGTAAAATACCCCCCCAAAATACCAAATGTTGTTCCTCAGCACAGCGCTGTAGACGCCCCAGCCCATCTCCCCACCCAGAATCGAACTCACGGCCTTCCGATCATGAGCCCAACGCCTTAACCCGCTGAGCCACCTGACTCTCCCTTCCTGTCTCTCATGTTCTACCGGCAGGTCGGTGGAATTCCTCCCAGGGACAGCAGCTGCGCTAGCACACCTACTTCTCACAGAGCCAGACACCTCTGGCAGCTCTCTCCCTCCTGGCCGCTCCTCCAAGCAGGGGGGGGGGGGGCTCTAGCTGGTAAACGGCCGATAAGAGGAAGAACAGCGAGGGCGGGAAAGTGATGTCTTACCTTCCCGAATAAGAAGCAGTACAGCGTCACGCCCATGGCCCACACATCCAGAGCCTGGAACACACAGCCGGTAAAGGAACGCTACGTTAGACAGCACGCACGCCTTCTCCTCACACACACCTGGAGGGCACCTCCACACACACACACACCTTCTCCTCACACACACCTGGAGGCACCTCCACACACACATCCAGACACAGACATCCACACACACACGCCTTCTCCTCACACACACCTGGAGGCACCTGAACACACACACACACACGCCTTCTCCTCACACACACCTGGAGGCACCTGAACACACACACACACACGCCTTCTCCTCACACACACACCTGGAGGCACCGCCACACACACATCCACACACACACGCTCACTCCTCATACCTGGAGGCACCTCCACACACACACACACGCCTTCTCCCCACACACTTCTGGATGCACCTCCGCACACACACACACATCCACACACACACACACACACCTGAGACATTCATTTAACGTTGGCCCACTTCACTAGCATAAGCACAGAAGGCAATTTACATGCTAATGCTATAAACACACACTTTCTAACTAGCTGTAACCCCCAGGTTGCTATGCTGTGCATCTGGAGCTGGGAAGTGCAGTCTGCTCAAGGTGGCGGGCTGGCATCAGATGAAGGGGCTGGACCCTCCGCCGGGCCCCCCTTCCATCTCCCAGCTGAGTCCCCGGGACCCTGGGAAAACCGAGCCGGAGGCTGAGACCGGGAGGCTGCTGATTGGCCGCGCCATCTCCCTCCGACCTCCTGCCTTTCCATCACGAATCCCCCCCACCCCCAACCCCCCCTCTCCCCCTTCCAATCTCTTATCATCCGTCACTGCACTGCACCATCTCCGGTTAGGGCTCGTAAGTGTCCTGCAGGGTTCAGAATACGGCTTGTTTCTGGTCCCCCCCCCCCCCCCGTGTGTTCCGGAAGGTGAAAGTAATACGGACCTTCCTTCCCCCTCCCGCGGTTTGGAACGAGCGCAGGGCTCTCGGGGGGGGGGAAAAAGCAGCTCGGCCGCGCGTCCAATCAGAACCGAGGACTCTCTTGTTCTGTACGCTGACGATAGCTTAAAAGCGGAAACAGCTGCCCTGCCGCAGAACTGCCACGCTTTGCGTGTTTCCGATCATTTTTCATTTCACCTCCTCCTCCCAGTTGGCCATCCGTGACCAAATCCATCAAATCAAAGTGCCACAAAGGATTAGCGCTTCCCAAAAGGCCTGGAAATGAATTAATACTTGAGAAAAAGCCTGTGGACTGATTAAAGAGAGGCAGTGTGTAGGAGCAGAGGCAGACAGAGAGACCTTTTCCGGCCCGCCCGCTGCTACAATTGGGCCCCCCCCCCCCAAAAGGCTACCTCTCCGCAGACTCCTTTTAATTTCCTGATTTACATCTCTCCCTCCCTCCGTCTCTCTCCCTTTCTCTCGGTCTCTCTCTCTCGGTCTCTCTCCCTCTCCCTCCCGCTCTCTCTCTCTCCCTCCCGCTCTCCCTCTCTCTCGGTCTCTCTCCCTCTCCCTCCCGCTCTCTCTCTCTCCCTCCCGCTCTCCCTCTCTCTCTCTGTCTCTCTCCCTCCCCCTCTCTCTCCCTCTCCCGCTCCCTCTCTCTCTTCTCTCCACAGGCAGCAGTCGAGTCTCTCCTGGCTCCTGGCCAGCATCTGCAGCCGCCTCGCTGCCTGAAACCTGCCGCACCTTATCTGGCCTGAGCTAGCTCAGGCAGCGTGCTGTTCGAGCTAGCAGAAACGACGCACAGCGCATGCTTGTGTTTGCGTTGGCACGGACAAGGCTGGCGGCAGCGCCGCTGCAGGCACGCGTTCGTCTTCTAACGCTAGCCCCCGGGGGGGGGCCGTTCTGTAAACACTCTCGTCGTTACTAAGCGGCGGTGACCTCGCAGGTCGTGTAGTCTGTTCAGCTTAGATGTGTCATCGCGGTCCAAGTGACTGACTAGAGCAGCACGTAAACCTTCACACACGCACACGCGCACCCACATGCACAGACACACACGCAGACACACACACACACACTCACTAACCCAGCTCAACCCTCCTTAACCCTCCCCAGTCCTCCACACACACACACGCATATACACACACACACAGACACACAGACACACACAGACACACACACACACAGACACACACACACACAGACACAGACACACACACACACACACACACAACCCACACACACACCACACACACAGAAACAAATTTTTAGCAGACCTTGCCACTGAAGCTCTTGAGGTTGTCGGACAAGGTCTCCGGCGCCATGAAGGCGGGGGTCCCCGCCGTGCTCGACAGAAGGGCGTCGTTGCCCTCGAACTGGTTGCTGACACCGAAGTCGGCGATCTTCACGTGGCCGTCGTCGCCCAGCAACAGGTTGGAGGGCTTGATGTCTCGATGGACGATCTTCTGGTAATGCACTGAAGACACAGAATAGAGGAACATTGACTACATCCGGGCTCCTTCAACCAGGGAGCCCTAAACTGCTAACTGCTAAATCTCTTGACTGCATATTATTTATAAATAATAAATGAAAATTCATTTAGCAGACTCTTTTATCCAAAGCGACTTGCAGCAAGTACTGGAATATTCTCCCTGAGGCAAGCAGGGTGAAGTGCCTTGCCCAAGGACACAACATGACATAGCCACAGCCGGGATTCGAACTCACAACCTTCCGCTCATGAGGCCAACGCCTTAACCGATGAGCCACTAGCTAAATATGTTGATAAAGATGTCCAATCCAAGACAAGAACCCGTCCGTTTCCAGGGAGCTTCCTCGTAAGAATTTACACAGTCATAATAACAGTAGAGAAGTTTCCAGAAGGCCTCCAACTACAATGTATTGAACCAACGAGTCATCATTGGTTTGGACTCGTCCCCCTGTGACCTTGGGGCGATCGTTAGGCGAGTAACGCCTCGTCTGCGAAGTCACCACGGTCGCAACCTTTCCACTTGAGTCAACGGGTTAACCCTGAACCATTCACCGGAGAAGGACTCTGATTGGCTAAGTGGCGCCCTCAGGCCTCAAGAGGCTTAATCAAAGCCGACACTTCACGGGCTCGCGGCGCTTGAAGAGCGAGCGATGAGAAACAAACAAGCGAAGAAGAAATACGGAGGACGTCAGCACGGCCCGACCTCCCAAATGACACCCGAAAAGTAATTTTCTTCGCGGACGATCCCCCGATGACAATGCTGCCATCTCCACGCACGGTAATGAAGACATGCCGCGAGCGCGATGGGGCCGTTGGTGTCTTGCCGCAAACGGCGAGGACACCGAGAGAGGGCGGGCTGAATACGGCGAGCCTGTCGTTTCTGCTAGGTTTGACGCCCCCCCCCCCACCCCCCCTCCCCCCCAACCACGACCACGCACGATTAAAGAGAGGAACTCTCTCAGCATTGATCAGAAACAGCATCGATCCACAGATCGTTCGGCGCGGGGGCCTGCGAGGCTGGATAAACCCCTGGGACGATGAGGACAACGTCGAAAGGGGGAGAAAAAAAAAGCCTGGCTGATCGCGAGCTCGATGCCCGATGACAGGTTAGTGTCTGACGCATCGGATTCGGACCCCCCAGGACCTGGACAACGGAGGGGTGGGGGTGGGGGGGGTGCAGGCGATGGAGATCAAGGAGGCAACACCCCACCCCCTCTCCGTTCGGCCTCGTCGAAAATCCAGGCTGTGATACCTAAGGTTCTGAGGGGAAGGAAAGGGTATCTTACGCTTAGCCAGTCAAGCTCTGAAACGGTTCCTTCACAACATCAGTCTCTCTATAACTAGCTCGGGGAGTTCCCGAAGCACACCTTTGCTCATGAAATATGCACGGCGTGTGTGGTCGGGGAAGCGGAGTCTTCTAGAAGACCGGGAACTTGAAAAGCAGGAAGATAGGGGTGGTGAGACAGCGTACTGGAGCTTAAGCTTGATTCTAAAAGACAGCTTGCAGTTGCTGGAAAATGTGTTTGATTCTGCATATGGCTGCCTGGGCTTATTTATTTGATGGGCTGACAAGGCTGAAGCCTTCGGATAAACAGGTGAAGGGGCACTTACAGTACTCGATGCCCAGGACAATGTCCCTGAAATACAGCCTGGTCTGCTCCTCTGAGAAGGGGCTGTCACAGGGCACCTCCATCACTGGACTGGACCAGAAGAGAGAGACAGACAGACAGAGAGAGAGAGGGAGGGAAAGAGAGAGGGAGGGGGGTGGAGGGAGGGAGATACAGAGAGACAAGGGGAAGGAGGGAGAAAGAGAGACAGCGGGAGAGAGAAACAGAGCGAGAGAGAGGAGAAGGAGAGCGAGAGGAGAAAGAGAGGGGGAGAGAGAGGGCGGGGAGGGAGACAGAGGGGGGGAGACAGAGGGAGACAGAGAGAGAGACAGAGGGAAGGAGGGAGAAAGAGAGACAGCGGGAGAGAGACAGAGCGAGAGGGAGAGAGGAGAGAGAGAGGGGGAGAGAGAGGGAGGAAGTGAGACAGAAGGAGGGAGAGAGACAGAGAGAGAGAAAGACAGAGATAGAGAAAAGGGGGGGGGCAGTAGGGATGGAGAGAGTCAGAATGTAAGACAGTGAAATCATCATCATCAGCACAAGATGCATTTCAGGAATCAACCACAAGGCCGCTCTTTAAAGCGAGTAACAAATATTCAAATATATAAAACTGTGGCAAACCAAGAACATGGAGAAACATATATTTAAGATAGCCTGGTCAATACTTTAATACAACTACTACAATTATCAACTACCACCCCCCTTCCCCAGACCACAAAATGAAAATGGATAGCTAGTTCTGACCTTATTACACATCCTCCATTATTAACTAATCTCAATGCCAATATTCTATCAGCCTTCGAGGGAAGCCTCTGGATTAATTCACAGTTTGAGGGGGGGGGGTGGGGGGAGCGCTTGCATTTTTGATGAAACCGGACAAGTATCGTCAACTACAGTGACTGGCTCATCCATTTGGGCACAGCTGGTCTCTCCCCGATAGCGCTGGGTCTCTCCATAGCTGGGTAATCCTATAACTGTACACGTCCGGCTTAGAGAATGGACGAGTGAGACCTACGGATTAGCCGTGAGAAGCTGCCACGCTACCGAAATGCTACCACTCCGGAAGGAAAAAACTACAACTCCCGAAAAGCCTTTAGCCGTTAGCTACAGATGTTGTCGATTTCCCAGCGAGAACCTGTGGAAGAGAGGGGTTAACAGGACCCAATCATCTGTTGGAGTAGGAAAATCCCCCAAGCTAAGAGGGTGATGCGGGGCATGATAATGGGAGGCCTTGTGGGAAGGGCTCGCAGACCATGGTCCTGATAATAACTGTCAAGTGAAAACATGAGCACATAATGAATTCCCTCCGGGGTGAGCAAGAGAGAGGGGAAAATACTACGTCAGGCTGGACTAATAAAGAACAGTGGAGGGGAGGGAGGAGGGGCAGGGAGGATGGGGAAGGGATGGAGGAGGGGTAAGGACGGAGGGAGGGAGAGAGAGAGGGTGGGAGGAGGGGGAGGAGGGGAGGGGAGGAGGGGGAAGGAGGGAAGGAGGGAGGGAAGGAGGAGGGGGAGGGAGGGAGGAGGGGTAAGGACAGAGGGAGGGAGAGAGAGAGGGTGGGAGGAGGGGGAGGAGGGGGAAGGGAGGGAAGGAGGAGGGGGGAGGGAGGGAGGGAGGAGGG
>CM059338.1:4323056-4325620 GCA_030340685.1 Protosalanx chinensis | reverse complement strand
GATTACCGTTGTGCGCCCACCTCCCCCAATAAGAATTTGAACAAGCAAAACTCTTAGCATAGTTTTTCATATGGAGGCATAACAAACAAATAAGTATTATTATAAAAAAATTGGCGCCCCTCTAACTTTCCGCCCGGGGGCACGGACCCCCCTCGCCCACCCCCTAGATCCACCACTGTCTTCCATCCCTCACTTCAACAGGACCTACAGTTCCCTGGCCCCTCGGGTTAAGTAGTCAGGCTTTCGTACGAAAACCTTGTTACATCGCTTTGTGGGTTCGCTCGATGCAATTATTATGCATCGGATGCTGTGCGATGCCTTTCTCCATGGCAACAGCTCGGCGACCAGGTTTTGTAGCCTTAGAAACACTCAAAGTTTGAGTGCTGGTGGGATATTCGAGGATTTTTACATCCGTCGTCCTTCATCTCTTGCCACTGCAGCATTCTGTCGGCTGTGCATTTGTTGGGCGACCAACATCCATGTGTGCTCATGTGTATGTCTGCTGTACCCAAACAACGCACTCCCCCCCTCACACACACACACAGACACACCCTGGGGCCATTCCCAGAGCGTGGGGGAGGGTGGTGTCCTGGGTCCGGGGAGAGGGGATGTGGTTGGGTACCAGTGGGAGGTCAGGAGTCAGTTCCACCCAGAGCTCCAGGAAGTCAGCTGCCTGATTGTCCTCCAGAGGCCTGGGCACGTAACCTGGAGCTGGTGAGTCACTCCTGGATGAATGAAGCTCCCTCCCCTCCCTCCCCTCCTCCCTGCCCCTCCTCCCTCTTGTTTGTGCGGCCTCAGATCTGTCGTTTTGCAGAAACCCCCCCCACCCTCCCCCCTCAGACAACACGATCCACGAGTACTGTAGGCTGGGGACAGGGAGGGCATTGACAAGGAGTACCAGGTAACCCAGACCCCCCCCCCCCCCCCCCCCCCCCCCCCCCCCCCCCCAAGAGGAACCGACAGCCCATGGAGAGCCTCTCTGCTGAGCATCGCTACGCTACGACGTTCCTGCTGACTCTGGGCCGACCCTCCAGGCTCTAGCCTGTCATGGTACGCTAGAAGCGATGTTCGGCGCTGACACATGTCAGAGGAAGAACAGGCCGTGTCCTATCCCAGTGCGCCGTGCGGGACAAGTGACCCGGCCAGGCGATGGCCAAGGACACAGATCTGGAAAACCGCTCCGAGGGGGGGGTGGAGGAAGTTACCCAGAGCTGTGGGGTGTGTGTGGCGGGGTGGATCGACAGGCCAAACCCCATGTGTGTTGCGCTGGGAGGCTGGAGCTGTCGTCAAGGCTGAATGAACTCCCTAGGTCACGGTAGTGACACCAGCGGAGAAAGTTTGGCTGAGGGAATGAGGACAGGCACTCAACACTGTTGTTTTCAAGGCCGTTCTGCAGCAGACAGGAGTGAACCAATGACTAAAAGGAGTGGAAGGAAAATCTGCTTTTACAAGAGACCCTTTATAATATGATAACCTTGGACAGAAATGAATGAATCACAACTCATTTCAGGAAGCCTGTCTATGTTTTATGTAATGCTATTGTAATACTGTACATCTGTATTCTATGCCTGTTTGGAGATTTGCCATACATTCAAAAGATAGAGCAAAACAAAAATGTCAGGAGGCAGACAATACTGCTGAACGTTAGAAACGAATATAATAGAATTAATAAATAATAGAATTAATAAATAATAGAGAACCATGTCGTTAAGAGAGTAGGCTGCGGTGATTTGACGGATTTTAGGACCCAACGTGACAAAGGACAAATATTTGACGAATCATAAAAGTTGGGTTTGTAGGTCTGCCTACTAGACTATAGTGAAATATGCAAAGCGAAACTATATAATCACAGCCCACCGTTAAACCGATCGTCGTATTATCAAAACGTATTTATATATATAGTCATTATGGACATGATGTGTACAGTGTCCACAGTGAAAGGGGGATAAAACGCTGTCTAATGTTAGACCTATGCGGAAGAGAGGGTGTGATCCAGGGCAGATCTTCCAACAGATCGCCCAGAAAGGAGGCGTGTTGGGGGGAATCATGCGGGCGTGTTTGGGATCATATTATTAAACAGTATTTCCCGATGGTTACCGTTGTTGGACCATCAGTCTATAGACATCGTACTGATCGGTGAGACTCTGAGCTGTTCCTTGTTTGCTGTATTTCCAAGCGGGACATCCATCTGGCCCCCAGGACTCATCCCGGCTCCAAATCCAGCCAGGACCTCTCGATCGGTGAGTGAAACTTCGGGGAATAGACACAGTTGTGTCGTTTTATGTTTTGTCAACATATTTGAACAGATCGACTACGTTTTCAACACGTGGACAACATAGATTTTGCACGATCGCAAGCGCTGTTCCACCACTGTGATCGCTCAACATTTACGGTCTGAGGCTGTTGATCCAATATGCTTGTGTTATGTTGTTGTACAGTATTGTTTTTTGTTTTTTTGACGCACACACTGACGCACACGCACACGTCCAAATACACTTTGCGCAAACACGTGGAAAAGAGTGAGAGTGAGATCTCCCCCAAATTAAATCATGATCGAAGTCATA
>CM059338.1:4300556-4318056 GCA_030340685.1 Protosalanx chinensis | reverse complement strand
GGTTCAATTTGGCTGTTAGCGATGGAACGGACCGATTTGAATCAGATAATCCATTAGGGCCCAAAAAATTGAGATCTCTGCCTCTCAGGAACGTTATGTTGAGAGGCAGTGGTGAATCATAGCAAGGCTCACGTACCATACGTCTGCACTGTGGGGCATATCTGTAAGGTCTGGACTTTCTCGTCACGGTCCTCCTGTAACTCGGACCTTTTCCTCGGAGAGGCAGCGGAAGTCGTGTTTTGTTCTTTAGAGACCGTTGCGATGGGTATTCAGAGTTCTTAAAAAACCACATGGGCGCTAAAGATGGAATCAGTGAGACGAGAGGGTTTCATCTGTTTGGTTCCAGAACATGAGAGCGTTGGATCAAACCGCATTTGCAATCCCATTCCCGAGGAAGGAATACCAAAAACCAATGCCGAAATGCTACGCCGTCCGTACTGTGGCTAACAAAGCAGCTTCTCTTACATTTAATCATTTAGCAGACGCCCTTATCCAGAGTGACTTACAGCAACTACAGGGACATTCCCCCCTGAGGCAAGTAGGGTGAAGTGCCTTGCCCAAGGATGCAACGTCTTGTAGCCACAGCCAGGAATCGAACTCACAACCTTCTGATCATGAGCTCAACGCCTTAACCTGCTGAGCCACCTGACTCCCTTCTCTTCCTCCCAGCTGGTTTTGCAGGATGGAGGAAGGAGGAATAACTCCGGTGAAAGGCAGGGTGTTCGTTAGGTCTGTAGACCTGGTCCTAGTTCCTGGGTCAGCTATCAGCTGCTGCTAGGTAGAGACACACACTCACACACACTCTCTCACACACACACACACACACACACACACGTCTGCCTCTCTGTTTTAATGGCCGCTGTCATGGCTAGGGAGTAGGGGCTACGGCTCATTTGATTGGCTCAGTACAGCACACCACTGCTTCCCTATTTTAATTGGATTGTCTTGCCTGGGTAGTTACCCAATAACTACACCCCCACACACAAGCATCCACAGCTAAAATAGTCTTGTTTTCTTCAAGACATCTTGTTCGTTCACATTTTTTTTTCATGTCCAATTCTAACAGGATCGTTTTATGAAATGTGCTGTGCTGCATTTCACAAACTGAAGAATGGAGCGCTCTCCTCACCCTGGCATGGGAACGACATCCCAAAATATTCCACCGTCGGCCCGGAAATCGGTTGTCTAAGAGGCTAAAGGGTCCTGCAGTCGACTGCTATGAAACCGTCATAGAAGGCTGGCAGATGCTAATGCTAAAATGCTAATGCCGCTGTTACGCTAACAGGAGGAGACAGTGCCGATCCCATGGGGACCACTGAGGGATATAGACACGGCATGCAGAATCAGCCCCTGTGGGTGGGATTCTACATTTCAACATTTAGCCATTTTAAGTCATCTCTACTCTGAGGGAGCAACAGATTAATCTCTTCCCGGTTCAAATAATTCTCGGCACCTTTTGAAGCGGAAGATACGTCTCTGTTGTTGACATTATTGCTTTGCCTTTTCCCCCTCGCACTCTGCCATCCTCGCCTCACTCGCTCTCTCTCGCTGACTCTCCCTCCCGCCTCTTTTCCATCTTTTTTCTCTTCATTTCTCTCTCTCTCTCTCGTTCCAATTGAGGAAACGTTTGAAAACCTGCTGACAAAAGGCTTAGGGACAACTGGCGATGACGCGTACTGTCGTCCGTCATATCGAGCGATGCTGCGCTATTATGGAACTCTTCTCTTGACCCCTGTGTGGCCGGATTCTCTTCAACCTCTGGATGTGATTACTCTCGTTAATCCTTCTCCCTCTCTCTCTTTCTCTCTCTCTCTCTTGTCTCTCTCATATTCACTGTCTGTGTATCCCCACCCCTCCCTCCACCCCTGGTTCAACCCCTCTTAGAAAGTGCACAACCAGTGGCTTCCAGTTTGTGTGCGTTCTCCAGCAGTCAGGGACATGGGGGAGGGGCTACAGTTCAGCCAGCTCCACCCCTCTGACCTCGTATCCACTCAACCCATGCAGGCTCATATGGGCTGCCGGATAGCTGTTTACATCGGGGTTGTCTCCCTCCTCTGAGCCCCTGAGCTCTGGATAATCATTCAGACTGAGACTCCAGGCCATCTCTTGAGTGCGAGCAGAGGAAAACACGTCCTCCCTCTCCCTCCCCCTGGTATCCTCCGCTGTAATCCCATACTTGGCGTCCGCGGGGTGACATTAGCCCTGGATTTGGACGGGGATTCTCTCAGGGTATTTCTGTCCCTTTTTCTAATTGATGGCTGCCGTTCGCGTTGTCTGGGAAGGGCTTATTCGCATGTAGCGCTCCTGATTAGTTGTTTGTTGGGTTCTACAGGGTTGCCAGGTTCAGCGTTAAGACGAGCCACCGTGTTTAGGAACCAGCCTGGGTCTAATCCATCTGATTAAATTAAAGAGTGCCTGAGATTAGTCCCAGCGTGGGCACATGAAAAACATATTTTGAGTACAGGTTTGCAGTTTTCGGTCTACAGTGTCTCCAGCTGGTGAACAAACATTGTTTTCTTAGCTTTGCTCGCTACAGAGAGCTTTACCAGATACACTTTTTAGGGTTTTAGGGAGTCTGGTGGCTCAGCAGGTTAAGGCGTTGGCCTCATGATCGGAAGGTTGTGAGTTTGATTCCCAGCTATGGCTATGTGATGTTGTGTCCTTGGGCAAGGCACTTCACCCTACTTGCCTCAGGGGGATTGTCCCTGTACTTTCTGTAAGTCGCTTTGGATAAAAGCGTCTGCTAAATGAATATTTATTTATTTCATCCTCTCATTTGCGAACTTTATGTTGAATAAGACTGCTGCCTTTGGGTATCTCAAGCAGCCGGTATACTCGAACCCCTGTACATTATTGTGCATCAGCGTCAATCGCATCGCTGAAATACAGCTATAGATTAAGCCAGCTATGCTCCGAAATATACCTCCTATTAGTGCCGTGGGCTAAGAACATCCTGTTCCATTCACCATCTAAGCTGCTAGATTATGTCCTAGTTATTAAACACACACCCAGCCGGTCTCTCAGGGCTGCTGTCTTAGAGATGCTGGCTGGTGTCTCCTGCTGGAGTCTTCTCTGATCAGGGATATCCCTGTTAGGATCAGCCAGAGGAACTGGTCTCACAACACAATTTTTTTTTTTTATGTAAACACAGAGAACTCTCTGTTGGTACGCCCTGTAAGGACATTGGAAAACAGCCTACTGGTTTGAACTGCCATGGCAATGGATATTTTCCACGGCCAGCGGTCGATATGTTTCCTCGTGAATGTACGGCACGCTGGCATTATCCACCAGGGACGACCACCGCGGAGGTTTGCCCATCTCGGCTCACCTCTTTTCCTGCGTTTTTATGATTCGTGGCGTGGTTTTCCTGTGTAGACTGCCCTGCGTACGGACCTCCCCTCCCAGTGTCTGCCAGCTCAGCCTCCCCCCACCCACACACACACACACACTCCCCACCTCCCCACTGCACCTCAGCACCTAACGTGTCACCGTCGCCCTGTGACTGAAACGAAATGCGACAGATGAGACTGGCCCAGCAGACCTTGAACCAGGCCGCAGACTCATCAGGGGAGCCACGGCACAGGGAACAGCCGGCCTCCCCTGCGCGATACCCAGCTCTGTTTCAGAGCCAGCGGGGCCCCCTGGTGTGGGGGGCCACGGTCGGGGGGAACACAGTTTGGAAAGCGTCCTCTGTTGTATTCGCGTGTGATTCTTTTGGTAGGAGCTACAAAGTCTGCTACAGTAACTCTACGTCCTTTAGAACAGAGGGGACGTTATCCGCTTAAGAACTGCTACTCATCCTTGACATTTGTCCTTTTTGAAAAGATTTCGGATGATTTGGTTTTGACTGTAGAAATAAAGATTTTGGCAGTGCTCCCGAAACTCTTTGCTGACACTAAACACTTTTATATGTTTTCATTTACCAGACGCTCTTATCCAGAGCAACTTGCAGCAAGTACAGGGACATTCCCCCCTGAGGCAAGTAGGGTGAAGGACAAGGACGCAACGTCACAGAGCCACAGCCGGGAATCAAACTCCCAACCTTCCGATCACGAGCCCAACGCCTTAACATGCTGAGCCACCTGACTCCCTCCACCAATAGAGACATCAGGGCTATGAAGTCGGCATGCTTGTGCTCTACTGATCTGGGGTCTGCTATTGACAATCTCACCGCTGGGCTCTGATCTGGGCCAGCCTCGTGGAATGCAGATTGGCCAAGTGTTAGATGAAGGTACACTTGTCGGTGGAGCAGCCATAAATGTTGCGTGTCTGGAAGGTCCGTGCAGGATTCATGGGTCTAGCTTAGGGCTCGGCAACCTTCTCTATCAAAAGAGCCATTTTACATGTGGTCGAGGTGGGCTTTGGGATTCTAACAGCTGCAATACCTGCACATGCTCAGTCCTTCCACCTGGGCAGGTGTCCTGCACATGCTCAGTCCATCCACCTGGGCAGGTGTCCTGCACATGCTCAGTCCTTCCACCTGGGCAGGTGTCCTGCACATGCTCAGTCCTTCCACCTGGGCAGGTGTCCTGCACATGCTCAGTCCGTCCACCTGGGCAGGTGTCCTGCACATGCTCAGTCCATCCACCTGGGCAGGTGTCCTGCACATGCTCAGTCCTTCCACCTGGGCAGGTGTCCTGCACAGGCTCAGTCCATCCACCTGGGCAGGTGTCCTGCACATGCTCAGTCCGTCCACCTGGGCAGGTGTCCTGCACATGCTCAGTCCATCCACCTGGGCAGGTGTCCTGCACATCATGTCATTTTTTTACATAATTTAAGGAGGACAGTGTTGTCTATGTGAAGATCAATGCATTTGAATGTTGCTTAGATCAGTGTTCCTTAATGTTGCGCAAGTAGCTGATGTTGAAGGAATGACACCTTACTGTAGTACCTTAGGCAGTGGTATGAGATAAAGACGCTTCCTGCTGTATTTGAGAAAGAAACATGCAACCAAGCCACTTACTGCAGGATGGGATTGTCCAAGTCCGCAATGCAGAGCAGCTGTGAGTTCAACCTCAGCATTGGCCATGTGTGAGTACACATCCATTCACACTCCATTAGAGTGATGATGAAATAAGAACTAATTCTGTCACATGGGCATATTTACATTACATTTATTAATTTAGCAGACGCTTTTATCCAAGTACAGGGACATTTTTCCCTGAGGCAAGTAGGTTGAAGTGCCTTGCCCAAGGACACAAAGTCATATAGCCACAGCTGGGGCTCGATCTCACAACCTTCTAATCATGAGGCCAACGCCTTAACCCGTTGAGCCATCTGATTCCCTGTACGCAGTAGACTGAGGATGTGGCCAAGATCAAAGCCATCCCAGTTTGCGCCTCCTGACAGTCCACAAGTAAAGCGCTCATGTCCATGCAGCATTACAAGGAAAATTGTGGACAAACACAGTTTGGAGAAAAAGACTGCGTATTTCAATTTTCTGCTTTTCATATACATGCATTTTGCACTCTGTCAAACAAATGTGAAAAGACATTGCTCCCCTTGAATTGAAAGTTTATTTCTGGGATTCTAAAGGGGGGGGGGGGGCTGGGAGAGGGGAGGGGGCCTGGAGAGGGAAGGGGGGGCTGGGAGAGGGAAGGGGGGGGCTGGGAGAGGGGAGCGGGCTGGGAGGGCGGAGGGGGCTGGGAGATGGTGTTAAATAGACACAGGCGGCATGCCCACAGATGCAGGTGGCATTCCAATGTCCATGTGGCGGATCACAGGCTGGACCACACGTCTCTTGCGGGTCCTCACCCCCAGGCAGCATCTGAAGTGCAGGCGGAAGGTGCCCATACCCTTCATCACCTTGTCGGCCTGCCGACGCCACCAGCTGGAGACAGAGACAAAGGAAGTGAGGGAGAGCGGGAGCAGGAAGAGAAAAGATACAATGGAAAACAACTGAGAATGTGGTTTAGATGGTTGTAAGGTGGGTGTGTCCTCTGAAGACAGGACAACAGGGGAAGTGATCCAGGACATTGGACTGGACCGTATAAACTCCCACCCTTCCACTCGACACTGAAGTGGTAATGCACCTTTTGGTCTGCCTGGGATCCTGCCTTCTCTCCTCCGCTTCCTCCACATCAGAAACCTCAACCTACAGGATAGCCAGACTTCTCAGAAACATTTTCCAGACCAACAGATGCTGCGATAAGGAAGACACTAAGCTAATCTTTAAGGTTGGGAACACTCTAAACTTTGGTCGTATGAGGGCAAGGACGTGTGATCTATTGGCTAAACAAAAAGCTCTTTGCAGTACTGCTCACTGGCACAGGAAGGTGGAGAGAGGCAGAGGACCCTCACAGAAGGTTTAACTTACATATAAAGGAGGCTGTCCCAGATCTTCTTTCTTGGGAAGATTCATGGGCTGGTCCGCATGGGTTCCACCAAACCTGTCCATCAGATTCAGATTCATTTAGCAGCAGCATGGCGATGTAGTAGGAAAGTGGGCAGGTGATGTGAGTCAGATGTGGTGTTGTGCACACTTACATCACAGCCTTCTCCAGCTGGACCTCCAGATTCTTCTGCTTGGTCTTCAGCTCCTGAACACACACTCAAGGTCAAGAATGAAAGCGCCAACACTGTCGTCATAATGTCAATGAGAAAGACAAGGAATAAAATAAGTCATTTTACTATACCTGGATACTGGTGAGGTGTGCTTCAGTCGAACCTTTCAGATATTCAATTATCACCGATTTCTACAAATAAAACAGAAACAGACATCAAACCCTTTTTTGTAATGACACAGAGTAGAAAACCACAAACAGGACTGTCAGAGCAGGAAAGTTCTTCTCTCTGATATTACATATGGAGACAGATCCTACCTCGTGCATGTCCTGACTGTTCCTGTCGAAGAAGGCTCTGTATTCCTTCTCCAGCTGTGGCTGAGAGTCAAACCCCAAGCAGTCAATCATTTATATTTTTCATTTTCAAACATGTAAAATAAATGTGTTTGTGTGTGAAAAGTTGATGACTTTCGAAACATTGAAAGAGTTCAACTCAGTGTTTTCTACAAGCTAGCTGATGAGCTCTGTCCATACCCACATGTAGTCATTCAGCATTACCTCACTGTTGATGTTTTGACATCTGGCTTTCAGGGCCTGGTTCTCTTGGTTCTGTAAGAACAGAAAAAGAAAAAGATTATAGTTAAAGATCTGTGAGGGTTTTGTTGTAGAATGTCGTCGGTGGAGGCAAAAGCACATCTTATGTGCTCCTGAACTTTCCACACACCCACCAGCTTTAGGATGTTGTTATCCTGGGCTCTGATGATGTCTTCCCTCTCTGCGTAGGCTTGATGGGCATCTTGCAGCTCATCCATCAGCCCACTTGAGCTGTTCAATGTCTGCTTGAGACTGAAAAAGTCCAAACAAAACTATGATGAATGTTTACATTTAGTCATTTAGCAGATGCTCTTATTCAGAGCAACTTACAGCAAGTACAGGGACATTCCCCCGAGGTAAGCAGGGTGAAGTGCCTTGCCCAAGAACACAACATAATGTTGGCACGGTGAGGATTCAAAACCTTCCGATAACTAGCCTGATTCCCTCACCACTCAGCCACTTGACTACCACTCCCGTCTTGTGAAATGAGGTTTATGCCTGGGTGCATGTGTGTGTGTTACGGTTCGTACCTCTTGATCTGGCAGTTGAGGGCCATTTGGTCTCTGTGGAGAGCTAGCCTATGCCGCTTTAAGTTTGTCATTATTGTCAGCCTTGAGAAGTAGAAGCGGTCATCATCCGAGTCACTACTCTCATCCTGCTGGTCGTAAGGATTCCTACAGACATCAACACAACACACATCAATTTCACAGGTCATAGAGACCACACCACTTCTGTAAATCCCACCTAAGCCTGGAACTGGCCAACACTTGTGTCCACCAATTCCAATTTGATTTATTTATTTAGCCTACATAAACTGTTGCAATGTGTTGCATGAAGAGACTTTGAAGAATATGCTGTGTGTGTTGTAGGTGTTTTTGAGTAAAATCTTACAGGTCTGAATCTTCATCCTGTCCTTCATCCATCATAAAAAAACTCTTATCTATGTACTGTCTTGTAAGTAAATGAGTTGTCTCCTCTTCAAATGTCTCTTCGTGAATGACTTACCTGCAGGAACTTTCATATATATATATATATCTTGCGGCGATTATGATGTCATAGTGTGAAAGCTGTATTTTAAGTCAGAGTAAAGCAGCTCCCTTTGAAGTTAATTTAATAATATAGTATAATAAACTATATTATCAAGGCTGACGGTGTATGAAATGGCGTGAAAAAAAAGATTTGTCATCTTTAATGAGCTATATAGAATAAATAGAAACAAGCTAGCTACAGTAATAGCCTGCTCACTAATGCACACTGAAACTTGCCCTGGGTTGACAACCTTCTGTATCAAAAGAGCCATTTTAGCCCTTATAAATAACTATAGTCTGTTGCATTTATTTAATTAAATAACTACAAAAATAAAATGGGTTACATTTTGTTGTTGGTTATGCCTGTTATTATAAAGAGCAACAACAAACTAACTGTCACAAAATTAGCAGCAGTGGTTATTACACTTAGTGAAAGTATTTGCTCTGATCACCTGTCCGCTGAAGCTCTTTTTCATTCATGTCCAGCTTTGTACTTTTCAGCAAAAGCTGCGTGTTTATTCTGGAAATGTCTTTTAGCGTTATTTTATGTTGTTTTATCATTTCTCGTCACATATCAATCATAGTGTAGCCCAAGTGTAAGTCAGCATCGTTGACAGTGAAAGCAAATGCATTTTTCCGTGCGGAATTAAACGTAATACTTTATCCAACTTTATCCATGGTTTGCTACCCGTCGAACATAGCATCTCCACCGGCAATCGAGAAAGACGGCAATAGACTTCGCAGGATGGGACGAGTTATTTGGTTGACAACAGATTACAACTCTTTTTTTAAATGGTGTTAGTCACAGTATCACAGCCACCTCCAATATTGAGGGGTTCCGTTTGAAAGCCCAAGCGGCAGGGAGCCACTGCAGAAGGGTTAAAGAGCCGTATGCGGATCCAGAGCCGCGGGGTTGCCGACCCCTGGTCCAGCAAGTCATTTTCAACTGGGGCAAAACCGTTTCTCTATTGTCTCTGTAAAATGCCTGACATTTAGTTTATTGTGTCAAGTTTACCGGGAGGGAAATCGTCAGGTTGTTGTGCTTCCTTCTTTGCGTGCCAGCAGCGTGTGTGTGTGTTTGTGTGTTTGTTTCTCTCAGTTTCATTCTGTCTAATCTACTTATCTATAACCTTTACTGAACCATCCATCTTTGAACAGGTTCAAAGAAAGCCTCTCCGTCTAGAAGCTGAAGTCAAATTGCTATCGACTAAAATCGATACATATTTCTCTGTTTATGATAACATGATTGCATTTTATTATCTCCAGTGAATTGGTTTCTTCTGTGTTCCGCCAGATTCCGGTGATCCCAGTTCAACAGAAAGCCAAGAGGCCCTCTGATTGAGGTAAATTCAGCCACCGATTTTCCAGCACTCTGTCTAACACACAATGCTAACGTCAAAAGTGTCAGTCATTCAGGGGTTCTCTATACCTAATTGTGGGCAGCAGATTACAATGAGCATTCTGTGTGAAACATGAGTGAGATTATTATGCATAGAGGGAGTCAGGTGGCTTAGTGGTTAAGGCGTTGGCCTCATGATCGGAAGGTTGTGAGTTCAATTCGACATTCAATGTCTTGATGTGCCCTTGGACGAGGCACTTCACCCTACTTGCCTCAGGGAGAATGTCCCTGTATTTATTTTAAGACACTCTGGATAAAAGAGTCTGCCAAATGAATGTTTATTATCATTGTGTTTGCGTGCATTCTCCTTTTGGTTTTGAAGGTGTTCATGAAAATGAACGTGATGCAAATCTTGTGAACCATTTATAGACCAATGGAAAGTAAATGGCTCTTAAATAACAGTTGGACTTAAGCCTGCATTGCAATCCCATCACGGATTTATGGATAAAATAGCAGTACTCACTAACTGGATTTAACTGGTCTCAGTGTAACTGTGAATTCCCCCACACACACACACATATACATTTATTAAATTAGCAGATGCTTTTATCCAGAGCGACTTACAGCAAGTATAGGGACAATTCCCCTGAGGCAAGTAGGGTGAAGTGCCTTGCCCAAGGTCACAACGTCACGTAGCCACAGCCGGGAATCGAACTCGCAACCTTTCGATCGTGAGCCCGACGCCTTAACCCGCCGAGCCGCCTGACACACACGCAGGCACACTCTTAAACACTTGCATATGTACGCACACACAAACACACACACACAGTATGTTGTCCATCAATGCGAGCTTTGTTCCACCCTGACAAGCTTGTCAATAAGCATTGTGCCCCTCTCCGAAGCCCCGGCTACGACAGCTAGGTCAGGAAGCCGCTCTGCTCCACGAGACGCTAGCACGGGAACCAGCTCCAGCCGCCGCTAATTCATCGCCGGCGGATCGACAAAGGCAGATGCGTATCTACTGATGACGCTAATTAAGTTCCTCTTAAGCCTTTTTCATCTTGTTGTTGATGACGGCTGATTCGATTGAATTGAACCTGTTGTGCTGGGTGAAAGAGGGAGGGCTCTGTTCCCCATCCACCCCCCCCTCGGAGGGTAGCGGCCGACCCCAGGCCCGGTGCTGGAGGAGGGGGAGGGACTGGAGGATGGGGGGGGCATGCCTGCTGTACGTCCACTGCCCAGTACTTCTGCGTAGTCTCATCTACTCTGTGGTTATGACTAAAATGGGAGAGAGATGTTTGGAGGCCGATAGCTCTTATGGCTCTTCCCTTTGGCACTTGTTGGTTTCTCACGATGTATGTTTCATAACCTATAAGCCCGCTATGTTTGGGGTCTGTCACGCTGCTATGATCACTGACTGATGCTCTTATGTAAAGCTCTCTCTTGGAAGTCGCTTTGGATAAAAGCTGTCTGCTAAATGAATAAATGTAAGAGTGGGAGAGCGATGGAGATAGAGAGAAGGAGGAAGGGAGAGAGAGAGTAGGAGAGTGTTAGAGATGGAGAGAAGGGAGGGAGGGAGACAGAGAGAGTGGGAGGGTTGGAGAGACCGAGAGTGATGGAGAGAGAGAGGAAGGGTTGGAGACAGAGAGAGAGAGAGAGAGTAGGAGAGTGTTAGAGATGGAGAGAAGGAGGGAGGGAGACAGAAAGAGTGATAGAGAAAGGCAGAGGGAGGGCTGGAGACAGAGAGAGTGGGAGATAGCATAGCGTAGGCAGCTAGCCAGCCATGGATCCTCTCTCTTCACTGTGATTCTCCTCACAGCACAGTTGTGATTGGTAAGTGAGACTGCTGCGTTCTTCCAGGGAACAATGACCAGTTTCCCTTCTGCAAGGTCACAAGATAGCGTGTCATTTGAGGGGGGGGCATCCTGATAAACTGAAAGCAGGAGGTGGGAGATTTTACTTTTACATTCATCAGACGCTCTTATCCAGAGCGACTTATAGGAAGTACATGGACATTCCCCGCTGAGGAAAATAGGGTGAAGTGCTTGGCCTGGTAGGGATATAGGGATATAATACGTATCCAGGGGTGCCTCTGCTGCCTGTCTTAGCACATGTGCAGAAGTGCATTTATTTTCCGGCCCCTGAGATTCTCTGTTTGTTCCAGGCAAACTCATCGAGAGGAGGAAGGCAAGGGAGGGTTAGCGTAAAAGCCTCTCTCTAATAGAGGAAAATGGTTGGCGTCCGTTGACCTTGTTTACCCACGATGCACTCGGTCCGTAATTGGCTTCGGGGCGAATCTGCTTTTGCGTGCGTTTTTTTGGGAGATGAGGCAACAGATTGGCAGGGGGGTGGGGGGGGTGGATAAACATTCCGTCTCTCGCTGCAAAAAATATATATCTCATACAGGATTAGAATATATATATATATATATATATTTTATTGGTTTGTTTGTGTGCGTCACGAGTTGCCTTGATTAAAGCTTCAGATTGAATTGGTATCGTAAGCGAAGGTCTTCCTGGGGGGGGGGGGGGGGGGGGGGGGAGGGGGGGAGGGGGGTTTACAGAGTATTATGCTGCGCTTCTGAGGCGAGGTAAAACATTGACTTGAAGAGAGAAAAGTCTAGCGAGTTCACCGTTAGCGGTTGTCACTGGCAACCATTAGGGCTCCCCCCCCCACCCCCCCCCTCCAGGATCTGGGATAGCCCTCCCGCTACTGAACGGACACACCGCCTCCCTCCACCCCCACCCCCCCCCCCCTCCGGACGTGCACCCAGAGTGTCCAGCCAGACTCGGCTCGGACGCGGCACAACTGGAGAGTTGGGAGAGCTTATCTCCCTAAGCTGTTTATCTTCATCCGGGGGAAAGCTACACGGAGAGATTTCTCAGTTCTCTGTGTTAATAGCCTCGATGGATCTTCCTCGGGGGGGGGTTGGAGCCAAACTGCCTCCGTCTACACGATGCAGAAGGATTCAGGCTTTGCCGTCGTATTTTTCGGGTTGTGTGTTTGTGTGGCGGGTATGTGTGGTCCTGGAGGGTAAAGATACACGAGGCAATTGTAACGTTGCACGTTTCAGTGGAAAAAACCTCCACTTGACCCGGAGCATGATTTTCCCTGGAGGAAAATAAATTGACACATGAATTCAAGCGACCCTCCGGAAGTGGAACAGTGGGTTATTTTGGGATATAAGGCACTCTTACAGTAGCTCTAAACAGTGAGGGTGTTGTGTCTTGAGACATTGCAGGAATAGAATACAATGTCCTATTTCACCACATCTTCTAGTTCAGGGCAGATCTAACGTCCCATCTTGGATTTATATCTGGTCCGACCTCAATCCCAGCCCCTGCCCCAATCCCAGTCCCAGCCCCTTTCCCAATCCCAGTCCCAGCCCCTTTCCCAATCCAGTCCCAGCCCCTTTCCCAATCCCAGTCCAGCCCCTTTCCCACTCCTAGCCCCAGCCCCTGCCCCAATCCCAGTCCCAGCCCCTTTCCCAATCCCAGCTCCTGCCCCAATCCTAGCCCCTGCCCAATCCTAGCCCCTGCTCCCCAATACCTGCCCCTGCCCCAACCATCTCCTCCCACCTCACTACGACAGAAGGTCCAGCGTCTCTCGGCGAAGCCGACAGTTCTCTGTTTTGCTGTCACGCTCAACGAATGAGGAAGACCGTTTGCATATCTGGGCTGTTTCCTCACCCTGCCACCTCTCCACCAATCACATTCCTCTCCGACCACAAAAGTCTGCCGCTCCCATTGAGAGGAAATGGGGAAGTAGTGCAAATACAACTACAATTATTCATTTAGCAGACGCTTTTATACAAAGCGACTTGCACACCAAATTCAGGGACGTTCTTCCACTTTCGACCTCGCAGACACAGTCATCAATCGCGGACCAGTTCCCTCAAAATAGTCCAAACCAACAGATCTCTGATCTGAAATCCCGACAGGTAGACTTACCTGTTGTAAAAATGTTCTCAAAAGTATTAAACATTGTACTTTTCACACATACTCCTTCAAAATTGTATACAAGATCACATCTGCACAGTATCGTATGAGAGCTGGAGCCGTTTGGTATCGTGTGTGTGTGTGCGCGTGCGTGAGATCGCGCCGTGACATCATTATCTAGCTTTGACCACCGAAGGACTCGCAGTCCCCGTTAGAAAGAGAGAGAGGTGGGCGATTCTCTGTCCTGTCTGCACGGCAACAACATCGGCTCATCTAAGCCTTGCCGGCTTCAAAGGGCTCGTTTGACGGACGGCTTGGGGCTCGGAATCAATTCCTGACACCTGACGAGGAAATGAGAGGGAAGGGTCTTGGCTACAGACATAGCTGTCTGCGTAGGGGGGGTGGGTGGGTGTGTAGCGAGGGAGGGTGTGTAGGAGGGGAGTCTTTGCAGGGGTGCAGCAGTTGTGGGTGGGGGTCTGCAGGTGAGGTAAACGGGTCAGATAAACAGACTTGGCTCTGCCCAGCGACGGCTTTTCATCTCTCTCCCGTCTTCTCTCCACAGTTCCAGGAAGGTTCCAGGGACCGCCGCCCCCAGGCTGGCCCGACTCGCGTCGACGCTGGTGGGCCTTGCCCCCTGCCCTTCTCCCCTCCTCCTCCTCCTGCGCTCCCCCCCATCCCATCCTTCCATGGCCATGAGCAGCGAACCCGGCTGCCGGCGGGGGGACCCCGACTCCGACCAGCAGCCCGACGACCTGGCGGAGATGATGGCGGCCGTCGCCGTGACCCCCGGCAAGACGGCGGGCAAGGCGGCCAATGGCGTGAACAACGGGGCCCAGCAGGGGGGCGCGGCCCCCGCCAAAGGGAAGAAGGTCCACCCCCCGCGGCCGCACCTCTCCGGGAGGAAGATGTCCCTGCAGGAGAGGGGGACCTCGGGCGGGGGGGGGCGGCGGGGGGCGGCAACGCCCACATCTCCCCCCGCGTAGCCCGGAGACCGACGGTGGAGTCCAAACGGGTGTCCATCTCCGACTCCCAGGTAGGTTAGCGAGGAGACGGGCGATCAAATCAAATCAACTTTTATTTGTACAGCCCTTTTTTACAAGCAATGTCACAGAGGGCTTCACATATGCCCATAGAACTGCCCCTCAACCAACCTAAACCCTCAAGGAAGACGAGGAAAAACTCCCAGAAAAACTCACTAGGGAGAAAAAAATTGAAGAAACCTTGGAAGGAGCAATTCAGTGAGGGATCCCCTCCTCCAGGGACGGCTGGTGAAAGTGAGGAGCAGAACGCGGGCAGAGTGATCTGCGGACCGTTCGGGAAATGACATACCCATTGATGCCTTCCGGATTAGGAACCCCCCCCCCCCCCCTCCCCTCCCTCCCCCAATCCAGCGAAGGATTATTCCGTTTGTTGGCTTAGCAGGTGCTGCTCAGAGGCCACGCGCAGCAGGAGGGCCCAGCACTGTGTCGTCGGGGCTCCAGCCAGGGTCGGCCTGAGCAGGTGGGCGTACGGGCACGAGGTCGGCGTCTGCCTGAACGGGAGCAGGTACTGGACGTGGCAGTCAGGTGGCTCAGCGGGTTAAGGCGTTGGCCTCACGATCGGAAGGTTGTGAGTTCGAACCCCGGCTGTGGCTGTGTGACGTTGTGTCCTTGGGCAAGGCACTTCACCCTACTTGCCTCAGGGGGAATGTCCCTGTACTTGTTGTAAATCGCTCTGGATTAAAGCGTCTGTTAAAATGAGGTGTTATTATTGATACGTGTTTACACACAATCTGAGATGCCCGTCGGAACTACAGCCAGGCAGGACTGGGATCAGCTGATTAAGGCTGAGCAGCAGTTAATGACTCGAAAATGCTGATCCGCTTGTGTGCGTCTGCGCATACGTGTGCGTGCGTGCGCGCGTGTCCAGGTCTCTCCTCTCGCCGTGCAGCCTGACCGAAGGGGATTGCGTGAGATTTCATTGGTGGACGGCCGAGCTGTTCTAGTTGTGGCTAGACGTTCCTTCGATCGAACCTTCCTCGCGTGTATTAATGGTCGGCCTGCAAATGGACGCTTCTCTGCCTTTCGTTTCCCCGTAGCAGAGACTGCTGGGGGGGGAGGGGAGGGGGGTGATTACATGTTTCGGAAGATGTGAGATTACCGCACATGCAGTCCAGGTAGCGGTCGTATTCAATCCGTTCCGAACATTACCCGTTAAGCGTTCGAAGGAAGAGAGAGGGGAAAAAAAACATGGAAATTCAGTTACATAAGCCACGATGTTGCTACGTGAGCCTTGCTGTACACATACTGATGTATATTTAGTCTTTGTGTCAGGCCCAGTGGAATTCCCATCCCTGGAGTCCGGACCAGGGCTGTGGCCTGGACAAGCTGCTGGACAAGCACCGGGGCGGGACGCCTTCTGAGGAGTCAGGTGGCTCGGCGGGTTAAGGCGTCGGGCTCGCGATCGGAAGGTTCGATTCCCGGCTGTGGCTACGTGACGTTGTGTCCTTGGGCAAGGGCACTTCACCCTACTTGCCTCAGGGCGGAATGTCCCTGTACTTGCTGTAAGTCGCTCTGGATAAGAGCGTCTGCTAAATAAGTGTTTATTCTTGGTCAGGATGTTCTCCAAAGTCACGATTGCTTGTCAGGACAGTAGAGTTTAGTCATTTGTATGTTCTTCCTACTGCAGACCTGCTTATATACACAGGTACTCCAATCCCACTGGAATCGAAGGGATGTTTACTAGATGTGAAGTACACTAGATGGAAATGGGGCTGTGACTCTCTGAGTCTTAAACGAGAGCCTGGGTCTTCTTGCTTCTCCTCCTCCCTGCGTTTTGACCGGCAGCCCTCGAATGAGGAGACTCCTCGTCTGTGACGAGCTGTTTGGAACTGTCTGTGCTGTCTGAGGGTCTTGCTCTGCGTGCGGTGGAGGTGGAGGAGAGGTGACTGAGGGGGATATTAGGGGACAGGAAGGACAGGTGATGGGGGAAACGATCCGGAACTCCCTCAGAGCGGAGGACCTGGAATGATTTAGCGGAGACGTTTTCGAACGCCGTCCATTGATACTTCAGATGCGGCCGTTTCTCTGTCTCTTTCTGTCACTCGGTCCTAACCTCTCTTTTTACACCCGTCTTCTCTCTCTCTCTTTTCCCTCTCTCCCTCTCTCTCACTCATTCTTTCCCTCTCTCTCTTTCCTTTCTCTCTCTATCTCTTCCATTCTCTACTCTCTCTTTCCATCTCTCTCTTTCCCCTCTCTCTCTTTCCCTCTCTCTCTCTTTCCCTCTCTCTCACTTTCCCTCTCTCTCTTTCTCTCTCTATCTTTCCTCTCTCTCTTTCCCTCTCTCTTTCCCTCCTCTCTCTTTCCTCTCTTTCCCTCTCTCTCTTTCCCTCTCTCTTTCCCTCTCTCTCTTTCCCTCTCTTTCCCTCTCTCTCTTTCCCTCTCTCTTTCCCTCTCTCTCTTTCCCTCTCTCTTTCCCTCTCTCTCTTTCCCTCTCTCTTTCCCTCTCTCTCTTTCCCTCTCTCTATTTCCTCTCTCTTTCCCTCTCTCTTTCCCTCTCTCACTCTTTCCCTCTCTCTTTCCCTCTCTCTCTTTCCCTCTCTCTCTTTCCCTCTCTCTCTTTCCCTCACTCTTTCCCTCTCTCTCTTTCCCTCTCTCTCTTTCCCTCTCTCTTTCCCTCTCTCTCTCTTTCCCTCTCTCACTCTTTCCCTCTCTCTCTTTCCCCCCCTCTCTCTCTCTCTCTCTCTCTCTCGGGTTGTGTAGGATGAGCATTACATCTTTTCTCAGCGTCCTATTTTTAATCTCGGGATTACCTTGGTGTAATCTGGAGAGAGACACCTGAGACAAACAAGGCAACACCCCTGCCTCCTGCCTAAATCTCTCCTTCTTCACCTCCTCAAGGAACCCCCCCCCCCCTCTTTCCTCGGGTCTCCCTCCCTCCCTCCCTTGATGCTCTGTGTTTTCCCCTCATCGATCAGTCTCACCTTCTCACCTCCGTCTTCCAGGGAGGGACATCCCGCGGAGACCTCGCCCCAGCCGAGGCGCTCTGCGAACGGGGGAAGCTTGTCCTGCGTTTGCGCGTGTCTCCGGTCAGACACGTGTGGGTATTTGTCACATTTTG
>CM059338.1:4179443-4300056 GCA_030340685.1 Protosalanx chinensis | reverse complement strand
CCGAGCAGGCAGAGAGTGGGCCACGATGCACTCAGAAGTTCATACAGCAATCCATCTCATACTGGTAAATACGAAACGATTAAATGAACGCGTTACCCGTTAGCCTAGCGCTTTCTATTTCTGACACCCCCCCGGGTCTTGATAACCGATGATGACTTACCTGAATGAAACCTAAAAACCTGCACGCCGATTACATGATACTCGTCGATTGGTTTCGGCTCAGCGGGTTAAGGCGTTGGGCTCGTGATCGGAAGGTGCGAGTTGGATTCCCGGCTGTGGCTACGTGACGTGGCGTCCTCGGGCAAGGCACTTCACCCTACTTGCCTCAGGGGGGGGGATGTCCCTGTACTTTCTGCAAGTTGCTCTGGATAAGAGCGTCTGCTAAATGACTGAATGTAAATGTAATGTCTCTCAATGTGAAGTGTGTGTGAAGCAGAAATGGGCCCTGTTGCTTTTCATGCTCTGCCAGTATGACATGTTCCCTCTAACGGAGCCTCTTCTGGCGTTTTAATGGCAGACAGGCTGGCTGCAGACTCCGGCTGGGACGAACACAGGGCCTGCCACAGAGGAGCGAGGGAGGCAGAGAGAGAGGAGGGAGAGAGGGGGAACGTGAGGGGAGAGGGAGAGGGAGAGGAGGGAGGGGTTGAACGGGGTTCCCCGGCGCGAACCGTGTGCCAAGGATTCCCTCGCAGTCATCTGGTTGTGTCAGCTCGGGGGGGCCTGCCCGGGCAACATTCCTGATGACTGACTTCACCGCCCCCCCCCCCCCCCCCCCCCCCCCCCTCCCCCTGCTCTCCCCTCCCCTGAAAGTGTGTGTGTCTACCCTCCCTCCCTCCCTCCCTCCCTGACCTGGCTGCGCAGACGATGAAAACAGAAGCCATGCTGTGTTTACACACCCGCAGGGCCGAGCCGAGAGGGAGGGAGACACTTCCTGGATACGGTCGCCACAACCGAAGGGTGTGAGGGGGGGGGGGGGGGGAGGGAGGGAGGGAGCGTCATATCCACGGCCTGACCCAGCGGGAAACACCCTCCCCCCCTCCGTCCCCCAATCCGTCGACGCCGAGAGCGTCTGGATCGTACAGATGCGTTACAACCGCCCGTACGCGCGCCTCGGCCTGGCTGACGGTGCCTCCAGAACACGGCCCCCTTTACGGAGTTCGCGGCTTCAAATCATTAGCGGGCCCGCGGAGCAAAACATTGTCATAATATGGAAAAGCACCGACAACAGGCTGCGTTTCAGCCCTATAAATATGCGAACGTTTTTTTCCTCGAAAAAGAGTTACCATGGCTACTTGGCGTGCGGACGCCGCTGAAAGAAAAAAAGGAAGGAAAAAAAAACACAAAAAAAATAAAATAATGGTCGGCTAAAGTCTGCCAACGCCTGTCGGAATTCACCCGGAATAACTGTTATGCAATGCGTAGGGCCTTGATACACGTACTACCGCTCCCTACTCCCCAACCTCCAACCCTGCCTGAGGGACCACGCCGATACCGCGCTCACCCAGTCCCTAACACAGGCAGAAGAGAAGCTCCAGCTTGTAGCACTCAAGCTACTGAGCTACTGTTATTAAACTACAGAGTCCTGAGTAGGTAGACAAGACCAGAAAGATCTAGAGCATGGGGTGGGCGATTCCAATCCTCGAGCGGTCGCTGTCCTGAAGGTTTTAGATGTTTCCCTGCTCCAACGCACCTGATTAATAATAATAATAATAATAATATAATAATACCTCATTTAGCAGACGCTTTTATCCAAAGCGACTTACATTAAGTACAGGGGACAATCCCCTTGAGGAAAGTAGGCTGAAGTGCCTCGCCCAAGGACACAACGTCACGCAGCCAAAGCCGAGGGTTCGAACTCACAACCTTCCGATCACAAGGCCAACGCCTTAACCCGCTGAGCCATCTCACTCCCAGATCGATTCTCACGAACGGGTCGTTATCAGCCTTCGCAGAGCTCGATAACAACCCGTTCATTTGAATCGGGAGGGCTGGAGCAGGGAAACATCTAAAACCTTCAGGACAGCGGCCCTCGAAGGCCTGGAACTGCCCACCCCTGACCTAGACGGTTGGGCTTGCGTGGCTGCCGGCGGCCTGTTTCCTGCCTGCCTGGTCCAACCAGTCCAGTCATTTCTCTGAAGGAATAAGGAACGGATGTAGAAAGGCCACGATTGGTAAAGAGCGTCGCCTAATGACTCCCGCTCGCTGGTGACGAAGTCTCCCGTTAGGAAGGTGAGAACGCATCAGCCTTGCTAATTCTCGACCGATAAGTCCGAACAAACGGTACGGATGCTCCCTGGTCGGAGGAGAGGAAAGGTCACTGGCGAGGAACAGAAGCCACGGCGAACGGAGGGCACTTATCCCTCCATTAACATTCAGTTCGGCGAGGATCATCTCCGCTCGAAGGCGGCGGGAATGTATAATTCAGATTCAGAATACTTTATTTATCCCGAGGGAAACTCCTTCGTATCAACGCACACAGTCTCGCAAAAGCACGCAAGGGGTAAGGTGTGAGGTAAAAGATTAGAAGGCGTACACAGGGATAGCGAGGTGGGGGGGCAATAACAATAAGTAAAAACGGTAGGTGAGGTGACTCCACACAGGGAGGGAGGGGGGGGGGGGGGCAGGGTCTGGTCTGGTTTTGAAGTGCGCGGTGCGTGCACCTCACTGCCGGCTAATGGGGAGGAGGGTCTCCTGTTGCAGAGGCGCTCGCCGCGATTACCACGGAGATGGAGGAGACGGACCGAGGCCCGCCCACCGAGAACGCCTTGGGGTCGCAGGTGCGCTGCCACGGCAACCGTCCAGATGCTCTGTCCTCGTGAAATGATCGGAGCCGTGCGCACACTTTACGAACGCCCGTGCATCGAGCACTTGTCTCTACACACACACACACACACACACCTTCCACGTTGCACGACACACAAACCAGGGATAACATTGATCCACGCATAGCTCCACGAACAGCTTCTCCATTAGTTTTTCGCTATCCGATCTCTTACACACACACACACACACACACACTCGCACACCTTGTATATTGACCAACACACTCCGGCGATGACACCACACCGCAGTACAGCACAGAGCCTGTCCACCAAACTGGGCTGACTGGCTCTGCGTGAACGCTGAACAAGGCCGTCTGCGATCGGTTTCACAAGAGGAAGTTCAAGTGATAATGAAACATGACGATACTTTCGATAGAACGGAAGCGTCCTGCTTCTGCCGCTGGCCCTCACAGGCCGCAGCATGACCCCCGACCCCTCCTCGACCGGGGAGAGACGCCAGAAGCCAGGCCTGTCAGGGGTTAGACTCACCCAGACGTCCTTAGTGGCCCATTAGAAAGCCTTTAGTCTGTAACCGTCATAAATCCGGCTAGCTGGCAGGGAGACGTATCTGTGTTAACAATCATCTATTTATAGGGGTTCACTCCGAGCCAGATTAGGTTTGCATGCAGCCAATGGCTGCCCCGTCGAGTGTTTGGGCAGCCACTCCGGTTGAAACCTCCGTCTCGCTCTGCGGGTTAACAGGCAAGTGGTTTTGGAACGGGTTCTGACCCAGCTTTAGTGAGCTTTGGCATCTGGACCAGGGAAAAGTGCACGGCCAAGGCCCAACTGTCTGAGGGAGACCAGAGCAGTTCTCCTTACACCCCTGGCGTGGGAGGGGGCCGTTTTTGGAAAAGAGGCGATCGTTACTGGGATTGGGTGATGCGTGAGGATATTTCCTAGATACACGGTGCTTGAACCGGGGTTTGGCTGGAAAACCTTATCCAAGACCAAGACTGGCTGTTCCAAGGGGGGAGAGTGTGACGGAGATACTTCTTTTGGTTACGCTGTAAAGCCTTACTCATGGTGTACACTGGGGGCGTGCAGTCATTGCTCGAAACTTTTTTATGGCATAGGTCAATGTTTGTTTTCAGAAAATGTAACCGGTGTCTTTAGTAAACCGCAGGTCAATAGCATTCCTGCCATAACAGGAATAACACATGTGACATCACGTTCCCATGCAGACCTGCATCTTTGCTTTGAGCGGTGTGACATAAGGACAGGTCACAGGTTAAGACATTCAGGTAAGACCTTTCCGATAATTCCCTCCCAGGACCCAAGCTAACCACGCCCATGCGAGGCAGTAGCACTGACACAGAGGCAGCTCCAGAAGCGGGACAGCGCCTCTCTTTCACTCTCTGGAGGAGGGGATCCCTCACTGAATTGCTCCTCCAAGGTTTTCTTCAATTTTTTTGTATCTCTGTGAGGTTTTTCCTTGTCTTCCTTGAGGGTTAGGTTGGTTAAGGGGCATTTCTATGGACCTATGTGAAGCCCTTTGGGACATTGCTTGTTGAAAAAGGGCTATACATGGTGGCTCGCGGTTAAGGGGTTGGGCTCGTGATCGTAAGGTTGTGAGTTTGATTCTGGCTGTGGCTACATGACGTTGCGTCCTTGGGCAAGGCACTTCACCCTACTTGCCTCGGGGGGGGGGGGGGGGGGGGTGGATGTCCCTGTACTTGCTGTAAGTCGCTCTGGATAAGAGGGGGAGCCAAGCCCTCAAGGACTCGAAGCGTTCCGTTAACTCGCCATGTCCACGTTTCCTCTGACGAGACTCCAAATCGTTCGGAGCACCTAAACGGCAGAGACAAGGCGTTGTGGTTCGTGACGTGAAAACCAGAAAGACGAGGGTGAAGAAAGTGCAGGTAGGGTTGACGAGGGAGGGAGGGAGGGAGGGAGAAGTTGTATTTTAACAGGAAGTAAGATAAGCCCTTCCACTGTGCCGTTTGTCGAGTCTGTCAGCTTCGTATTGCGGCCAAGTTGAGAGCAAGTCACGACTGCAACAACTCCAGCAGCGACAGGAAGAGAATGAACTCGCGCGGCACAGAAGGGGTGCTCCCTTTTCGGAAACGTACGCGTACGAAGACGTGTCGCACAACCTGCTTCCCTGCGGTACATTAGGCCCCGACAGTGAATTACCGTATCGTGACAGACTTCAGTACTTCCGATCACTAACCCACTCCACCCGAGGGCCCCAGCAAGCTGGGCTAACACAGACCCAGAGGCCCGGAGGAGTGTCTTAGAACCCCTCCCTCGCTGAAAAACTGGAGGGAAAAAAGAAAGGCACGCCGCATGTTCTCTAAGCACCAACATCCTGCTCGCAGGTCACGCAAGCCCGAGCGGAAGTTGCGTCGACTCGAAAAACCGAGCGCGCCTTCGTCCGTTGCTCGCCCTGAGGAGACGCTGCGTCTGAGACGCGCGCGTTTGGAGTAGGCCCGTCGAGGGCCCGGCCCTCGGAGTGAGGCTAATGGGCCATGATGTGGGGGATAGAAGATCACCGCCCCCCACCTCCTCCTCCCCCACCCCTCCTACCTCCCTCCCTCTCTCTCTCTCCTGCTCCCTCCCTCCCTGACTGTAGAAGAGGTCAGTTGGATTGTGCGGTTCGGCCAACTTCCACATCTGGAAGTGGGACCAGCTTCCTACTCACAAACTCTCAAACATGCTGCATATGTCAGTTCCCCCACTAACACAAAAGTTGACAGGGTATAAATAGACTTCCATTTAGAACTATTCATTCAGCAGACGCTTTTATCCAGAGCGACTTACAGTAAGTAGAGGGACAATCTCCCCTTGAGGCAAATAGG
Source organism: Protosalanx chinensis (assembly GCA_030340685.1). Lineage (NCBI taxonomy): Eukaryota > Metazoa > Chordata > Actinopteri > Osmeriformes > Salangidae > Protosalanx > Protosalanx chinensis. Next base: position 4,294,436 of record CM059338.1, on the reverse strand, counting down.
GTGAAGTGCCTTGCCCAAGGACACAACGTCACGCAGCCACAGCCGAGGAAATCGAACTCGCAACCTTCCGCTCACGAGGCGAACGGCCTTAACCCGCTGAGCCATCTGACCCCCCCCCCCACCCCATTGTTTAAACTGAACCAAGCTTGAGACGCATAGCATCATCCTCCACCAGTCCTGAGGCTAAACTGTCCAGCTGCATGAGGACGGCAGCGTGACATCCCAGCTCTGCAGGGGGGGCGGGGGGGGTCCGTCCGGACCACGCTTCTACAGAACCCCCCCCCCCCCACACTCCGTTCCAGACTTCCCGCAGCAGACGGACCGTGTAAAAAAGGGCCTCCCACTGCCTCGCAGGAATGTTATGTCTCTGTCTGAGGGACTGGCATGCCGTAAATCTTTTCTCCCTGGATCGCGCTACCGTGTACAGTGGACGCGAGTGGGGGGGGGGGGTTCACTTCGAGCCCCTCTCTGTGCCTTCAAGTCAGGTCAGAGTTCGCGGCCAAGTCGGTGTCAGGGATTCTGGCGAGGACGAGCGATGAGACGACTCCTGACGTCCTGAGAATCGAACGCTTGTCGCGTCAGAAAGGAGTTCTCCCAGAACTACCACAGACACCACCCACGCGCAGCGTTTTGAAAGACAGCTTGCGGCGACTAAACTCGCTAAGTGCACGCAAGCCAACGCAAATGCTCGTTTCGTTTTTTTGTTTTCTGCCCCCCCGAAGAGGGAGAACCGTTCAGCGAAGCACGCATCCCTGCGCGAACGAAACCCAGAGAACACGGCAGAGGATTCTAACGTGTTCTAGGCGGACTGGATGGCAGCTTGGTTTACTAAACGAGGGAAAAGGGGTATTCCCTCCGGCGCTTATCTGCGCACTCACTCAGGCCAGGAAGTTTTGCGGGCTAAAAGCGAGAGAGAGAGAGACACCATCTACAACAAGACGTTGCTTTTTCCATGAAGTCATCACTGGCCTATGGTTCATTTGATCGTTACAACAAAGGGCTGCTGTTTCACAGGGCTGTGCTCCGCTCCAAAACACATGCAAATGACAGGCCCTGAGGAACAGCAGTAAATGATGATGGTGGCTGAGTTGAATATATATATATATATATATATATAATATATATATTATATACACACATATACAGTACATAGCACGTTTGTCTATCGACATATGGCAAGACGACTTCTTGTGTGCTTGATAAACCCATGAGGTAACAGCTTTTTTTTAACATGGCCCTTGCCACTATTTCGATATATTGTTGGCTCTACCGCTGATGTGTAATGCAAAATGTTGTTCCCTATTAAGTGCAGTCCCGCACACATTTTAAACTACGAAAGGTCTAATCGTATAGAAGGTAGATATCAAAGGTGCCCCTTCACACGGACGATTATTGCACTGCAACATGAGACCACGGAACTCCATCGACTTCAGTTTCAAATCGATCATGTTTCCATGTCATGTCGGCACTTCCTTATCATACATAAGGGGGAGGGGGGCGGGGGGGGGGGGGGGGGGGGGGGCAGGGTTTCAGTTTTAGTAGACGTTATTATCTGCTATTTTACAGATCTAAATTTGACATGGTCAAGCCTAAGTATATTCGACTATTTGACTGATGCTGGAATTGTGACTACAGCCCTGGTTGTTTCCAGATAGGTCACTATATCAGTTCATTCTTACGGCATCACACGATATATCAAGTCCTGCCGACTAACGTCTACTTACTTAGTCGCTTTGGGATAAAAGCGTCTGCTAAATGAATAAATGTAAATGTAATGTTAAAAAAATGTTATTTTTACTTTTTTTTTATCAATATTACTCAATACTCAACATTCAAAGTGTCATATATTTGCTTAAGACCTTGAATAAACACTGAAGTAAAAAATAAATACATTTTAAAATCCATCCTCGCGGTCGATTTCAGTGCGTCGCTGCCTGAACTTTGAGCGGAGCTCGAATTAAACCAGGTGTGAAATCAGAGGTGGAAACCTTCAAAACACATTTCTACGTAGGCTACAAGTCCAGAGACACCTTTAATCGTAACGAGAAGGATAATTCCTCCCAACTTCACACTCAGATCGTTGGCAGGATCGATCATCTTACTTCCGACTAACCAACACAATTACGCATCAAACGCATTGAAACATCCCCCGTTCGCGCCACTCACCGTTGGGTCCGTATTTCTCCAAATTGATTTTCACTTGTTCGAGCGTCAATCGGTGTTCTCGTTCACACCGAAGTTCTCCAGAACTTCAGATGCGGATTTAGTGTGCGCGTTCTCCATGTCGTGCGGAAAACTAAACGATTCGATCGAAAGGCATGGAAGTTATTGAAGCCGCATCTAAAGGATCACCATCAAGATGGATCAGCTCTTCTAAATGTCCCCCACGATGTGTTTTCCAGGCTGCCTTTGCGGAGGTGGATATGCGGCAGACCGTCACCTGCCTATTGGGCGAGCAGACAGATTTCAGCTGGAGACGATCTACGGTTCCCCTGATCCCGTCTGTGCTTGTTGCCTGAAAGATCAGCTGCCAGTTTCCTAGTTCATCAGAATCAGAAGGTGTGCCTCAGTAAGGGGGTGTGGAGGGACCGCCTCTTTGGTTGGTGAGCGTGTGTGAGCACTCCCTTGCGTTCTCATTGGCTCACATTACCTGAGTGGATTTTCTTTTTTGAACCTCATCCTTTTCAGCGAAATGGGCTTCTGCAAAGCAAATGTGATCTCTTCTGACCAGAAACAGCCTATGACCATAGCAAGGGAGTTTTATGATCACTTTAATATTCTGATCACGCCTAGTAATGACATTTAACAGCACATCCAAACATTTTGTCTTGTGGAGAAAACAAAACAAAAATCACTATACACCACCTTAAAGCGAATGAAATAAACTATCGTAGTATGGTTTTATGTGAGGAATCGTTCGTTAGGTGTGATGACATGCAGCCTAATTTAGCTCAGACGAACCAAAGGTATGGGAAATCTACAGCGGGCCGTATTGACTCATCACCGGTGAAATTACTGCAGTGAGTCACCTGCAGCAGGCTTTTCTGCAGTGCACAGGCTGCGGCGTGGGCCCGCTTTAGGAGAGGAGGTAAAACAGGAACAAGGTGCTCCAGTTCTGTCCTGCTCGCAGCTGCCGTCCTCTCGCACTTATTTAGAACGCATGCAGCAAAAACCCCCCTGTGTCACTTTCAGAACTTTTCAGAATCAGGTTTAATCGCTACGCAAGATTTACAAGCATATAATTCACTGTGACAGAGATGAGCAAACATAGAACATATATCTGACATACAAAAATAAAAAATGAAACAGGATTACAAAAAATACAATGTAAAAATACTATACAAATAGGATACAAATAACATAGAAGTACAAATAACATAAGTACAAAGTGGAAAGTGGGCACTAGCTGTACAGGTGTGTGTGTGTGTGGGGGGGGGGATTACTTGAATGTAAATGCAGAGGCTTGCTGGCTCGCTGGTGATAGGCCCAGGATAAGGGTGACATCATCGTAGGTTGTGTCTGACCTCTGACCTCCTCGTGGTCCGGAGGGTGGAGACCTCGGCCACATTGGTCTGTCCATAGATGTCAATATTCAGATTCAGAATACTTTATTAATTCCCTAGGGGGAAACTCCTTAGCAGCAACGGCACACAGTCTCGCAATAGCACACAGGGGTAAGGGTGTGAGGTAAAAGATTAGAATAGTGCACACAGGGATAAAGGGGTGGGGGCAAAATAGGTAAGTGAATCCACAAGGGGGGTAGAGGCTTGGATAAATGACTCTGTACACCACTAGCAGTTAGACTATGGCTGCAGACCAATCAGGTGCAGCCCGCACACGCTTGCACACGCACGCACACCCACCCATCCAATCCACTCGCCTGCAGACCTAAAACTCGGAACTGTCACAATTTATCAGACAAAGGCTTGATGTTTCCAGACACCCAGGACCCCCCCGTCTTCACGCAGCGGAGTGCGAATAGTTTCAAGATGTGTGAACTCCATCCGTACGTGTGCGAGTCGGTTTTGACACAACCGGAGAGCGCGGTAACAGAAGGCCAAAACGACGACTACAAAAGGCCTTCTGATTCCTCTCATTTGAGGAAAGCCCTCGGATGCCAAAGCGCTTACGAGAGGGAAATCCTCCCCCTCTCCCTCCCTCCCTCCATACCTCCCTCCATCTCTCTCTCTCTCTCTCCCCACTGGCTCACAATGGCTGTCTGTGCTAGGCCCTCAGCTCCAGTCACATAACATTTTCCATAGTGCCTTGTCTCTCAGACTTCCAGCCGGCCGTTGCTTTTAGTTGCAGCCTTCATTTACATTATGGAAATGGCTCGTGGCTCTCCTTGCATGACAGAATCGGAGATATTTTCCTTCCTCCTGCCTGTGACACTGCAACACCGGCTTACCTCCGCCCGACTCTCCAACACCCAACTTATTTTTCGTTCCAAGGTCATAACAAGGCTTCCTTTGGGGCCAAAGGAACCTAGTCGGACTCTTTGCAGGAGAACTGGGTCCAGTTTGATCTGGGTCAAATGTTTTGTTTGGCAAAAGAGCGTTCGGAACAGCTGCGAGCGCGACGGACGGACAAGATGGCGGCCTCATGTTCGGTTCAACTCGTCGCGTTTCCGCTTCTCCCGGTCGATCCACAGGGCTGCGTCGAGTGCAAGCGGCTGTCGCCGACTTTCGAATCGAGGAGATCTGAAGTGAGAGTCAAGGGGCTGCGGCAGCTGCACGTGACAGCCAGGCGGCCTAGCGCCGCAGCACTCCCTCACCCCCACCCTCCCACCGCCACCCACCTTCATAAACCCGCCCCACACGCACACACGCACGCACGTACGCACCCTGTAGCTCCGGAGAGCTGTGACGCAGTTGTCACTTTACAGGATGACACAGAACACAAGAACGCCTCCTTCAATCCTCCGACATCACGTCCACCCCCCCCCCCCCCCCCCCCCCCCCCCCCCTCCAGAACCCCATTCAGAATGGTACGGTCCAACTGACGATCGATCGCAGCGATTGGGTGCAAACGAAGTCCGTTTCCTTCCAAAGCAAACACCGGGGGGGGGGGGGGGGGGGGGGGGGTTGGAGAGATTTGTCAAGTTGAAAAACGCAACATATGTTTTCTCGGGGCCTCCATCGTTTCTGATGGATCTTGATCGATCTCCCCCTGATGAGATTCCAGGGGCTCTTTTTGATGGATCGCTTTCTAGATCTTTCCCCTGTGTTCCAGAACCATGTTTCATTCTCAGCCCTCCTACGCATCAGAACTGCTCACACTGGGTCCCGCAGCTTCGCAAACCCATCCACCATCACACACACACACACACACGCTCACTCACTCACATACTGTCCCTATCCCCCACGCTGGTCAATCACGACTCCAGTTGTCACTTCACGATTTTCCATCAGATGAGTCATCAGCCTTTGGCCGCATCTCTTCTCAGCCTGTCAGTCAGCCATTAATTGAATCAAACATGGGGGAAACCGGGTAATTACCCTTCCCAATGAGCCTGCCTGTTTAAATGATGATGTTGTCTGTTGCTGGCTGGTCAGACTGATGGATTGCGGTGATATGGCCTCGTAGGTAGACAGTGGGTCCACTGAGAAGACAAAGAACGGATAAGCCAACCAAGACGTCAAAGGAGACAAACCTGTTCTTGTCCGTATTCGTATGCCTTTATTTTACATGTGTGGTCTAGTCCACAGGCTTAAAACTCACTTATTTAGAGAATGTAATGGCACTTAGGAATGGTACGGCACTTCACATAATCTAATGTTGTTTAGAACTATTTGTTGTTCCCCATATGGTGACTTGCCAGTGTTGTTTGTTGTATCTCTCGCTTTATGTTCACAATCGTTGTGTTATGCATTTATAGTTCTTCCCTTGGCACTTATTGGTTCTCATGATGTATGATTCACGATCTAAAAAACCCACTGTGTTCGGGGTCTATCACGTTGCTATGCTCAGTGACCGATGCTCTTTGTAAAAGCTCTCTCTTGTAAGTCGCTTTGGATAAAAGCGTCTGCTAAATGAATACATGTAAATATAATGTAGTCCAGAAATCCCCTTTTCTAAACCCTTTTCGTGAAAGGTTCTGTTCGCCTCAGTAGCTAGAGCTTATATAACTCTGGAGGTAGACACATTGACAGATAGCGGAGAGAACATGTTATCAGTGAGAGGATCTCCCCACAGACAGGTGAGGGGAAACATCACCATTTCTCTGCGTTCTTAGCCGTTATTGAAATCCAACCTCGACGTGTGACACACACAGCTTACGGTCCGTGACAGGGTAATGAAATGGAACCGGTTCTCCAGATCTGACAAAGAGAGTGCAGAGTCGTGGACAAAGTGTTTTAATAAAGTCATTCCTGAGTTCTGCAGGGTGCTGTTTTCTATTCATCATCAGACGCCTCAGAAGTTGATTATTTTCTCTCTCTCAGGGTCCATCCTAGCTATGTTCTCTCCTCTCCTCATGTTATGCTGTTGATACTTTGTCTTACGTATTTCCGATAATTTTTTAAACACGAAACACAAAGATACAACACAAAGTGGAAACACTGTGTCGTGTTTGGGATTAGCGTGACACTCAAGCAGTTGTCCTCGTCGGCACAACACTGAATATCACGGAGCACCTGCATCGGTTCCCTCGGGCAGCAGTTCTGACTGGACTTCCCGGACCAGCGACGGTCCGATCGGGAGGCCACGCTCCCCCCGCTCGTCCTTCCCGCCGGGCGTGGGGGGGGAACGATCCTCTTTCGAGCCCGCGGAACTCTTTGCCTGCCGCTCCAGCTCCGGACGAGAGGAGGGGAGTGGGGGAGGGGGGGGGGGGGGGCTGGGGGGGAGAGAAACTCAGAGAACTTCGAAGACGAGGCGAGCGAAAGCGAGTTTTAGGGCGCCTGACGCTAGATGAAGTAGGCTCTTAAACAACGGTTCGGGAGTGCCTATCGATTCAGAGCAAAGCGCACCGTCGTGATTTACTACACCGAGTTGGCTCGATTCCACTCTGCTCGGACCCGAGAGAAAATAGGTTTAAAATGCAGAATCACGGAATAGAGGTGATTACCGGACCTGTGCTTCTCTACACACATTGTGCTGGAAAGAAATACATTTAACGAAACAGTTATTATTTCTTCTTTGGGTGAAAATGTTGACTGGCGCTGTAGAAGAGTATTTCACAACGAATCAAAAGGTTGCAGGTTTGAACGCCCTCTTGTAAATTACTTTGGAGGGAAGCGCCTGCTTAACGAACATACACTATCATTATCGTGTGTCCTGATTAAGGTGCATTTGTTTGGGATAACAGGGCCGCCCCACAGGTAAAGGAGGAGTCTGTTGACTTGCGTGGGCGGAGCCAGGAGGGGTTCGTCTCTACACATGGCCTTGTGTCCTTTGAGTTGATCGTCGCGGATGACTGGTGGAGACATCATAGATGATCAAGCACCAGATGGTTCATTCTTCATGGTTCATTTCTCTAATCGCCAGTGAACATGCTGCTTCTCATCAGCAAGGACAGGGAACCAATGGAGGCAGCTCCGACCGCCAAGAGGTGACCTGGGAAATGGAGGCGAAAAATGTTTTGTGTTAGGAGAAACAAAATGCTTTTCGCTAAAAACATACAATATTTTGAACTCAACATAAATTGTAAACATTTTCAGGTGGCTCAGCGGGTTAAGGCGTTGGCCTAATGATTGGAAGGTTGCGAGTGTGATTCCCGGCTGTGGCTATGTGACGTCGTGTCCTTGGGCAAGGCGCTTCACCTTACTTGCCTCAGAGGAATCGTCCCTGTACTTGCTGTAAGTCGCTTTGGATAAAAGCATCTGCTAAATGAATATTTGTTTATTTCTATTTGTTTTGTATTTTCTGTCACGACAACTCACGTGCCACTTTCCTCACTAGTTCCTTGACAGTATGTAACCCACTAGCTTTGGAGCAGAACAGGAAGTCCTCCTCCTGGATGGTGACCTGTTGGACTCCACACGGCCTCGAAGCAGAACCCAGAAAAGGTTGCACCGAAGGGGCTCGACGAAGGTGCTGATCAAGCCTGTCCTTCTCTAACGAAGTGCCCTATGAAAGGGTGCCTGTCTTCAACAGGACTGCCTCAGTCTCCCCCCCCCACCTCAACGCGACACCTCGTCGAGCCTGTTTCGCAGCCAGATTCCGGCTACTGATTTTCTTCACCAAAGGTATCAGAGGTAATTGCTCTTTGAACCGGGAAACGAGCCAATCAGATTCCATGGGAAACCCACACTGTTATCTCTCGGCGATGGATTCTCCCTCTCTCCGGCTGCGACCCGACCACCTCCACCAGCTTCCTTTTAACGAGGGACAGATGGCCCCCCCTGCATCCCCTTCCGCTCATCATCTCTCCGTCTGTCGGCATAGTAACCGGTCAGAGAGGAGCGATCCTGGGTTTTAATAAAGCTTCCTTCTCACGGAAGAAGGTGTCTCGCCTCGTTCCGCCACCCTCGATGACGGGGTCAAAGGTAAGAGGACGCGTCAACAGGGGCGGAGTCTAGCGAGGGACGGTCATCTGAGAGAGGAGGCCGCATCCGATCGGGGGCGGGTCCTCTTTGCGAGTGCAGTCCCTTTCCTGGTTCACGCGCGGACAAGTAAATGGAGCGCTGTGTCCTGATTGGTCAGGGTACCGTGCCTAGTGTAGCACCCATTGGTTGGTTGGAGGCTAAGGGTGTGGCGTAGCCATTTCTGCTGTGTTACATTCAGTCATTTAGCAGACGCTTTTATCCAAAGCGACTTACAGTAAATACAGGGACATTTTTCCCTGAGGCAAGTAGGGTGAAGTGCCTTGCCCAAGGACACAAAGTCATGTAGCCACAGCGGGGGCTCGATCTCACAACCTTCCGATCATGAGGCCAACGCCTTAACCATTGAGCCATCTGACCCCCACTGTACAGGGACATCCCCTCCCCGAGGCAAGTAGAGTGAAGTGCCTTGCCCAGGGACACAACGTCATGTTGTCACAGCCGGGGGTTCGAACCCAGGGACCTTCTGATTACCAACCCGACATACATTAAGTATAGGGACATTCCCCCCCCCTGAGGTAAGTAGGGTGAAGTGCCTTGCCCAAGGACACAACGTCACACACCCATAGCGGGGGTTCGAACTCGCAATCTTGCAACCACGAGCTCGACGCCTTAACCCGCTGAGCCATTTGACTCCCTGGTGAAATCCCTATCGCAAGCGAGTGGGCCAACAGGAAACCAAGCAGCCAAACAATGACCTGGTGCATCAGTGAAGCAGGCCCAGGCTGGACAAACTCACTGAAGGACGGACGGACGGTCGGACAGATCCGCAAGAACACAGATTTACAGCAGTTCCATCATTCTGGCATGCCTTGGAGATTAACTGCCTTAAGTCAGTTCACAGTAATGGGTCTCACACGCGCTTTTCTTGCCAAACGGTCCTGGCTATCTGCCTTGATTCCTTGAGAGTTCTGCGGTTCCTGGTTGTGTCAAAACTGGTAAAGAAGACACTTCTGCTCTCGTGAAAATGTTCTGTTCGGGGATTCCTTTACAACGTTCTGGTGCAGTTGGCCGTTTACGGTCCACACAGACTCACGGTTGTACGTTTGTAATTGTTCTTCTCGTCGTCTCTCGTTTATTTTCTTTGTGAGTTGACAGTTATAAATCCCTCTCTGAAAAGCTTTGCTCCACATGAATTTGTTGCTTCCAGGATGCAAAGCAATGACAAACTTGGAAACAAGATTATGAGGTTGGGTTTGGGTAGGTTAAGCAAGGTACGGTAAGCTGAGGCTAGGCTTGGTTTAGCTTTGTCGGGGTCAGGTTTCAGGGTGTTGCCACTAAGCATACAGCCAGTTTGCACTGACAAAGAAAGCGTGTTATTTAACCTCACACAGAACACAGCCTTTGACAGGAACCGCATTCGGAAGCGGGTCGCGTGATCCACACGAACCCAAATCGTCGCCGAAGAAGTCGCTCGGCGCGGCGGTCATCGAACTCCCTTTCCGAGTCGCCGTCTGATGAAACGCGCTTCGCCTGGTCCTCCCCGCTTCCTGCCTCTCCTTCCTGTCCGGCCCGTCCGTGTATGTGCCGGGCTGAATAAGCCAAGGCACGGTGTCAGAGGGAGGAACAAGACGGATCTGTTGAAGGTCACAGATTAGAACAGCGGATGTGGATCGCACGGAGAACAGGCCTCCTCTGGGATCCGTCCCGTCTTTTTATAGAAAGCCCGGCGCCCTGGCTCCCTACTCCAGAACCTCATTCATCTCTGGGGGTCTCGGGAACCCAGGAAAACCGTCTCCGAAAAGCCTTACACGTGGTTGTAAATGGCCCCGCACATCCTATCGTCAATAATCCGTGTTATTACAGAGAGGAGCGGTCCTATTTACACTGAGTCGCTTTTAAGCGCTTCGGTTAGGCTAGTTCGGGCAGTTTATGGGTGGAGAGATGGGGAACATCACGACACAGCACGACTGTCGACGGTTATTAGAAATGGACGCGCTCTTACCGCGGGGCACTGGAGAGAAGCTTCTGGATCATCGGGGAGCGTGTATGTGGGAGGAACCCTGTCACAGGGGCCCGGTGTGGGTTATGTAACAGCGATCGACGATGACGTGGGGATGTGCGCGAGGAGAGGGGGGGGGAAAAAACAAGCGCAGATGCAGGCACGGAGACGAACTATCATACGTGGGAATGCACCGAGGGAAACAGACTGCGTGTGCGTTCACCGAGACTGGGAGAGAAAGTTGCTCTGATAAATCTACGCACAAGCGCGCGCTTACACACATGCACGCACGCACACACACGCACGCCCACACATGCCCACATAAGCGTGCACATACGCGCGCACACACGCTTACACGCACGCACATGCACGCTCACACATGCCCACATAAGCGCACACGCGCGCGCACACACATACAGAGAACCAGGTTGGGCTTTTCTCCACGGAGAGTTGCAGTTATGGTCCAAGGCTTCTTCTATCTTTCTCAGTGAGCGATGAGACAGCGATATATCGGGGACCGGGAGCTGCTCACTGCGGCTGCCGCTCGGCCTCTGCGCGCCTTTAACGACATGCCGTGCATTATTCCTCCTATTAATTGCGATTTGTTCACACTTCGCTACGTAGGTTTCCCTTTATCGGAGTAGCTATGGTAACAATCTCCGCTCACTCTCGCGGTTCAAACAGGATGCGTTGGTAAGTTAGTAAGCCTTCCATCTTTTCCGTTGCATTGCTGGAAAGAGATGTCGCGGTCGCTGAGGGCTGAACGGTACGCAGTGTGAGAAAACAATTTTTACGTTTACATTTATTCACTTAGCAGACGCTTTTATCCAAAGCGACTTACAACAAGTACAGGGACATTCTCCCCCCCTGAGGCAAGTAGGGTGAAGTGCCTTGCCCAAGGACACAACGTCACGTAGCCACAACCGGGAATCGAACTCACAACCTTCCGTTAACGAGGCCAACGCCTTAACCCGCTGAGCCACCTGACCTCCCCTTTTTACCATCGCAGGACCACGATCGCTGGGGGAAAGCGGACCGAGATTCACGGCTTCCATGGATTTCCGCGAATCGTTACGAAAGAATACCTTGGCCGGAGAGCTGCAGAACGGATCGATCCGCCAAGTTCCACCCAGCCACACGAGCAGAGACCAGAGACCCGAGAAGCCTGTCACCGCCCACGATGGGGAACAACACACGAAGCCTGGCTATTTCCAAACACGTACACCCACAAACACACACTCAAGATGTGAACCCGGAGCGACGTCATTAAATCAACCCACTGGAGTTCCCCATCATGGCTAAGCGGGCTTTTGTTGACAGCCCTACCCAGATCTGAGCGTTCTCTGCGGGGGGGGGGGGGGGAGGGTCCGGGGAGTGGAGTGGAGGAGGCGGGGGGGGGGGGGGGGGCAGCGTACTGCGGTGGTGTTGTTTTATAGTGGGCGGGCTTTCAATCTCTTCAGGAGGACCCCATTATCAACGGAGAGCCAATGAGTCACCGCGTTGTGGGCATCGCAAGCCTCGCACTCACTCATCCTGCACACCAGCCTGTCGACTCACACACTCACCAGATTGCACGCAACACTTACGCGCGCTCTCTTACCAAGCTCGGGCAAATACAAAGTCACTTAGCCCTAACACGCCTACCCATACAAACTCCCACACGTAAAAATACATAAATACTAAAAAAACGTATCCCTGTCTCACACTGATCGCTCTCTCTTTCAAATTAGAGTCGATTCAACTTTAATGTCATTACACACGTACAAGTACAGGGTAACGAAATGAAGTTAGCATCCAACCAGAAGTGCACAACAGGCAGCATAAGAGGAATATACAGAGTATGTACAAGGTATTAAAAGTGATTTGTAAGTACAAATAGTATTGTACAAAAGTCTACAGTAATTTAACAGTATTTATATAGTATTTACAGTGTTGTATGTACAGATGTAAAACGGTACTATATGCAGATGTGCAAAGGGAAAATGTCTCTGTCTTTCTTAAGGTCTCTTTCTTTCTTGGTCTCTTTGACTCTCTTTGTCTCTCTCTCTCTCTGACTCTGACACTTCATTACTTCAAGTTTGCAGAGAAAAGCGCTGAGGTGGGGAAACTTTTGGAGGTCTGATTACCTTTATGGGGGCTGTGCAGTGATGCGTGGAGGCCCCTGAGGACCACAGTCCACATCCCGGCCCTTTAAATAAGTCCTGGCCTGATTATTCTACCAAGGTAATGCTCAAACTGAGGCACGCCATGTCCTGGATGCCCATCTTAACACAGCCCAGCCTAGCCTAGCCTAGCCCAGCCTAGCCTAGCCCAGCCTAGCATAGCCTAACCTAACCTAGTTTAGCCTAGCCCAGCCTAGCATAGCCTAACCTAACCTAGTTTAGCCTAGCCTAGCTCAGCCTAACCCAACAGAGCCCAGCCTTACCGAGCCCAGCCTAGCCTAGCTTAGTTTAGCCTAGCCTAGCTCAGCCTAACCCAACCGATCCCAGCCTAACCGAGCCCAGCCTAGCCTAGCTTAGTTTAGCCTAGCCTAGCTCAGCCTAACCCAACCGATCCCAGCCTAACCCAGCCTAGCCACACGTTTAGTGATGGTGATTGCTTTCCCGAGGCCAGAGGCAGGATGGGAATCTGAGTTCAACCGCGACATTAAAGAAAGGCGCCGGTATTTCTGCACAGCGTCAGCACGATGACCTTTCCATGACCTTGCAGAGGACGAAACGTCCGCAGCTGCTTATTGGCTATTAACTCCCATCACCTAGACAACCGTCCCCGCGTGAGAAGGTGGAGACCTGGCTCGTCCACAGCAGACAGGTCGCCACGGAGACCGGCTGAAGGTCAGGTGACCCGATGGGTATTTGCCTAGCAAACGACGGCAGGCAGGGAGGGAGGGACATGCAAAAGAGGTGGTGGTGGGGGGGGATGAGGCTCGGTAGGGCTGGGATGAGGATCGCCTTACCTGCGGTGGCTGTAGGAGACCTGCACCTCCAGCCTCCCTCCAGCCTCCCTCCAGCCTCCTTCCAGCCTCCCTCTAGCCTCCTTCCAGCCTCCCTCCAGCTTCCTTCCAGCCTCCCTCCAGCCTCCTTCCAGCCTCCCTCCAGCCTCCTTCCAGCCTCCCTCCAGCCTCCTTCCAGCCTCCCTCCAGCCTCCTTCCAGCCTATCTCCAACCTCCTTCCAGCCTCCCTCCAGCCTCCCTCCAGCCTCCTTCCAGCCTCCCTCCAGCCTCCAGCCTCCCTCCAGCCTCCCTCCAGCCTCCAGCCTCCCTCCAGCCTCCCTCCAGCCTCCAGCCTCCCTCCAGCCTCCTTCCAGCCTCCCTCCAACCTCCCTCCAGCCTCCCTCCAGCCTCCTTCCAGCCTCCCTCCAGCCTCCCTCCAGCCTCCCTCCAGCCTCCCTCCACCCTCCCTCCAACCTCCCTCCAGCTCAGCAGCCAAGCTGTGATCCTCAAGGTTCCGTGGCTCCGAGTCCAAAAACACGCCTATCATAATGAGGAAGATAATGACTCTGATTAGGTCATTAGCAGTCTGTTTCCGGCAGTGCGATCGATGTCAGGCAACAGCGAAGTCGTCGGCCTAATTCCTGAGGGAGTACAGCCCACTGCCTTTTTACACATCTACACTGCCAACTGGCTGGACCGGTCGACTCTATAAAAAGACCATTTAGCGTTAATGACGATGACTTCGCGTGGAATCCATGTTTTCTGATGGTTTATTTGGCTTGAAAGCCTCCACTGTGTGTGAAGCCTTTGACAAACGACGGCTTCTGTTCTGTTCTATTGATTGACACCTTGTTGATGGTGGCCATCTGCACCCTGTTCACAGCAACAAATAGACGTTCTTAACCACGGATGCGCGCAGGCTTACACATATGCAAGTGAGTGCATGGGCGTGCGCAAGCAGCGCGCAGGTGGTTCGGACAGCACACCCTTCAGTACGGACAGACCAGCTGCCTGTGACAGAGGTCAAAGGTCAAAATGCTGCTGTCCCACCCTCTGGACACACACACACTTTTCTAATAATACCTAATTTAGCACTTTTATATAAAGCAACTTACATTAAGTACAGGGACATTCTCTCTGAGGCAAGTAGGGTGAAGTGCCTTGCCCAAGGATACAACGTCACGTAGCCACAGCCGGGGCTTCGAACTCACAACCTTCCGATCGTGAGGCCAACGCCTTAACCCGCTGAGCCATCTGACCCCTCGATCTCGCTTTCTGTCCAGTCTCCCGGATAGCGGCGCCACGCTCAAGAGAACACGGTATTAGACGCTCATCAACTATTAACCGTCTTCTCCTCGTCAGTCAGCTGGTTGCTTGGCCCTGACCTTTGAGACGGGGTCGTCGTCTCGGAGAGCGCCGCGGAGCAGAACGCCGCCTGACATCCCAAAAATCCCCCCCCCCCTCCTCCTCGCCAAACATCCCGCCGTAAAAGGGAGTCAGATGGCTCAGCGGTTAAGGCGCTAGGCTCATAATAAATAAATACTCATTTAGCAGACGCTTTTATCCAGAGCGACTTACAGCAAGTACAGGGACATTCCCCCCCTGAGGCAAGTAGGGTGAAGTGCCTTGCCCAAGGACACAACGTCACACGGTCACAGCTGGGAATCGAACCTCACAACCTTCCGATCGCGAGCCCCAACGCCTTAACCCGCTGAGCCAGCTTACTCCCTCCCGCTCACGATCGGAAGGTTGCGAGTTCGATTCCCGGCTGTGACTTACGTGACGTTGTGTCCTTGTACATGCTGTAAGTCGCTCTGGATAAAAGCGTCTGCCGAATGACTCAATGTAAATGTAGAATAAAGGTGTCTCCTTACAGAGCAGAGCTTCGCAAGCGTGAACAGCAGAGGAGCGCACAGGCGAGCTGGGGCTGATAGTCACAAGTAGACCACTGCAGCACATTTCTATGCAGCCAAGCGTGACCTAAAATCCAGGTAGAGGAGGAGGAGGAGGGGGAGGAGGAGCGAGGCGGGCCAAGGCCACAGCTGCCGGAGAACAGGGAGCGTAGCGAAGTCGCTCCTAGCGTAGATGCTTTAGCCCAGTGGTTCCCAAACTGGGGGGCGCGCCCCCTAAGGGGGGCGCGGAGGTATTGCAGGGGGGGCGCGGCAAGGTTTAGAAACAAGGGATTTGTATGTTTGTGTCAGTCATGGGCGTCGTTAGCCCTGTTTTAGGGGGGCTGAAGCTAGGATTCTCTTTCAATCCTAGCAACGTCCCTGGTGTCAGTGTGGGGGGGCTCGAAAATATTCAAATCTTCAGAAAGGGGGGCCCTGCAGAAAAAGTTTGGGACCCACTGCTTTAGCCCCTAAAACGCTATCGTGCGTCCAGGCGATTCCCCTTCAAGAAAACCGCCGCGTCTCTCTGTCGGCGCGGCGACGGCGTCGAACGGAAACGCGACGAAGGTCACGGCCGCCGCGCTCGACCCCTGACCTTAATAAGAATCGACCTTATTCAAAGACTCACCAAGGTCTTCCCTATTCATCCCTCTGTTGTTGTTTTTTTTCCCCCACCGTTATCTTATCCTCCTCTCCTCTCAGTCCTTTGTGTGTCCCTGTGTGCCTCCGCTGCGGTTGTGCGTACGTGCGGTTCTGGCGTGCGTGCGTGTCTCAATCTGGGGTTTGGCGTGGGAACTTGACTGCAGTGCTTCCGCAGCGCTCCTGCTCGGAGAAGCCGGCGTTGACCTTGCGGCTCGGACGCTCTCCAGGCCAGGAGAAGACACTGCATCACACCTCCATGCTCTCTCTCTCTCTCTCTCACTTTTTATGCTCTGCCTCTCTCCCTCTTACATTTTGTCATTTAGCAGACGCTCTTATCCAGAGCGACTTGCAGCAAGTACAGGGACATTCCACTCTGAGGCAAGTAGGGTGAAGTGCCTTGCCCAAGGACACAACGTCACGTAGCCACAGCCGGGAATCGAACTCACAATATTTCATATCACTAGTCCGACGCCTTAACTGCTGAGCCACATGACTCTTACTGTCTCTCTCCCTTGCTCTTTCTCCCTCAGTTTCTCTCTTTTTCTCTCTCTCCCTCTCTCTCTTACTTTGTCTCTCTTGCTGTCTCCCTCCCTCTCTTTCTCTGTCTCTCTCCCTCTTTCTCTCTTACTCTGTCTCTCTTGCTCTGTCTCCCTCCCTCTCTCTCTCTTTCCTCCACTCCCTCACCCCCCCCCCCCCCCCCCCCCTTCTCTTCCTCTCCAGCTCTCGTCCCTCTCTTTCTTGGTGGCACGTTCCACCTCAGTGAGCTGTTATCTGTGTTCTGATCAGGACTGCTGCAGTCCTCTGCTGGGACTCCAGCCGGGCCAACAAAGAGAAGACGGAAACCCCCTGACAGAAAGAGCAACGTGTCACAGGTTCTCCTGCCCAGCCAATTCAAGGACTAATTGGGGAAATGGAGAAGGTGCTATGACAAAGACAACAAAATGTCACCGATACAAAATATGTGCGTGAGAGCGAGTGGGGGGGGGGAAAAGAGAGAAAGAGATCAAGACATTGAGTCATTTATCAGATGCTCTTATCCAGAGCGACTTACAGTAAGTACAGGGACATTCCCTCCCCCGAGGCGAGTAGGGTGAAGTGCCATGCCCGAGGACGCGACGTCACGTAGCCGCAGCCGGGAATCGAACTCGCAACCTTCCGATCGCGAGACTCACGCCTTAACCTGCCGAGCCGCCAAACTTCCTCAGATACGGAGACAGACGGACAGAGAGAGAGGCAGAGGGAGGCAGACAGGCGGAGAAGGCAGGGGACTCCCTCCTGGAGGGTCAAAACAAAGAGTCGGCATCGGAGAGGGGGGTGACGTCATCGAAAGGCCGTCCTCGCCCCCCCCCCCCCCCCCCCCCCCGCCGCCTCTCCCTGGAGACATCGCCGAGTCACCGAGAGCCGATCGCCTCATTGGCCCGATCTCGTGTGCCGCGCAGTCCTGAATCCATCCTCATCCGAGGCGGAGACACACTGAGAGCACGTGAGCAAGCCCAAACAGGCTAACACGAGCCTGGGAAAGATGAATAGGCTTAATAATGCGTCTACCCTTTGACTCAATGCAGCTATAAAGCAATAAAGCCTTGTCCGAACAATACATTAAATCAAATTCCCTGTGCCTCGCTGTGTGGTAGCTCTTCTGCTCGGCTGCACAGGGGACCGGTTCGAGAGGAGGAGGGGGGGAACAGAGAGTGTGGCAGTAAGACAGGATGAATAAGAGCCAGACACTGAGACAGAGATGAAAAGACACAGAGAGAGTGAGACATTGATAAAGAGACAGACACACAGAGAGAGAGGGAGTGATAGATAGAGTGAGACAGCGATATAGAGAGTGAGACAGTGACAGAGAGAGTGAGACGGTGATAGAGAGAGGGTGAGACAGATATAGAGAGTGAGACAGTGATAGAGAGAGACAGAGAGAGAGACAGAGAGAGAGAGTGATAGATATAGAGTGAGACAGTGATAGAGAGAGACGGAGAGAGACAGAGAGAGAGAGTGATAGATATAGAGTGAGACAGTGATAGAGAGAGAGACAGAGAGAGAGAGTAATAGATATAGAGAGAGACAGTGATAGAGAGAGAGACAGAGAGAGAGAGTGATAGATATAGAGAGAGACAGTGATAGAGAGAGAGAGTGATAGATATAGAGAGAGACAGTGATAGAGACAGAGAGAGAGAGAGACAGAGACAGAGAGAGTGATAGATATAGAGTGAGACAGTGATAGAGAGAGAGAGATAGTGATAGATATAGAGACAGACAGTGATAGAGAGAGAGAGACAGAGAGAGAGAGACAGAGAGAGAGAGAGAGACAGAGACAGAGACAGAGAGGGAGAGAGAGAGAGAGAGAGAGAGAGAGACAGAGACAGAGACAGAGACAGAGACAGAGACAGAGACAGAGACAGAGACAGAGACAGAGACAGAGAGAGAGAGAGAGAGAGAGAGAGAGAGAGAGAGAGAGAGAGAGAGAGAGAGAGAGAGAGAGAGAGACAGTAATGGAGAGGTTTCCACCTCCTACTGGCGCACCTGCAGTCCCAGCACATCCGTGGGCAGCCAGAGCGGCGGCAGAGAGAGCCGCAGAGCCGGGACTGATGGGAGTTTGACGACTTCTCTTCTCTCTCTCTCTCTCGGCCTATCTCCGGGCTCCTGGCCACAATCCCAAGGAGCCCGCCCCAACCTACAGGAGAACAAAGAGACATGAGAGAGACGGAAAGGGGGGGGGGAGGGGTGAGAGAGAAAGAGTGGGAGAGAGACAGCGCGGCACCGGTCGCCCCGAGGTCGGGAGGAAGAGAGAGGAGTTTCTCTGAACCTCGGCGGAGTTTCAACCGAGCGCCTGGAGATGTTTCTCTACCGAATGCCAACTTGAAATGGAAAAAAAAGACGGAAGATTCCGGTGGTTCCCAAGATGAGATGCATCTCTGTGTGTTGTTCTAATACAGCCTTTCTATCAGCAGATATGAGATACTTTATACTGCATGTAGACATTCACTCCTTAGACCACTGTTTGGCTTGTACTACATGACATATCTGACCCACCAAAAGTTATACGTCTGCTGTATCTGTCTGTCTGCCAGTCTGTCTGTCCATCTACAGGTGGAGAGGACTGATGGATATTCAGATTCAGATGACTTTATTTATTCCCGAGGGGAAACTCTTCAGTAACATCGACACACAGTCTCATCAAAACACACGTTAGCGTAGAGGTAAAAGAGTAGAAGAGTGCACACAGGGATAAAGGAATGGGGGTAAAATAAGTAAGTAAATGCACACTAAAGGCTGGGAGTCAAATAAGAGTGCTGGGATACAGTGTATACCGATCGTGAGATAAACGCCCAGATGTCACGCCCAGCCCCTTTGCCTGGGTCAACCACAAACCCCCAGGTTCCCATTTCACAGCCAGTACCAGTCCTCCAGCCTGGACCCCCCACCACCCAGAACCCCCTTTCCTGTGACAAGACTCGTAGAGCCAGGCTGAGCCTTTGATCAAGAACCAAGGCTAGCTCCAACCCAGGAAGGAAACATGACCGGAAAACCAGCTCGGTACCGACTCACTCCCCATGCGATCGCACAACATCAGCTGCGGGCGGAGCGTCTAAATATGCGCTCGAGGGGCTAAGGAGTCTGATTCCTGCCGGGTTATTTAAACTATCCAATTATCCTCTCGCCCTGCGGGAGGTGACCCTCACTGGCCCTGCCGTTCCCCCCCTGGGACACCGGGATGTAGGTCTCATTATGACGAGGGGGCCGGGGGGTGGGGGTGCGGAGAAGAAAGCGGGGGAGAAGGGGGGGGGGGGGGGGGGGGACACCAGCTTGGCCGTCTGTTGCTCCGAGGGCCTGTCGGGCTCCGTAAACCAGGCAGGGGTTCTCCGTCTCCCTGCTGGGACCCGAGCTGGAGGCCTAAGAGATCTACGATATAAAGTAACCGTGTCAAAGGTAGACAACGAAGTCTAGGATACGATACATGTGGGTTTAAACGGGTTTATTTGAATCGAGCTGGCGTTTAACACAACATTAAGTTGGGTATCGTGACGAGGATCGTTGACAGACGTACACTATCAACAGCGAGCCTTGTCAAGCGGGTTTTACAGTGACCATTCTGCTGTGGAGTTTCCCCGAGGTGATGTCTGGAAGGCGGGAGACTTACTCAGCCTCACCAGGGTGTCAGGTTATTTATACTTGGATACGCTGTGCCCCCGAGCGGTGACATCACCGGACCCTCTCTCTCCCCTCCTCTGCACCCCCTGCTAGATTAGGGTTATCTCTCAGCTTGGAGAGAGAGAGGAGGGGGTTTGGGTGAGGAGTGGGTGAGGGAAACGGGGCTGACTCACCCCGATGTGGGGGCTAGACTGCGTGGTAATGAATCATCCCTGACTCTTAATTAACGTTTCCTTCGTTCGATGTCATTATAGCCCAGGCGACGATCGTGTCCATCATCCCTCAGAATAAGGGCCCCTGGGGGAGGAGAAGGGCCCCCCCTAGCAGGAGGGGCCCCTGCAGGAGGAGGGGCCCCCGCAGGAGGAGGAGGGGACTGCTGATGTCATCCTCAGTCCATAAGCCCAGACATCAAGACACACGAAAGCAGAAACGTTCACGCATCAAATCGTTTTGTTTTAATTAAAAATGGATTACAATACAACCCAAGCTGTACTTTTCCCCCCCGCCTCTTCCCCCCAATGTGCCACGCATACAAAAAAAAAAATCGAAGTGTCTAGCCTTCAGTGACAATATATTAGAATTCTTATTTGTAAGGGGGTCGATATGAAAGAATCTTCTGCGTTATTCCTATGTGCAATTAGCAGTATTCACAGCTATGTACATTCAAACCTAGGTCCGTTTTTAAAGAACAAATCAACAACTGAGAGGGAACACTTCACCCCCCCCCCAAACCAACCTTAAAAAATAAAGATAGAAAAAAAAAAAAAAACTTGAATCAAACAATATATTTCTCTTTTAAAAATAGAATTAATGAAGACTTTTGATAATAATAATAATGAGTTAAACAATGATTGCTTCATTTTTTAACCGTAGGCACATTGTAGATATACGTGAGGTGCAGTTGAACTGGATTCAGAAGGGGGGAGGGCTGGTCAGAGCACTCATACACCTTAACATGGCTGACGCTAAGTGTAAACAAAACTATTGGAGGCTGGCTATATCCTCAGCAAGGATCCAAGAGCCTTTGACCCTGGCAGGACCATTAAAAGGCTCCTCTCTCGAGAGAGGTTTCCCTTCCTCTCCCCGTGACGCGTTCGGAGGGCCCGGAAACTAGTTGCGGAAGAGTGACATCGTACACACACACACATTTGACACGTTTGGACAAAATTGTTTTCTTTGGCATTCACCAACGTCGTTCCTATTTCATTTCACACGTAAAACTTAGAAAGAGGAAGGGGGAGGGGGAAAAAAAACGAAAACGAAATTCATAAAGGAGCCCAGCGCTTTGCTCAATACTGCGATTGGATCGTCGAAGATGCTTTAAAAATGAGGGCTTTTAAATAAAGGGGCTTCGTCCGTAAGACCATCGCGACAGGTCATCGCAAGAGGAGCGAGTTCATAAAACCGTCCGACGGAAAGGAAAAATAAGAATCTTTGGAACCGAAACCAAAATCCAACTCCGGTGCGTTTTGAACGTTATCTGTAGAGAACACACAGCACTCTGGGTAGGGGGGGGGGGGGAGGAGGGAAGAGGGTGAGTTTGTATCCATCTGGAGACCCCTGGCCACCGAACTCGTCCACGAAGCTCTTCGTCCGTTTGTCGCCATGTCACCTTTTCGTTTTTAGGAAACGAAAACGTTCTGGTGAAGCAGAACGGTGCGCGTTCCGTTCCGATCGTCCGACCGCGTGCGCGCGCGCGCGAGCAGTACGCCCGTCCGTAACGCGAGCTCAGACCTTTCCCGTTCGGAACCGGAGCAGGAATGCGCCGACTCGACAGAGGAGAGGCTGGTTTCGCCGGCCAACCTCTGGCGTACGAGGACTGGACACGGCGCGAGCGTTTGCGGTTCTCGAAACGGAACCGTGACACGCCATTGCCGGTCCGCTGCGATCGTTCACAGGGGTGGAAGGGTGAATTCTGTAGGCTGTGTGTGTGTGTCATAAAGGTCTAGTGCCGACAGTTCCGGACGAATCTCTCCCGTCGTTAGAGAGAGGAAGGGAGCACAGTGTCTGGGTGTGGAGAGAGAGAGAGAGAGAGAGGGAGGGAGAGAGACAGAGAGAGAGGGAGAGAGAGAGGGAGGGAGAGAGACAGAGAGAGAGGGAGAGAGAGAGGGAGGGAGACAGAGAGGGAGAGAGGGAGAAACAGAGAGAGAGGGAGAGAGAGAGGGAGGGAGAGAGACAGAGAGAGAGGGAGAGAGCGAGGGAGGGAGACAGAGAGGGAGAGAGGGAGAAACAGAGAGAGAGGGAGAGAGAGAGGGAGAGAGAGAGAGAGGGAGACGGAGAGAGAGAGACAGAGAGAGGGTGGGGGGGGCTCAGTCAGAGGAAGGTCACAGCTCTCTCTCTCTCCCCCACGAAGAGGAACGAGCCTCCTCTGTTCTGGACCGATTTCTTAGGCTGTTCTCTGCGTGTCCACAGAGAGACAGGGTGACCCGCTTTCACTGTGATCGATTGTCTAAACCAGGGTGGCTTTCGTTTTTTTTCGGGGTTGAAAAAACACCCCGAAAGAATAGAAGCCCCCCCCCCCCCCCCCTGAAAAGTGGCTTATTTGGCACACTTCCTTTAGCACAGGGGCTGCAGCATCTTAATAAATAAACCTGTGCACGCACACACACACACACACCAACTGGTCTGTAAAATGCACATGCTGATACACTGGATATCCCCCTAAGGCAAAATGACTAAGACGAAACACTGTCGAGAAGCAGGTTCTCTTGAAGAACGGTGAGACGATGTCGAGAGGTCGAAGGGGAGGGGGGAAGGTTCCTTCTGGAGGACGACAGTCCAACGGGGTCTTCTTGGTTTTGGCCCCCCCTCCTCTCTCTCCCTCTCTCTCTCTCCCTCTCTCCCAGAGAGGGTTTTTAATCCTCCTCCCATCTCTCTCTTCTCCTTCGTTCACCCCGTCAGTCGTTCAGGGAGACATGTCGAGCAGCTTGGTGGATTTATTGGGGTAACTGATCGCCAGGCTTATGGCTGCAATGTTCTTCAGTGCCTGGGTGATAAAAAAAAAAAGAACAGACAGCCAGTTATTACAAAGGCAACACAGTCCTAGAGAGACAGACCAAGAGAGAGACGTGAACCGAGACGGAGAGAGACCAAAAGAGAGGGAAGGAACGAGAGCGCATCAGAAGGCTGGAACGGACCGGCGTTCGATCGAGTCTTAGGGGGCCTATTTGTTCCCCACGTCTGGGTCAAAATGCACCGAGACGGGCGATCGCCGGGCCCCGTCCTGTGAAGAGACCCAGAGGAGCGGCTAAAGATCCCCCCCCCCCCCCCCCCCCCCCCCCCCTCGCATACGAACTGTGGTGCCAGGTACTGTCCCTCCGCTGACATTAGCATGTACGATCCTGCCTCCCACTCTCTGCCGCAGTCTCTCCGTCTTCCCTCCCGCTCTCCCTCCCGCTCCCCCCCCCCCCCCACCCTCCACCCTCCACCACCAGCTGACATCGTGATGCTGGTTTACCCAGCCGGCCACGCACCATAATGGGCAGTAATTACTAAATACATTAGTCCTGATCGCGGCCCACACACTGTGCCCGGCGAGGGAGAAGGGGCAGGAGAGAGGAGGGGGGGGGGGGGGGTTATGCTGTGACTCACTGCTCCCGGAGAGGGGGGGGGGTCAGAGACTACTGGCACAGAGGGAGATCTTCATTATAGCTGAACTGCTCTTGAATGCAGCAGGAGGAGGGGGGGGCTGTCGTAGGGGGGATTTTTCCTCGTCGAGCGTTATTGGGATCGTGTCGCAGCATATCCCCGCCTACATGGTCAAGTGCTTCATCCAGGCTGGAAGCCAGAGCCGCCACCCCCCCCCCCCCCCCCACCCATCAGACCATGGAACCATCCGGGCCCATTCTAAGCTGGGTTTGAGAACAACCTGACTGGTTGTGAGGCTTAAAAGGTTGGGATCCTGAAAAGGTCAAACCATCAGAGAACACCCTCCAGATAATAATACCTCATTTAGCAGACGCTTTTATCCAGAGCGACTTACAGCAAGTACAGGGACATTCTCCCCTGAGGCAAGTAGGGTGAAGTGCCTTGCCCAAGGTCACAACATCACACAGCCAGCCGGGATTCAAACTCACAACCTTCCGATCGCGAGGCCAACGCCTTAACCCGCTGAGCCATCTGACTCCCTACCGACGGGACTCGACCTAACCTCTTGGTCAAGTCTACCTACGAACAGGTGTGGATTGATGGCTAGGTTGAAGGTTCAGCTGAGAGAAGCTTCCGGAAGCTCTTACCAGGGCCGTGTGGTTGACGAGCTGCTCGCTGGTGGTCATGGCCAGCAGGTACTCCTGGAGGATGCCCTGCTCCTGGAAGAACACAGGGAAAAAAGCAAAAACTGGTCAACGCACTGCATGGACGCAGGTTAGCGGGGAAGAATGTAAACATAGATAGTGACAGTCAGGCGGTAATGACGTTACAACAGTCTTCAGAGAAGGTGTGTTCAGTTAGTGATTAATTTGAGTACACAGGACATCCAATTTCTTCCGCAGAACAAGGTAGAAGATAGCTGAACTCTGTTAGCTTCTAATCGCTATGTGGCTGGTATGGAAAAGCGTGTCGAAGGAAGGTTCCGGATAACTGCTTATGAGAAGTTCCCTCGCTGCTCTGAGGCGCATGGGAAAGGGGGCTAACCGGAGGAATGAGGTCGAAAATTCCTAACATTTACAAACAAACCAGATCTTAAACCCCCGAGGCCCGAGAGGGGAGACAGGGGGGGACGTAGATAAGAGGAAACGGAGCCCAAATGGGCCGTGACGTTCCAAAATGCGGCCGTCCCGGGTGGTGCAGGAGACACAGGCCAGATCCTCCTGCCTCCATACATCTCCCCACGGCCGGCCTTTTTAAGCTCCAGAACATCCTCCCGCAATTTCCTCGACCGCCGGTCCATGACGTCTCCCGTCTCCCGGAAATGAAACATGAAATGGGGGACTATCACGACGAGATAATAATAATAATAATAATAATTCTTCATTTAGCAGACGCTTTTATCCGAATCGACTTACACTTTAAGTACAGGGACGTTCCCCCCCCCCCTGAGGCAAGTAGGGTGAAGCGCCTCGCCCAAGGACACAACGTCACGTAGCCGCAGCCGGGGTTCGAACTCGCAACCTTCCGATCACGAGGCCAACGCCTGAACCCGCCGCGCCATCTATGCTCAGTGACCGATGGTCTTTTGTAAAGCTCTCTCTCGGAAGCCGCTTTGGATAAAAGCGTCTGCTGAACGGATAAACGTAGATGTAAATGAAATAGCTTTTGGGAAAAGATCGTCATTACGCGGCTATGCGCCAGGCTGTCTATCCTCCGTTTTCACCCTGTAATACTCCCAACTTGAAATGACAGCGCGCTGTCGGAAGGTGTTGGTCTTGTGAAGTCCTTACTGGGTTGAAATGCGAATTCTGGCAAGCAGCGTAATGCCGATCCGCTGCGTTCATGCAGCCCTCGTGAACGAATCAGGGTGTCGTTACTCTGGCGTGGGCAAGCTACGATGTCAACACGACGTGAAGCTACTAAGCGTATTCAGCGATCGGCCTTATTTTTTGTTCTGAGGTGATGACGGTTGATTCACAGCTAACTCGCTCTGGTTAGCCAGGACAAGCTGTGCGGGGGGCCATTCGGAAGGCAACGGAGATTTAGCGAGGAGACCATTTCCTCTGTCCGAGTCAACGCGGACGTGAACGCAAACAGTTGTGTTGCTTTCTTTTGAAACTCAACACAAACATTCCCAGCCAACCGAGCGTAACGGGGGAGGGGCCAGGGTCGGAGCCTATCTGCAACCCACTTCCTGTTCAGCAACTGTCACATTCCTTCGTTTTGCTTGTATTATTCTGGACTGTTTCACCAACTGGTGGCCTGAGAGTGGCCTGAGGAGGCCCAGGATGGCCCGGGGTGGCCCAAGATGGCACAGGGTGGCCCAAGATGGCCCAGGGTGGCCTGGGGCGGCCCAAGATGGCCCAGGATGGCTTGGGGAGGCCCAAGGTGGCCCGGGGAGGTCCAGGGTGGCCCGCAGGTCTGTCAGTTGGCCAGCTTCACAGCCTGCCTGGTCTGCTATTCCCTGATGACTTACGCAGCAAGTGTGACAAACTCACACACGCACACATGCAAGCACACACACACACACTCGCACTAAGTCACACACACACACACAAACACACGCAAGCACACAAACTCACACAAACTCAAACAAACTCACACACACATGCGCACACACACGCAAGCACACACACACACACGCGTACACGCACTCGCACCAAGTCACACACACTCGCCCGCCCCTTCACACCTCGGTCACGCCCCTCCTCTCTCTCCTCTCCCAGCACGTCCCTCCCCCGGCGAGGAGAGGGGAGGGTGACTCGGCGTTAAAAAGGCTGCGCCGCAAACACATTAGGATCCTGCGATGTCTCCGCTCGCTCGGCGCGCGCATCACCGTGTGTGTGTGTGAGAGAGTGTGCGTTCCTGCGTGTCGCTCTCTGCGAGCCATCTCGAGCTACCTCATCAGCGTGCTAGGCCGTGACGGCGCCGCGGAGGAGAGCCGCTACTGCCCCCTAGTGATCTGCTGAGGGAGACTGCAGCTCCCACCCTCCCCCTCCCGCCGCCCAGACAGTGGTTAGTGAGAAGCGGATTTCACCGCAGGAGAGGGGAGGACCAGGGCTGGTCAGGAGAGGGGAGAGGAGGAAGACCAGGGCTGGTCAGGAGAGGGGAGAAGAGGAAGACCAGGGCTGGTCAGGAGAGGGGAGAGGACAAGGACCAGGGCTGATCAGGAGAGGGGAGAGGACAAGGACCAGGGCTGGTCAGGAGAGGGGAGAGGAGGAGGACCAGGGCTGGTCAGGAGAGGGGGACCAGGGCTGGTCAGGAGAGGGGAGAGGAGGAGGACCAGGGCTGATCAGGAGAGGGGGGAGGAGAGCAACTGGTCACCGTCTGACCAACACAGGCTAATCTCAGCCATACAATCCCTCAATGCAATGGATAACTCAAGACAGGTGAACAGCTGGCATCACACACACACACTCGCTCCGAGGTGGGCCACTCTATCTCCCTCCCCATCATGTACCCAGGGAGGTGGCAGGGTGATGCTGGGACAGCGACAGATGGCAGGCCTGGTACCTGGGCCAGGGCCCTGCAGGTGGACAGGTGGGCCGGGGGCCAGACTGTTCATCACACACACAGACAGGTCCACACTGTTCATCACACACACACACACAGACAGGCAGACAGACAGACAGGTCCACACTGTTCATCACACAGACAGACAGACAGGTCCACACTGTTCATCACACAGACAGACAGACAGGTCCACACTGTTCCTCACACAGACAGACAGACAGGTCCACACTGTTCCTCACACAGACAGACAGGTCCACACTTTTCATCTCACAGACAGACAGACAGACAGACAGGTCCACACTGTTCATCACACAGACAGACAGACAGACAGGTCCACACTGTTCCTCACACAGACAGACAGGTCCACACTTTTCATCTCACAGACAGACAGACAGACAGACAGGTCCACACTGTTCATCACACAGACAGACAGACAGACAGGTCCAGTGGATGCACTCTAAACCTCAGCTATCTTCACAGTAAACAGTGTTGGGCGCAATGGAATGTTTGAGTATCTGTGTATCTGTACGCAATAGAGTGAGTGTGAGCATATGTTGGTGAGAGACACGACTAAGTGTGTGTGTGTGTGGCTGCGTGTCCTAGTGTGTGTGTGTGTATGTTGGTGAGAGACACGACTAAGTGTGTGTGTGTGTGGCTGCGTGTCCTAGTGTGTGTGTGTGTATGTTGGTGAGAGACACGACTAAGTGTGTGTGTGTGTGTGGCTGCGTGTCCTAGTGTGTGTGTGTGTATGTTGGTGAGAGACACGACTAAGTGTGTGTGTGTGTGCACCGCTGAGTGTGTGTGTGGCTGCGTGTCCTAGTATGTGAGTGCGTGTGTGTGTCAATGTTGGTGAGAGACAACTAAGTGTGTGTGTGTGTGCACCGCTGAGTGTGTGTGTGGCTGCGTGTCCTAGTATGTGAGTGCGTGTGTGTGTCAATGTTGGTGAGAGACAACTAAGTGTGTGTGTG
This sequence comes from Protosalanx chinensis, assembly GCA_030340685.1. Classification (NCBI taxonomy): domain Eukaryota; kingdom Metazoa; phylum Chordata; class Actinopteri; order Osmeriformes; family Salangidae; genus Protosalanx; species Protosalanx chinensis. The sequence continues at coordinate 4,266,267 of CM059338.1, read as the reverse complement.
TGCACTGGTGAGAGTGTGTACGGCTGCGTGTCCTAGTATGTGAGTGTGTGTGTGTATGTTGGTGAGAGACACAACTAAGTGTGTGTGTGTGCGCACCGCTGAGTGTGTGTGTGGCTGCGTGTCCTAGTATGTGAGTGTGTGTGTGTGTGTATGTTAGTGAGAGACAACTAAGTGTGTGTGCACTGGTGAGAGTGTGTATGGCTGTGTCAGTGTGTGTGTGAGTGTGTGTGTGTGTGTGTGAGAGAGAGCGCCCCTCACCTCAGCCCGGGCCTCGGCGATGAAGAACAGCTCGGTGAGGGCTCTGTGGAGGGGCAGCAGCATGGTGATGCTGGTGGGGTCCTGGTTCACGCCGCTCTCCATGGACATGAAGAGCTGCCACAGGGGCTTCAGCAGGGCCAGCTCACAGCCCCTGCACACGCACACACACACGCACACTTTAGGAGGCACGCTTCGAATGTTGAAGAAGACCGTATATGGAACACAGGACAGGAAGTCAGGTAGCTGAGTGGTTAACCCAGGGGTCTCCAATCCTGGTCCTCGAGGGCCCACTGTCCTGACGGTTTTAGATGTTTCCCTGCTCCAGCACACCTCCACAGAGCTCGATAACGAGCCTTCGTTAGAATCAGGTGTGCTGTAGCAGGGAAACATCTAAAACCTTCAGGACAGCGGCCCTCGAGGACCAGGATTGGAGAACCCTGGGTTAAGGCATCGGGCTCGCGATACGAAGTTCACCTGTTCGATTCCCCGGCTGAGGCAACATGGTGTAGTGTCCTTGGGCAAGGCACTTCACCCTACTTGCCTCAGTAGGGGGGAACGTCCCTGTACTGGCTGTAAATCGCTCTGGATAAGAGCGTCTGCTAAACGAACTCAACGTAAACACGCGCTCACGCTCATTTCCCTGCCAAAATAAAAGAGGACAAGTGACGTGACGCGTCTGATCTGCGATGTCGCCGCGCCGGGGGGGGGGGGGCGCGAGCCGGGTGGAAATCATGCAAATGCCCTTACGGATATGGGAGGGGCCTGGACTCCATGGCAGCTATCAGGACACTGAGCCTATCTGGGATGGATCTTCGTGCAAATGTGGCCGGCGTGCCGGAGCTCTGCAGAGACTCTCGGACAGACTTGAGGTCTCGTTCCAGCGAGCATGGAGGACTCTCACTCGCTCCGACAAACACGTGCTGCGTTCGCATTCCAAGGACGACGTGACGATTTATGAGTGGGGCCGGCCTCTGGATTGTAGAAGAAATTGGATTTCCTGCGTACTTACAGGTCCTTCTAAAAAAAATATCATATTGTGATAAAAATCATCAATATTAAAACAATAAAAGGTTTGAACTACTTCAGTTGTGTGTAATTAATCAAAAATATACGAAGGTCTAATGTTTAACAGTACATTACAGAAAATGATGAACTTTATCACAATATGCGATTTCTTTTTGAAGGACCTGTATATGAATCGTGAATCGATAGAACTAGTTATCGGATGCTAATTGCTATGTTTCTCATGTGAGCTCGCTATTAATAAGAAGTGGATTGTGCTTATGTGTCAGGGTTAATATAGGTTTGGGGTCAGGATAAAGAGAGCTCCAACTATGATCTCTAGTCAGAGAGTGGTCACAAGTAGGGAGCAGCGAATCTCTTTCTCTTGTAACATAATTACCGCCTGACTGTCACTATCTATGTTTACATTCTTGTGCCCTATAAAAGAATGCTCTCTTGCCTTCAGACGGGAGAGAGACATGATTGAGATCTAAGCCTCGTCCTGTCTTCATTTTGTTGCCAGAGGTCTGGTCATTTCTCTCCCAATCGGCAGCTTGATAAATACGTATTTAATCCAGAACTCAACTGAATTTAGTCACTAAATCACAGACGGACGGAACGCTGTCTTCGACAGAACCCAGCGTGTTCGCCGCGAGAGTTTCCTCTAAACTAGGCCATGCCATTCTCTGAGCCCTCTTCAGCCAATGACAGAATGAGGTGCGCGTGCGCGCGTGCGTGTGTGAAAAGGCCCTCACTTTTGGGACCGACACTGCAGAAGGCGAAGCAGCAGATGAACGGCTTTCAAACGCTGGTTTCCCGTCTGGCGGCAGGCCACGCCCACCTGCCACTCCCAGATATCGGCCAGGGGCAGGTGTTCCAGGACCTGGTCGTCGGCCAGCATCTGTTTCAGGATCTCAAAACCTGTGAGAGCACAGCGAGAGGAGGGGAGGACAGGTACGAAATTGAGCGTCCGGTATAGAGCGCGACAATCACAGGACAACATGCTCCCTGTGACGTAGAGATTAGATTAGATTTGACTTTCGTGTCATTACACACGAACGAGTACAGGGTGACGAAATTAAGTTAGCATCCAAGCACAAGTGCAAAACAGGTAGCATAAGCGGAATCTACAGAGTATGTACAAGGTATTAAAAGTGATTTGGAAGTACAAATATACAGATGTATACAGAAACTGTATTTTTACAGTATTGGCAGTATTTTTTGTACCGTATTTACAGTGTGGTATGTACAGGTATATACGGTACTATATGCAGATGTGCAAAATGGAACAGAGGTGGGCAGCGATGTGTGTGTGTGTGTGTGTGTGTGGTCCTCATGAGGAGGGCCAGCTGAGGACCATTGCCCTGCTGTCACGCTTTCATCTCACTGCGGCAGAAGCAGACTCCTGCCGAATTAGCCTCCCCCCCAGTTGGAGATGTCCAAACCTTATGTGACAGAAGGGCAGCTGCCTCCCCCGGTAACCAGTCACACTCTCCCAGCGCTGCCAGGAAGTGTGTGTGCGTGCATGCGTGTGTATTTATAGACAGACCTGTCTGGAAGCGGCCCCTGTGTCCTCCGGTCACGGTGAACTTGTATCCCCACTCGGTGTTGCTCATGTCGGAGATGAATCTGTAGTGGAGGGTGTCCCCTGGGGAAGAGAAAAAACACACCCCACGTCACACAGAGGTTACGGAGCCAGCTAGGGCTGCAGCTATCGATTCATCGATGAATCAATTATTAATAATTAATTAAAATTTTATTATTTTCAAGAAACGGCCAATAAAGCTATAAACATTACTCAAATCACTTATCACCTTTATTAACAAATGCACAACCATCGCTAAATTGGGGTACTGAAATAAATACAATCACTGACCAGTTGTCAAATAATATATGACAAAAATATAAATAATAAAGCATATCAGTATAGTACACTGAGAGTTAAATACTTTCCCCAAATGTCAAAGAAAAATTTGATAAGTGATTTGAGTAATGTTTACAGCATTATTGGCCGTTTCTTGAAAATAAAGTACTTATCCGATTAATCGATTAATCGATAGCTGCTGCCCTAGAGCCAGCACCTCGCCCCTCCGTGACCACCTCACCGGGGGAGGGTAGCGGCCCTTACCGGGGATCTCGAAGTCGGACCACTTGTGAGGGGAGCCGCTGAAGTTGTGGAGGTCCTGGAGGAAGTCGCCGCTGCTGGCCATGACCAGCTCGTCGCAGCCGTCCTCCGTGTAGCAGCGAGAGTCGAACTTCACCGACAGGTAGATGGCTCCCGGGATGTGGACCTTATCCTGCAGGGGGGGTAGAGAGAGGGGGTGAAGGTCACGTCACGAACCCTCGCAGAGGCGTGACAACCCCTCGCTCGGAGCATCCGGAGGCTCCCGATGACCCACCTCGAAGTTGGTGTTGTTGTCGTAGGGGTGTTTGGACTCGCGGACCTGCACGGCCATGCCTGGTTCCTCCATGAACTGGCAGGCTGTCAGGGACAGGCTTCCCAGCATGCCCTGGCTGCAGCCCTTCAGCACCTTTTGGAGGATCTGGAGACGACAAGCAGAGGCTGTTAACAAGCTGGTGGGAAGGGCAGCGCACACACACTGCCTGAGCTCGTATGGTACCACACAGAGCCAGGGAGCTAGCCACACATCCAGACAGACAGACAGACAACCTGCTTCTACAGCCCAGCATCCCAACCCTCTTCACCCTCTCTAAATCCTCCTCACCCTCTCCCAGCCCTCCTCACCCTCTCAATCCTCTTCAGCCCCTCCCAGCCCTCCTCACCCCCTCTCAGCCCTCCTCACCCCCTCTCCCAGCCCCTCCTCACCCCCTCCTCCTCACCCCCTCTCCCAGCCCCTCCTCACCCTCTCCCAGAGCGGCCTCTCCTCCAGCTGCATCAGCATGTCCAGGATGTAGGCCATGTGCGAGGCCCCGCTCAGCTCCAGGGCCTCCTCGCTCAGCGCCGCCCCGCGGGGCCAGTCGGCCAGCAGCGAGGCCAGCACGTGGCGGGCGTACAGGGTGGCGATGGCTTCGTTGACCTTCACCAGGTACTGGCGCACGGAGCGGTTGCTGCGGGCGTCCAGCTCCTTGTGGAGCAGGGCGGAGCTCTTGGTGCGCCGCTGCTTGGCGTAGCTGAGCTGCAGGTCGCTCTCGGAGTTGGTGATGAGCTTCTGGGTCACCACGTTGGTCTCCTCCGTGGCCTTCTCACAGTGGCTGGGCTTGGACTGGGGGGAGAGACGACAGAATGAAGCACGCCATCTCTCTAAAAGACTCCCTACCCCCGATAGCGTGTATTTAAATTGAATAGAAATATTCATTTAGCAGACGCTTTTATCCAAAGCGACTTACAGCAAGTACAGGGACATTCTCCCCTGAGGCAAGTAGGGTGAATCGCCTTGCCCAAGGACACAACGTCACATAGCAACAGCCGGGAATCGAACTCACAACCTTCCGATCATGAGGCCAACGCCTTAATCCGCTGAGCCACCTGACTCACACCCACTCCTATTTACAGTTAGGGCCCAGTTAGGGGCCAGCTCACCACACAGGGCACCACGATCATGTCCGTGTCCACGGCCTTGGTGCTCTTCTCCTCCGAGCGCGGCCGCTTGGCGGGCTGCCACTTCTGGGCCAGAGCCCGGATGGTCTCGTCCGTCTTGATCACGTCTCCGTCGAACCTGAAGGGGGACGGAAGACGAGCCGAGCGGGGTGAGAACGCGTCCTTCCGACCGAACCGCCCCTCGTTCCCTGACACCCCTGCGGGGGGGGTTGGTGGGGGGTGGGGGGGTGGACTCACCTCTTCTGCACCTCCAGGAAGAACGAGTCCGTCCTCTTCATCTGGAGCTCGTACATGGCTCGCAGGATGTGCAAAGGAGCGTTTAAAGCATCGTGGGTAATCTGCAACAACAACAAACAAACAAAAAAACACTTAATAAACACAGCTAGCTTCCTGATTGGACCGGATTTACGTGAGCTTAGGTCTGCAACAACAACAAACAAACAAAAAAAACACTTAATAAACACAGCTAGCTTCCTGATTGGACCGGATTCACGCGAGCAAAAGGTCTCGACGGCGGACGGCGTCGACCCCCCCCTTCTCCTGACCTGGAAGCAGATCTTGGTCTCCTCATCCAGCCCCTCCAGGGGGTCGGGCCGGTTGGGGTCGGGGTCCTCGGTGCAGCAGCTGGAATGGTCCGAGTCGTGCTCCTTGTCCGGCTCCCGCTCCTCGCGCTCCGAGTCCTGGGCCATGGAGTGGATCTCCCTCTTGGAGGAGTAGAGCATGATGGACAGGATCTCCAGGTCGCGGAGGAGCCACAGCTTGCTGAAGCCCGTGCCCTTGCTGCACTTCCGGACCAGCAGCTGGGTCAGACCGGACTGCTGGATGGCTTCCTGGGCCTGCTCCACCCCGTGCTTCTGAGCAGGAGAGGAGGGAAGGGGGGGGTGAGAGAGATAAAACCTTTATTTGTCCTCCAGGGGGGGAAATTGCAGTTCACAACAGCAGCAGGGTAACGTACAGCACACAGAGTTGCAGGGTAATAATAATAATAATAATAACAACAATAAGGGGGGGGGGCACGATACGGTGGTCACACAGATACACGCTTCAAAACTGGGTGGGATTGAGAGAAGTTTGTCCTGGCTGTGTCCTGGGGGTGGGGAGGTGCCGACCTTGAGAGTGTTGTAGAGGCCCTTGAGGGCCAGGGAGAGGACCCAGCTGGCCTCCACAGCCTCCGGGGCGTTGAAGTCCAGGTTGCTCTGGAGCAGGTGGCTGATGATGGAGGTGAAGTTGCCGAGGTAGCGCCTGAGCTGGGTCTGCTGGGGGGGCGGGCCCGGGGCCTCCCCCTGCTCCGGGGGGACGGCGCCGGTGATGGAATCCTGGGGCTGGATCAGCTGGTAGTCTTTCACTGTAGGGAGAGCAGGGGGGGGGGGGGGGAGAACGGCACGGAGCTAATATTAGCGACTCTTCTCGCTCTATAGAAACCCATTGCGTGCTGTTTTACGGGGAGGTTTCGGGCTTGGGCGTTGCCGGTGGCGAGCGCCCCCTCTCACCCGTCTTCCTCTTGCGGGTCTTGACGTCCACCACGGCGGCGTGGTTCTTCTCGGTGAAGTGCTTCAGCAGGATCATGTGGTGCTGCTCGTTAGCGTTGTCTATGAACACGGACTGGGTCCCCATGCACAGCACCTGGCGGGGGAGGAGGGGAGACGGTCAGACAGCCCTGCTGACAGACAGACAGGTAGGCAGACGGGTAGGAAGGTAGGTAGACAGGCAGACAGACGGGCAGACAGACAGACAGAAAGGCAGACGGGCAGGCAGACAGGCAGGTAGGCAGACAGACAGGCAGGCAGGCAGGCAGACAGGTAGACAGGCAGACAGACGGGCAGACAGACAGACAGAAAGGCAGACGGGCAGGCAGGCAGACAGACAGAAAGGCAGGCAGGCAGACAGGTAGACAGGCAGACAGACAAGCAGGAAGACAGACAGACAGACAGGTAGTCAGGCAGACAGACAGTCAGACAGACAGCGGTGGGGTCCGCACCTCTGGGAAGCCCACCAGCACCAGAAGGGTGAAGAGGTTGGTGCGTTTGAGCGTGTGCGGCAGCTGCTGGACGCAGTGGTCCGTGAAGGCAGCGATGACCACGCTCCACTCCGGACAGGCGTTCAGGCTGCGCAGGATGTCCGCCACCGAGCATGCCCAGTCCAGGCCGATACGACTACAGCAGAAGATGAGAGAGGAGGGGGGGAAAAACACCAGAGATCAGGGCCTTTTTATAACATTAAGGATATTTACATTACATGTATTCATTCAGCAGACGCTTTTATCCAAAGCGACTTACAAGAGAGAGCTTTACAAAAGAGCATCGGTCACTGAGCATAGCAACGTGATAGACCTCAAACATAGCAGGCTTATAGATTATGAAACATACATTGTGAGAACCAATAAGTGCCAAGGGAAGAGCTATAAGAGCTTTTAGTCAAACAGATTACAAATTTAAGGTGAGTCTGTATCATTTGTATTATTTGTTAATTGAATCATATCAGTAGTGTATTTTACAGTGTATACATTTTGTATTAGTATGCCACATATATGTTCTATGTTTGCTCATTTCTGCCACAGTGAATTGTATGTTTGTTAATCTAGCATAGCGAATAAACCCCCATTCTGATTCTGATTCTCCGACAGACAGTAGTCTACCTGTGGGACGGGAACAATAAAGCGCCTGTACATTAGAAGCACACAGCAGGCTAGCTCGGTGGCAGTACCTGTCCAAACACACGGCCCCCAGGCAGAACAGCAGCTGGGTGGTCTTCCAGCCGGGCGTGTCGGCGGCGGTTCCCTCTCCCTGGGCCAGCAGCTCGTATTTGTCGGCCAGGGCCTCAGTGACGGCGGCGTCTGCCTCCACGGGGGGGATCCTCAGCATGAGCTGGCCCAGCAGCCCCAGCGTCAGGTGGTAGGTCTCGTCGAGGCAGCCGGCGTTGGAGATGACCACCCTGAAGAGCTGGGGGAGGATGGGGCTCAGGCTGGCCAGGGACAGGGTGGCTGCCTGGAGGGGGGTGGAAGGAAGGAAGGAAGGGAGGGAACAGCATCAGCGACGTTGAAACAAGAGACTCTCTTGGCGTGGATCTAACCCTACGTTTACACGTAGCCGGGTATTTTGAGAAACAAATATTTCCCTCCCAGTTTTCCAAAAAGTCGGATAAATACTCCCCCGAGCGCCATCATAACTACGCCAAGCCTGGGCGGCCTGGTCTAGGCGCTCTGTAAGCCAATCAGAATCCTCATTTCAGGGCATCAGCTGCCTAAAACTGTTTTCTCGGTTTACAGGCAAACGCAAATCCGCAGTTTTCCAGAATCTCCGCTTTAGCCGGAGAGAGTTTTTTGAAAGATTCGTTTTCAGAGGCGAATTCACCGTTTGCGTGTGAACGATGGGTACAAACGAAGGGAAATGTCTCCGTTTTTACAAATACCCGTGTACGTAAACAGGGGGTAAGGTTCTCGCTGGGTGGTTAGGCGTACCGGCTTGGCGGGGGGCAACATGGCCGCCAGGAGTCCCAGGATCCTCTCTCTGGAGCACTCCGCGAACACGTGCTCCTGGAGGGGCCCCTTGGCCAGCTTCTCATCCTTCTCCTTCACGCCCTCGGAGGCGGGGGTGTCGGAGCCGGACTCTGGAGCTGAGGGGGGGAAGGAGACGATGGGTTAGCTCCGGGGGGGATGGGTTGATGGGTCGGTTCCCCTGGGCTCTCTCTCACCTCTGACCACAGGGGAGAGGGTTCCTTCGCTGGACACGGACGGGGTCTGGCTGAGGCTGGAGGAGTCCAGGGTGTCCTGGGTCACCAGCCTCTTCTGCCCCTCCTCCCCCTCACCAGCAGGGGGTGACTCTACCTTCTCGTTTTTCTCCTTCCCTTGCTTTTTACTCTGTCGCACAGATAGGGAGGAAGCAAAAGGTTTCAGAAGCTGCAGTACTGAGAATGTCCAAACCGTGTGATTTGTGTTTAAATCCTTCCTTCCTCAAATATTCTTTACGTGCAATAACTTGTCTATATGTGTCTGTATTAGGGAGTCAAGTGGCTCAGCGGTTAAGGCGTTGGGCTCACGATCGGAAGGTTGTGAGTTTGAATCCCGGTTGTGGCTACATGATGTTGTGTCCTTGCGCAAGGCACTTCACCCTACTTGCTTCAGGGAGAATGTCCCTTTACTGTAAGTCGCTTTGGATAAAAGCGTAAATGAACGTAAATGAGGGCAAGGCACTTCACCCTTACAGGGAATGTTCCTGTACTTTCTGTAAGTCGCTTTGGATAAAAGCGTCTGCTAAATGAATCCATGTAAAATGTGTTTTTTTTAATCTGTTTGTCTAGGGTGCAGTTACTCACCCTGTCCCTAGAGGGCGGCGGGGAGCAGATGGCGGCGGTGCTCCCGGGCAGAGAGGAAGTGTCGGTGGTGGTGCTGAGCTCCTGGGAAGACTCCGGCGAGCCGGGACACAGCTCGCTCTCCGACGCCGACTCGTTGGAGGAGAGCAGGGACAGCAGGGCAGAGGACCGCAGGGCTGGGAGCAGACGCAGAGACGACAGGTTGACTGAAACATGCTAGGGTGCCCTCTAGTGGATCCAAGGTGCGCTTGCAGGACATTCGTATGGCATTCAAGTGCTATTCAATTTAAATTCGAAAAACACGGTTTTTATCCAAATGCAATAGTCACTTTGAATGCTGCCAAAAAATTCTGTGCACGGTGTATTTGTAATGGGTGTGGAGGTATGTCTATATGTTGTTTTATTCTTCTTTTAGCATTTTTAGTGTAAGTTTAATTTTTATTTTAATGTCTCAGGTATATTTATTCAAATTATTTTAACACTTATTAGTTATTTTAGCACTAGGTTTCTACTTTTTGCACTGACTAGAAGCACTTTCAATTTTGTTGTACCTTGTGACAATGACGAATAAAGATCTAATCTAAAAATCATTCTATTTCGATTTGTTTTGGGGTTTTAAACACCCACCTTTGCCGGTCTGTCCCTTGAGCAGGCACTCCGTGATGAGCTGGGAGCAGCGTGCCTGCAGGCTGGAGGCCTGGGCCAGGCTGGAGGCCTCTAGAGGCTGCCCCTGGTGCTGGGGCTCGCTGCTCAGGTCAGAGGTGTACAGGGCCAGGGCTGCAAACAGCAGCCAGGAGTAGTTGTGGATGTAGGGCTGAATGAGACGGTGGCGGTCGCTGATGCGGATGGTCACCATGGGGTAGACGGTGATGCGATGGGTGGGCAGGTGACTGGACGACAGAGGGAAAACCAGACAAGCAAGTCAGTCTGGTGAACGGTTCAAATCCCTCCCCTACCATTTAAGTTGTTTAGTGTACAAGCACCTGCTAATAGACTACCGTATTTTTCGGATTATAAATCGCAGTTTATTTTTCATAGTTTGGCCAGGGGTGCGATTTATACCCAGCAGCAACTTGTGTGAAATTATTAACACATTATTATATCATTTCACATCATTAACATGAAATTACTAACACATTATTATATAATTACACATTTCATTATTATATAATTACACATTTCATTATTACATAATTTCACAAACATGCGATTTATACTCCAGTGCGATTTATATATGTTTTTTCCTTCTTTGTTATGCATTTTTGGCTGGTGCCACTTATAATTCGGAACGATTTATAATCCGAAAAATAGATTTGTTTCCGGTACGTTCCAGCAGTTTAGTCACCTGTCAGGGTACTTCTTGGCATGGTAGCACCCGAAACACAGGTCAAAGTCCTCGCAGACGTTGCAGTTGATCCTGCTGCCCACGATCAGGCCCTGGCAGTGGTCGCACGCGTACTCCATGTTCACCATCTCGTGGTCGTCCTCGTGGCCCTCGGGCTTGGCCCCGCCTGGGGGGGGGGGGGGGGGGAGGAGCGCGGACACACAGGAGGGAGCAGGGGTCAGCCACCGAAATAAGGGGTGGGACAAGTGTGTGTTGTGTGAAGTAAGTGTGGGGGGGGGGGGGGGGGGGGGGTCATGTTATTTAATCTTGTGGTTCTTCCCTTTGGCATTTGTCTGGTTTCCCACAATGCATGCAGATTTTTATTTATTTATTTTTATTTATTTATTTGTATTAATTTTGTATACTGTACTTTATCGTGCCCCCCCTATTGTTATTGTTATATTACCCTGCAACTCTGTGTGCTGTACTTTACTCTGCTGCTGTTGTGAACTGCAATTTCCCTCCCCCTGGGGGACAAATAAAGGTTTATTTTATCTCATCTAATCTTGATCTGACTACCCGCAATGTTCGCTCTCGGTGCTGCGAACAGCGACCGATGCTCTTTTGTAAAAGCTCTCTCTTGGAAGTCGCTTTTGGATAAAAGGGTCTGCCAAATGAGATACGTGTCGAATGAATGAATCTAAAAGCGTCCGCTAGATGAACAAATGGAAGTGTGTGTGTGTGTGTGGCGTCTCACTGAGGAAGCAGGTCTTGCACAGGTCCATATCCATGCACTGCAGGCAGCGGTAGCGGTGCCAGGGCGCCATCCTCTCGCAGCCGTCGCAGGAAATGACCACGTTCAGGAGGTCGCAGTAACGCGCGATGAACATGTGCATCTGCGGACACCGAGGGGGGAGGGGTTAAAGGTCACTCCAAGTCAAAGGTCGCTAGCTAAGGCGATTCAGGTTCTGGGCCCTGCTTCCAAATCAACAAGATCCTGGTTTTGCTAAACGAAGCAGGTGTTTGGGGATCAGCCTCATTCCCAGCGTGGAGGACCGGGGAGGGGGGATGGACGATCGGCCGACGTAGGCTTACCTTCCTCCTGTCCTCCATGGAGCCCTCCTCGTCGATCTTGTCGTACCACTTCTCGAACATGCCGTCCACGCACTCGTCCATCCACTCCCTGTTCTTCTTGTAGTCCGAGATCTCGTCCTCCTCCGTCCACTGGCTGAAAGGCATCAGATCCCAGGTCAGATTTACATTCGCACTTATTCAGTTAGCAGACGCTTTTATCCAAAGCGACTTACAAGAGAGAGCTTTACAAAAAGAGCATCGGTCACTGAGCATAGCAACGTGATAGACCCCGAACATAGCAGGCTTATAGATTGTGAAACATGCATGATGAGAAACCAAGAAGTGCCAAGGGAAGAGCTATTTGATCAGGGAGCAAAGCTGGGAGGAGGAAAAAGGAGACGTTCCTCCCATCCACTAGGGGGTGCTATCCTGCCGGGGAGGGGGGGGGGGGGGGGGGGGCTCAGTACCTGATGGCGATGTCGTGCACGCTGATGTTGTCCTGGGACATGTTGAGGAGGAGGTCGGGCAGTTTGATCCGCTGGAACAGGGCCAGGTCCTGCACCTCCCAGCTCATGTCCAGCAGGTGCAGCAGGCACGTCTGGACGCACGACAGGGCGGGCAGCAGGACCCTGGGGACGACGACAACAGAGGGGGAAAGACACAGGGAAGATCCGGGACAGAACAGAAACAGCAGCTTAAAAAGGGATGCGACATTGGCGACCATTCGCAAGGACGGCGAATAGCGATTGGCTGCCGGAGGAGGAGGCGTTACGGAGGAAGGGGGGCCGTACTTCTCGTGGAGGCTGCTGAAGCCCTGGACGGCCTCCACCAGCATGAGCACCAGGCGGTGGTACGACCTCCGGACCTCCTCCCTCAGCTCCTGCCCACTGCCCGACAGCTGCGAGAAATAACTGGACGGGAGAGAAGGAAAGTGTCTGTCAGGAACACGGGACTATGAAGATTCCATTCCATTAGTCAATTAGCAGACGCTTTTATCCAAAGCGACTTACAGTAAGAACAGGGACATTCCCCCCCCCCCTGAGGCAAGTAGGGTGAAGTGCCTTGCCCAAGGACACAACGTCACGTAGCCACAGCCGGGAATCGAACTCACAACCTTCCGATCACTAGCCCAACAACTTAACCACCTGACTCCCAAGATAGCTTTTGCAGGGGGGACTTTACCTGGTGAAGTCCTTCTGACAGGCTAGCAGCTCCTGGAGGAACAGAATGCAGGGAGCCTGGAAGAGGTGAGGTTTCCCCAGGGACTGTAAACACTGCTGCACCGTCTCCAGAACCCTGCACACGCTCAGAGCCTGGGCTTTGTTGAGAGACAGCGTCTGGAGAACACTGCAGAGAAGAATATATTTTAATACCATCGCAGGTATCACTTTAAATCAGGGGTAGGCAATTCTGGTCCTCGAGGGCCGCTGTCCTGAAGGTTTGAGATGTTTCCCTGCTCCAGCCCACCTGATTCTAATGGATAGTCATTTTGGGGCTTCCACAGAGCTTGATCACGACCAATCAGGTGTGCTAGACCAGGGAAACATCTAAAACCTTCAGGACAGCAGCCCTCGAGGACCAGGATTGGACACCCCTGATTTAAATCATTCAAAGACTTCTCATAAATGGTCAAAGTAATGGGATTAGGGCAGGTGACCGATGTAGGTGAAGTTTGGGTGGATCTCTTCACACCTGGATGTGGTCAGGGTCTGGGTCTTCATGAAGTGGAGGATGTGTTTGAGGAGGGTGAAGCGTTCCCTGACTGAGGGAGGGGGGCAGGGCTCTTCCACGGAGCGGAAGGAGAGCAGACGCAGGCGGCCGCGGCTGAAGGGAACCCTGCGGGCGAAGGTGGAGGGCGAGGCGGGCTCCCCTTGCTGGGAGGACAGGCTCTCGGTGGAGACCTGGGTCTGGACCCTGGAGGGCTGGGCCTGGTCTGCTGCTCGGGGCTCACTGCCCACCTCAGAGGCTGCTGCCTGGGCCTGGGGTCCCTGAGGTGGGCTGGGCTGGAAGTCTCCCTCTGAGACCGAGCCAGAGCGAAGGAGAGGAGCCACACTGCCCTCTGTAGGCCTGAGCCAGTCACTGTCCCGCCCTGCTATCCCGCTGGGGGTGAACCTGAACAGCAACAGGCTCTTCTCTATGCAGACCTCAGCTATAAAGCAACAAGGGAGAGAAACATGGAGGACAAATGATGAGCTGAACATTGAGAATCGATGTTCCAGGCGTCGCTAACACCGGCGGGGTCACACTCACCCAGAGACTCCATGGTCACTTCCCCCTGGCCATCGTTCTTCTCCTCCGAAACGTTCATTTTGCTCACCAGGTACCTCTGTTTCATTTCCAGCTGCAGACCACACGAAGCAGGAGCGACAAACTTGTAGTAAGAGCGGCAAGACCCCCCCCCCCCCCCCCCCCCCCCGAAAAAGTCACTCAAAAAAACATATCGACACTCACCATCCATGTTTTGATGCCTTCAGCCAACGAGTAAACCTGCACAAACTCGTCATTGAGACAGGACTGGCCGCCCTGGGTGACTACTCACGAACAAGGAGAAAAACGAAGTGACGTCAATTCGGATTCAAGTCGACCACCGGGCCAAGCTTAGAGTACCGTACGTTTTGCACTATAGGGCGCACTTAAAAGCCTTTAATAAAAAAAGAAAAAAGACTTTATAATCCGAAGCGCCGTATGTATGGATTAATTCTGGTTTTGCTTACTGACCTCTAAGCGATTTTTGTGTGGTACAAGGCGCTCACGGCGCTAAGTCAAAATGTTTTAGTACGACTTTGGTAAACTACAAAGCCGCACCGCTTGCAGCATTACGGCTACCGTAGCCAGGAGAGTCGCAGAGTAATACATACTTTACATACATACTCATTATTTGTGGACAAGTAATAAACTGAAAAGGCGAGTGTATTGTGTTGTATTTTACGTGTCACAACTGAATAAGGATGGTAGTTATTGTGAATACGCTCATTAACGTTTGAATAATGTTGAGAATTATTAACGCGTTTAATAAAGTTTGATCGACTGACTTATCTGACTGTTTTTTCCCCCGCTTAATGCGCCTTATAGTCCGGTGCGCTTTACATATGAAAAAAGATCTTAAATAGACCATTCATTGACAGTGCGCCGTATAATCTAGTGCGCCCTAGAGTGCAAAAAATACCGTCACATAATAATCACCGTAGGTCCTGAAGGAATGGTGCAGGGCCGGTGTGTGGTAAACCATGGCTGCCCAGATGGCGTTCACCGCCTGGTCCACCTTCGATCCCCCGCTTATCTCGTTCCTGACCGGCTGTTTCTTGCACGCCTGCATGATGGACTTCATCAGCTCCGTGCGGCTGTCTGTTGGATCCTGGGATGGGTTCCAGCGGGCGTAGTCCTCCAGGAAGCGAGCGAAGTCCTCGGCCTGCCAGGACTTCTGCTGACGACAGCGGCCGTGCGTTAGAGTCGGCTGGAGAGTGAGTGCGTCTGCGTACAGGTGGGTGTGTCTGATTGCGGTCCTACCGGGTCGGGCTGGGGGTCGGGGTGGGCAGGGGTCCCTGCCCTGAGTCCATGTCTAAACACGGGCTTCCAGAGAGGAGAGGAGAGGACGTGGGCCATCTTCCCCGAAGGTAGCTCCTTTATGCTGCGGATCTCTGCGAAGACAAAAGCACATCACAAACTTCTAGCTCAGGGGTGGCCAACACTGGTCCTCGAGGGCCGCTGTCCTGAAGGTTTTAGATGTTTCCCTGCTCCAGCACACCTGATTCTAACGACTGGGTCGATATCAAGCTCTCATAGATAGAATCAGGTGTGTTGGAGCAGGGAAACATCTAAAACCTTCAGGATTGTGCCTCTCGAGGACCAGGGCTGGCCACCCCTGTTCTAGCTCAGAGCACAAACAGAACTTGAGAAAGACATGAAGTCTGGGTAAATATCGGGTTGATCAAAGGGCTTCTGGTTGGGTGGAAGGGGTGTCCGGCCTCACCGTGGGGGGACTTGAGGGCCATGGTCCTGGAGGCAAGCCTTCCCATGAGCCGGGCCACCAGGAGCTGCAGGTCGGACATCCAGGACACGGTGATGTCAGGCAGGCCGTGGGCCACCACTGTGAACTTATAGCCCCACTCGTTATTACTGCTGTCGGAGTGGAAGAGGAACTGGAGCTGGGGTCCCGCTTCGAACGTCACCTTCTGCAGAACCGACACCACAGCAAGCGTCAGGAAATCCTTTATTTCACCCGCAGTGGGGAAATTGCAGTTTGCAACAGCAAGCAGGGTACAGTATAGCACTCAGAGTAACAGGTTTACAGGGGTCTCCAATCCTGGTCCTCGAGGGCCGCTGTCCTGACAGTTTTAGATGTTTCCCTGCTCCAGCACACCTCCACAGAGCTTGATAACGACGCTTCATTAGAATCAGGTGTGCCGGAGCGAGGAAACATCTAAAACCTTCAGGACAGCGGCCCTCGAGGACCAGGATTGGAGACCCCTGGGTTAAAATATCAAAATACAAAGTTCAGAAACCAGGTACGTTTGGACCGAAATTTCCCTTCTGCGATGTCTCCATCGTCTCCTACCTTGGGCCATTTCTCGGTCCCGACCTTCATGTCGTAGCGGACCTTCCCCCCCCTGGCGTCGGTGAACTCCAGGTAGTCGT
Source organism: Protosalanx chinensis (assembly GCA_030340685.1). Lineage (NCBI taxonomy): Eukaryota > Metazoa > Chordata > Actinopteri > Osmeriformes > Salangidae > Protosalanx > Protosalanx chinensis. Next base: position 4,250,107 of record CM059338.1, on the reverse strand, counting down.
ACCTACGGGAGAAATAGCAGCAGGGGGTCAGCGACAAAAACGCAGCTTCCGGCGGGTTCTTCAGCGGAACCTTTGGGCCGAACCCCTCACCTCTTCTCCGTCTCGCAGCGTTCGTCAAACTCCACCTCGAAGGAGGTGGCCCCGGGGCAGGCGAAGATGGTGGTCTCGTGGCGGCTGTTCTCGTAGTTGTGGGTGGACTCCATGTTCCAGGTTCTGAGGACCACCGGCTGCTGAGGCTGCTGGCAGCTCTCCAGGTCCACCTGACCGGGGAACGCAGAACCAGAACAGCTCACAGGAAGGAACCGCCTTTGAACCTACACCCTCGCTCAGGATACGGACTAACCACCGATCAGCCCCACGATGCACTTGCAGAACAGGGGAGTCAGGTGGCTGAGCGGTTAAGTCGTCGGGCTAGCGATCGGAAGATTGCAAGTTCGATTCCCGGCTATGGCAATATGAGGTTGTGTCCATGGGCGAGGCATTTCACCCTACTTGCCGCAGGGGGAATGTCCATGTACTTTCTATAAGTTGCTCTGGATAAGAGCGTCCACTAAATGTATAATGTTTATGTTATATTTACATTTATTTATTTAGCAGACGCTTTTTTCCAAAGCAACTTACAAGAGAGCTTTTACAAAGAGCATCGGTCACTGAGCAAAGCAACGCGATAGACCCCGAACACAGTGGGCTTTTAGATCGTGAAACATACATCGTGAGAACCAATAAGTGCCAAAGGGAAGAGCTATGAAAGCACAACACAACGATCGCGAACAATAAAGCAAGAATTATATGACATATGATGTATGACCGACCTTGGAGAAGACGTCTCCGGTGTCGCTGGACAGGTTTTTGAGCAGCTCCACCAGGGTGGAGAAGCTCTGGAGGAGGCTGGAGTGAGGGATGTCCAGAGAGCACAGCTCCAGCAGGAAGATCATCTGCAGGGAAGGGGCAGGGTTAGCATTAGCATCCATGCTAAGCGACGTGGCGGTTTTAGCGCGCTAGCAGCGCGAGGTCAGATTAGGTTACCAGCTGTCTGGTGGTGATGGCCAGGATGGATTTGCTGAGCTTCTCCGTGATCGCCGCCCCGCTATACCTGTCCAGCAGGCTGCCCAGCACAGCCTTGGCCCTGCTCAGGAACTGATTCACATCTAGAGAGGAGGAAGAGGAGACAGGAGGCTTGACTGGGGGTCAGATGGATCAGCGGGTTAAGGGTGTTGGCCTCGTGATCGGAAGGTTGTGAGATCGAGCCCCCGGCTGTGGTTACGTGATGTTGTGTCCTTGGGCAAGGCACTTCATCCTACTTGCCTCAGGGAGAATGTCTCTGTACTTACTGTAAGTCACTTTGTATAAAAGCGTCTGCTAAATGAATAAATGTAAATGTAATTGTAAATTTACTGAGCCCTTACACTTGTGCCTTGTGCATTCTTTACATGTACATTTACAACATCAACATGTAGGCTAGCATTAAGCAGGATTCCCTCGTGACATATTTCAGCTGCAGCTTACGATAGGTGTTAAGACTAGTGTCATAATGTGGTTGTTAAATAATTTTATCGTAACTCAATAATGACTTCAAAAGGTTTGAAGGGTTTTCACAGTGGAGAGGATTCCAGAATTACAATTGGAATTATTCAATTAGCAGACGCTTTTATCCAAAGCGACTTACAGTAAGTACAGGGACATTCTCCCCGAGACAAGTAGGGTGAAGTGCCTTGCCCAAAGAAAATAACATCACATAGCCACAGCCAGGGTTCGAACTCACAAGCTTCTGCTCACAATACCAACGCCTTAACCCGCTGAGCCATCTGACTGCCCAGGACAAAGGCCGAATGTGGTTCTTGTGGGTGTGGTGGTGTAGTGTGGGTATATAGGAGTCAGGTGGCTCAGCGGTTAAAGCGTTGGGCTCATGATCGGAAGGTTGCGAGTTCGATTCCCGGCTGTGGCTACATGACGTTGCGTCGTTAGGCAAGGCACTTCACCCTACTTGCCTCAGGGGGGGAACGTCCCTTTAGTTGCTGTAAATCGCTTTGGATAAAAGCGTCTGCTGAATGACTCAATGTAAACAGTGGTGGTGACTCACACTTGACGAGGATGTCCCTGGCCAGGTCTGAGGCTGTGCTGGTGGAGCCAGCTTTGAGCTGCAGGAAGCACCAGGAGAGCAGGCTGCCCTGCAGAGCCCAGAACAGGGACAGAAGCACCGTACGGCTGGCCCCGCCTTTCGCATCCACCATCAACACCTCGCACTGGGGGGGAACAGAAGATCAGGAACAGCGCCTGTTTTTATACTGGACTTTATCGTGCCCCCCCTGTTTGTTATTACGTGCAATACTGTAAATCTGTAATTCTCCTCAAGTGCAATAACTGTCTATATGTCTACTTTTTTATTTATTTTTATAATGGACTTTATCGTGCCCTTCTAGTGTTATTATTGTTATATTACCCTGCAACTCTGTGTGCTGTACTTTACCCTGCTGCTGTTGTGAACTGCAATTTACCCCCCTGGGTGACAAATAAAGGTTTATCTAATCTAATGCTGTGCGGTGACAGAGCGTGAGAGAGAGAGGCTGGAGTGGGAGAGAGGGGGGAGGGATCGGGGGGGGGGGGAGGTCGGGGCTGACCTCTCGGGTGGCCACCAGGAGCAGGGTCTCCATCACGGTCAGGATGGGGCTGATGTCGAAGTCTGCCGGGGCTCCTTTAGGGGGGAGCAGGAGAAGACCGCTGGGATCCTGGTCGCTGCGCAGGGACAAGGCAGCGGACGACAGCTCAACCACACACGTTCTCAAGGACACTTTAGACCAGGGGGTCTCCAACCTTGGTCCTCGAGGGCCGCTGTCCTGAAGGTTTTAGATGTTTCCCTGCTCCGGCACACCTGATTCTAATGAAGGGTCGTTATCAAGCTCTGTGGAGGCGTGCTGGAGCAGGAAAACATCTAAAACCGTCAGGACAGCGGCCCTCGAGGACCAGGATTGGCGAGCCCTGCTTTAGACTGATATTGGTTAAGTTTAATTAGGTTTGTGTGTTTTACCTGAAGTAATTACATAAAGACTCAAACGTGAGCTTTACTGACTCCAGCTGTTCTTCCTCGGTGATGTTTTTCTGTAATGGTTTTAAATAACATGAAAAAAACAATAACACCACAGAAAGCTCGTTCGAATCTAGTTTCTATCGCCGTCTCACCATCATGTTAAACAGTTTATCCCTCCTGCTGTGCTTGTCAGGGAAGAAGATGGCCGCCCCGTGTAGAATAGCCTTCACTGCCTCCTTCCTCAGAGATTTCTCCACGGCGCCCTCCATCTTGGGACTGTCCACAACTGCCCGACAACAACAAAACAACATTGACATGGGGAAAACACCAAAGAGCCTCCCTCTTGTTTTACAATCGGAATTATTCATTTAGCAGACGCTTTTATCCAAAGTACAGGGACATTCTCCCTGAGGCAAGTAGGGTGAAGTGCCTTGCCCAAGGACACAACGTCAAATAGCCACAGCCGGGGCTCGATCTCACCACCTTTCCGATCACGAGGCCAACGCCTTAACCCGCTGAGCCATCTGACCCCCAACGGTTGGTTCCTGTGAGTCTAGATGTCAGATAAAGTGGCTTACTGCTGCAGAGGTGAGTGTAGAGCTCCCACACAGCCCTGGAGGAGTCTGGCTCGGAGCTGCTGGACGTGGAGGGCCCGGCTGCTGCTGCTGCTGCTCCTGCTGGCCCCACCTCGGGGTCCTGGTCCTCGCCCGGGCCCCGGGACTGGGGAGGGCTGGGCAGAACCAGGAAACAGTTCTGCAGCAGCTGAAGGAGCAGAACTCGGCTCTTCAACACCTCTTCTCCCTCACTGACACAAACAGACAGACAGACAAAGGGGGGGTTAGGATGTTTTCACCTAACGCTCAGTGGTCCCACTTGTTTGGGAACGGTCGTGATGAATCGGAGCGTGTACAGGCGTCTTACATCTCCCTGAGTTTGCTGTAGAAGTTCCAGAAAAGGGTCAAGTTGAGGCCGCTGAAGTCCAGGAGAAACTTCTGCTTGAACTGGGACACATCCTATAGTCACACACAGACATCATTGTTCCAGAATCTTCCTCATACGACCCTACATGACTCCACATCAGCCGAGGATTGACACATAAGAGCAGGGGTCTCCAATCCTGGTCCTCGAGGGCCGCTGTCCTGAAGGTTTTAGATGTTTCCCTGCTCCAGCACACCTGATTCTAACGAAGGGTCGTTATCGAGCTCTGTGGAGGTGTGCTGGAGCAGGGAAACATCCAAAACCGTCAGGACAGTGGGCCCTCGAGGACCAGTATTGGACACCCCTGCGTTAGAGACTACGGTCCGGTGTTCACCATGTCTCTGGTGAGCTGCTGGATGAAGAACAGGGTCTTCTTGAGCAGGGTGAGGCCCGTGACCGCGTCCCCATCGCAGCCGTCTCCCTGAGGGCTCAGGTCGTCCAGGTCGTCCAGCCTCTCCGCCCCCGGGCACAGGTAGCCGCTGAAGCTCACGGACTGAACCCCCAAGCGCTCGGCAGAGTCCTGCCTGGCGCACAGGAACTTCACCATCAGGAACTACACAGGAGGGAGAGACAGGAAGTTAAGTCAGGGTTTTACCATCCGTAAAGACAAAAGCAGGTTAAGGCGTCGGCCTCATGAGCGGAAGGTTGCGAGTTCGAACCCCGGCTGTGGCTATGTGACGTTGTGTCCTTGGGCAAGGCACTTCACCCTACTTGCCTCAGGGAGAACGTTCCTGTACTTACTATAAGTTGCTTTGGATAGCGTCTGCTAAATGAGTATTTATTTATTATTTAGGATATGATTTATTTGCTTTGGTTAACAACAGACTCAGTGATGTTACTAATTTGCAAGTTAACTCGAAGTCTGATGGATCACGGACGAACAGACAGGATGTGGGAGGATGACTCAGGCAAATCTGGATACAAAACAGACGGGGCAGAGAACCGCGAGTGACTCGTGGGACACCGGAGAGGGACTCGGCGGCGAGCGCGCACCTTCGCGACGCGACACTGCTGCAGTTTGATCTCCGCGTCGTTCCAGTCTTCCTCCAGCTCGAACCAGCCAATGGGCTCGTCCTCCGCCTGCGCCGGGATCCGCATGCTGCGGGGGGGGGGGGGGGGGGGGGTCACATGACAAAGCTCAGAGCCAGGCAACCAATCACGTCTTGAGTCATCAAAAAGAACATCTTGTGGAGTTTTTACCAATCGTTGTGTTGTTTTTACTGTGTATAGTGTGCGTCTATGCTGTTTTTAATATTGCTATGTACTGCACTTTGGTCAACCGTGTTGTTTTAAAATGCAACAGAAATAAAGTTGGATTTGATTGGATTGGATGTCTCACTGCCCATACAGACCCCGCCTCCATAAATGCAGAAACTGGCAGCGCTGGCCATCTGCTAACCCCCCCCCCCCCCCCCCCCCCCCCCGAACACACTCGACAGGAAACAGATCATTCCGAACAGAATATAAACACGCCAGATGAACAACGAAGCGTGCGTAGCAGGCAAAGTCCTTACTTGTCTTGTACAAATTCCTTATAGTCCTTGTAGTCCCACGAGTCAAACTTCTTAAACCGCTTGAAGTGCTTCTCCGCATCGAAGGTGTCTCCGTCGTTGTAGGCGAACACGAGGCCGCACCTCGCTCCGATGGCTCCCTTTCGTACCTGTCGAGACAGATCAAGCGCGGGGGGGCGCCAGTTACCCTCACGCTCTCAAGGGAGGGCTGTGCTGTCCGAGCTTTCGTAGGTCCTGGAGCCTCGTCGTTGAGCGCGAGCTCCGTTTTTGGGGCGGGATCGAGAGGCGAGTCCGAAGACGAACTCACTTTGATCTTCATCTGAGTGACCTGGAAGGCGCTCTGGTCTTCCGTGGACAGGATCACGCTGGCTCTCTTCCTGCCGCTCTCCGTCAGGAACCCTGCCGAGGAGAACAAGGAACGTCTGCCGTCAAGGGGATCTTCGGGAAGAACGCAACCCAACAGTAGCGGCCTGGGTTTGAACGAGGGACCCTTGAAGTCAGGTGTCAGTGGGGGAGTCAGGTGGCTCAGCGGGTTAAGGCGCTGCCCTCATGATCGGAAGGTTGTGAGATCGAACCCCGGCTGTGGCTATATGACGTTGGTGTCCTTGGGAAAGGCACTTCACCCTACTTGCCTCAGGGGGGGAATGTCCCTGTACTTGCTGTAAGTCGCTTTGGATAAGAGCGTCTGCTAAATGAGGTATTATTATTATCGATCACACAGCCTGCTGTCAGGAGAAAGGGTGAGGGGGGTGGGTGGGGGGAGTCGCCGTACCGTCTCCGGTGGAGGGTTCGGTCAGCATGTTCTCCGGCCCGGACTTCTCCTCCTTGCCTTTCACGTCGCAGGCCTGCAGGTGCAGCTGGAGGGCTTTCCCTGGGGGAGGAGGACGGAGAGCAGAGAGGTCACGAACGGCGAAAGATCAATCAATCAGTCAATTTATTATTTAAAGTGCAAAATCACCATGGTTACATGGTCTCAATACACTTCACAATAAAATCAGGTACAAAGAAACAAAACAAAATAACATACAGTAAAACGATATTAAAAACACCACAGTAAAATGATAAAACAGTTATTTTAAACCAAAATGTTGACTAAAAAGGTACGTTTTAAGATGGGACTTAAAAATAACAATGGATGTAGCTTCTTTGATAACTAGTGAAAGAAAGATGACCGCACGGTCAACAGTCGGGGGGGGGGGGGGGGGGGGGGGGGGGGGGCTGCGGTTACCGTTGCGGTAGAACAGGCGCAGTCTGACGGAGGCCATGGACGAGATGAGGGGCGAGGCTCTGTAGTCGGCGTCCAGGTGCTCGCTGATGCCGGACAGGGACTGGAGCACTTTGGCCACACTGCCCCTGGCCAGGGCAAAGGCCAGCAGGGTCAACTCAGCATCCGGGGTCACACAGCAGCTAAGGGAAGGGGAGAGAACCAGGAGGGAAGAGACCAAGTGCAGATTGAGTTTTGGTGCGCCGCACGTTCAATCGAAAGGGAGGGTGTCGGTTTACACAACCCGGGCACGATAAGAAGGCGCCGGAGCAAAGTGCAAGCGTCTGTCTGTCGTAAATCGGTTAAGGCCGCTTTGCGACGCCGGTGTTCTGGCGCGAGGCGGGGAGAACGGGCCTTACTCTGCTATCCTGAGGAGGAACCCATCCACTTCCTCCAGGATGTTCATGGAGAAGAACTTGGGGAACTCGGTGGAAGACGGCGTTAAGGACAACGGCGGCATATGCTGTAAGGCTTTTCTGCGGGAAACGAGAAAACAAGACTTTCGTAATGGCTGACAAAAACTAAACCACGACACGTTACATTTACATTTCTTCATTCAGCGGACGCTTTTATCCAAAGCGACTTACAAGAGAGCTTTTACAAAGAGCATCGGTCGCTGAGCAACGTGATAGACCCCGAACGCAGTGGGCTTTTAGATCGTGACACATACATCATGAGAACCAATAAGTGCCGGGGGAAGAGCTACGAAAGCACAACGCAAGGATTGCGAACACACGTTCTTTGAAAGCGTGTAGGAGGTCCTCGTCATAACGGTTCAGGAGCTTAGGAAGGAACTCACTGCGTGCTCTGGAGGACAGTCTGGGCCAGAACAGGGTTGGTCTCCATGGAGGCCGTGACCAGGGAGGTGAGGAGGGACAGGTACCAGATAGCCGAGGCGTCCGACACGGACACCTCCTTGCTCTTGGTGATCTGATAGCCCAGAGTCTTCAGGCCGTGGATGCGCGTGTCGCAGCCGTCGCTCAGGCAACGCTTGATGTTGATCTGGATGTCTGGGGGGTAAGAGCACACGCCAAAAACGATCTGTTGCTGACCCGACAGTCCATTTCCATTCATCAGAAGATAAAGTCTCCCCCCACCCCCCCCTCTCGGGTTAGGGGTAAGACAGGGGTTGGGCACCCTGGTCCTCGAGAGACATGGTCCTGAAGGTTTTTGATGTTTCCCTACTCTAGCACACCTGATTCTAATGAAGGGTCGTTATCAAGGTCTGTGGAAGCCTCATAATTAGAAACACAGTGTGCTGGAGCAGGGAATCATCTAAAACCTTCAGGACTGTGGCTGTCGAGGACCAGGGTTCCCTACCCCAAGATCTCGGGGGGGAAAGCTGACTCACAGGGGTGTGTGATGTTGGCGTTCTCCAGGAGGGCCACGTAGCCCGTCACGTTGCTGGGGATCCGGACGTCCCTGATCTCCTGCAGCGTGCGCCGGTTCTTCCCCACGGCCACAGACACCAGCTGGGGCATGTAGCTGTGGTCGTTGGAGGCCACCGAGATGGCCAGGCGCCTCAGCACCACATCCGGTTTCATCTTCAACCTGATCAGGGGGAAGGGAGGAGGGGGGGAAGCAAAACACAACGTTACCTTCTCACAACCAGGCCCGGAGGACGTCCTAGGAACTGGCGCAGAGGGAGGAATTCCTGTCGAAGCACACGGGACCGAGTTAAGGGTGAAACGGAGAGAGATTTCTCGCACCGTATCCAGTGCGAGCGCGCGCTCCCGTCCGACTGCCAGAACGACACCGTCTCGCCGTTCGTCATCTTGTGGATGTCGGCCGCGTTGGACGAGGCCTCGATGAAGCTGTAGCACTGGGTCACCACCTTGACCTTGTCCACCTCCGGATCCCGGTTCAGCTCGGCTCTGTACTGGATGTCTAAATCTGACAGGAGGGAGGGGGAGATAAGCTGAAGGAGTTAGACAACCGTACTATTTGCCTGCTGTGTTTCCCCCCCCCCCTTCACCCAGGTCAAGGCTCTTATCTCCTCACCTTTCTCTTTCTGCAGAAGGAACTCCAGGAAGTCCTGGACCACGGTGGACCTCATGGTGCAGATGCTGTTGTAGCCCTCCAGAACAGGGAAGGGGATGGCGCTGCTGGGGATCCGATTCCTGTGGAGGAACTTCAGGATCTTTGAGGCGTGCGCCCCCAACCGATCTTTGGACTTGGAGAATATGTCGACGAATCCTGAACAAGAGGCGAAGGAGAGTTACTGTTAGAGGGATCCCACAGATGTCCCCCTTGGAAAAGGGCACATCCTGGATGTCTGAGGACCATCCCAGAAGATAAGTCTTCCCCCATGTTGTCCCCTTGTCCCCTCATAGCATCGGCAAAAGAACCTGTTAAGGTCCGAGTTCCTACCTGGGGTGAGAGAGCAGGCCTGGAGCTGCCTGATCACATGACTCAGCTCTCCCTGCAGATTGGCGCCGTTGGAGTTCTTTAAAGCCATCAGCATGTTCTCCACATCCACCACACCGTCCCCCTCAGCGTCGAACTGACCAAAGGCCTGGTACAGGGACACAGAACCAAATAAGAACTCAAACTAAACCGGGAGTCAGATGGCTCAGCGGGTTAAGGCGTTGGCCTCGTGATCGGAAGGTTGTGAGTTCGAACCCCGGCTGTGGCTATGTGACGTTGTGTCCTTGGGCAAGGCGCTTCACCCTACTTGTCTCGGGGGGGGGGGGGGGGGGGATTGTCCCTGTACTTAAAAATTGTAAGTCGCTTTGGATAAAAGTGTCTGCTAAATGAAGCATTATTATTGTTATAAACTATATCGCAGGGAAACATCCAAGAGATCTAAGATAAGGGACAACACAACAGGCCGTGGGATTCTGGGAGAAAACCGACTGAAGCATATTGAGATGGATGAATCACTGCATTCTTATCAATCAGTACATGTTTTGAATTCACGACAAACAGCTGTCGTATGCCAGATTGCTTGTCGGTAAGTAGAACTGGAGCCGGCGAAATGAGATTCGAAACGGTTTCAGCGGTGCTCACAGTGCTGTGTCATTCTGGCAAACCTAAGCAGACCACGCTGTTAAACATTCATGATAGAGGTCTCATTCACTGACTGCCGCATGACTTAACACAACACGCGTGGCACACATGCGCAGAAAGGGCAGAGGGGACCCACATTTTGACACCTGAATAACCCCACAACAAATGACCAGGGTGGCAGTAAAGCGCTCTGTTAAGGGGTGTGTTTGTTTTCTGTTGGCATCATCAACAGCTCATTGTTGGTTCTGACTGTCCGCACCATCTTTAACGTTAAAACCCATCGGCATATGTTAGGCTGTACACTTAAACCTAAATGGAGGCCCAATGGCTATTCTAACCCCTGAGATAAACACCAGCGGATTACATAATAAGCCATCGGTTGACATTCCAGTCCCCTCCTCAGCACAATGGTACAGGCTGATTAGTGTTGGTCTGTTTGTGTTGTTGGTCTGATATAGGGTGTTGTGTTGGTCTAATAGTGTTGGTCTGACTGTGTTGTTGGTCTAATAGGGTGTTGTGTTGGTCTGATAGTTGTGTTGGTCTAATAATAGTGTGTGGTGTTTTGTGTTGGTCTAATAGTGTTCGTCTGATTGTGTTGTTGGTCCAACAGTGTGTCTAATAGTTGTGTTGTGTTGGTCTAACAATAGTGTGTTGTGTTGGTCAATAGTGTTGGTCTGACTGTGTTGTTGGTCTAATAGTGTGTTGTGTTGGTCTAATAGCTGTGTTGGGTTGTGTTTGTCTAATAATAGTGTGTTGTTGGTCTAATAGTGTTGGTCTGATTGTGTTGTTGGTCTAACAGTGTGTTGTGTTGGTCTATTAGCTGTGTTGTGTTTGTCTAATAATAGTGTGTTGTGATGGTCTAATAGTTGTGTAGTGTTGGTCTAATAATAGTGTGTTTTGTTGGTCTAATAGCTGTGTTGTGTTTGTCTAATAGTAGCGTGTTGTCTAATGCTGTTGGTCTGATTGTGTTGTTGGTCTAATAGTGTTGGTCTGAGTTGTCCTGCGGTCACAGTGATTGCTGTACCTCTTCGCATTCATCTCTCGGGGCGTCTCTGCTCTCCAGCATTTCGCAGAATTGTTCCACATTAACCGACTCCTCTCCCCGGCTCAGCCGGTCCTCCAGCCACCGCACCAGGACGCCCTCATTCCCGGAGAGCACCGACTCAGGAATGGCGACCCCCGAATCGCTGATGCGGGCCGCAGCCTCTCTCAGTTTGACTTGCTCTAGAAGAACTCCGGGGGTGGGTGGTCCACAGCCCGGCACCGGGGGGTTATTCGATCCTCTTCCACTTCGTCCCGAACCGGAGCCTCCGCCGTTTCCCACGCCGACGCCCGTGGCCGCAGAGGCCGGACTGCCTTCCGCAAAGCCGGGGCTTTCCGTTTCGACATCTTCCTCGTCGCCGCTGCCGACTCCGCAGCCGCTCTCAGCGTTTCCCATAGCGTGCAGCGGCCTCGGGGCTTTCCTACGATTCGCTGCCGGCCTCGATCGGAGTCGGTTTCGTTAGCGGGGGGGCTGGACACGGTCCACGGTCCTTCCCAACCAGACGCCTCTGGTTCGCTTCACGTTTGCTACCGCAATCCACGTACGACCGCGCGTGCGGTAAAAGGACGATCTCGCGACGTCACGCTGTCAGAAAGTTCCGAACAGAACGCGCCCGCCAAACGTAAACGGCACGAGGCCTTACTTATTTTAAATCACACATATTTTTTATTTGTAACGCTTTTGTTTTCCATTCTTTTTTTCTTATATTTGAGCGTTTATTTTGCATTATTCTCACTCCGCTATGAAAAACGAGTTGGTTACGTACATGACGTCACGGGCAGATCCCTGATTTATCAACTGAACGAACAGGAGAGAATGTTGTTATATTTTTGTATTTTGTATATTCAAAGGTTTGTAATTTTTTTGTGTCAATAAAGATTATATATATTTATTTATTTTACAAAAAAAACTGAACGAAGAGGAGTTTCGCTTTGCCGGCTCATTGCAGCCGCTGCGAAACCTGCAAATGCGGGCGTCCGTCTCTGCGCCCTTCTTTTGCACAGATGATTTGGAAATCTGCGCCATTTCAGGCGTGCGCAAACGTCGCACCTACCCGGAAAAACAAACCGAGGACGGGCATATCACGTTTCATTCATAGGGTTATAATGTCACCTGCGATGAAACATTCACCGGACTGAATCGTAATTGACTTGCAATGAAATGTTTCTTTTGGTATTTTTATCCGTGATCCTGGCAATATTTCTGGAACCGTGGAATTGGACCGCAGGAGATCGCAAAGAGATGCCTGATCCACCTCTGCGGCTCATAGACAAACAGGAGTTATTGTTGTATGATGGAGAAGAGGGCAGCGAGGGGCTTTACCTGGCCATACTGGGGCAGGTGTTTGATGTGGGCAGGGGTCGGCAGCATTACGGACCCGGTGGGGGCTACCATTGCTTTGCTGGTGAGATTTAATTTGACATTTGATTGAAACCCCGTCATGATCATCGCAGTTTGATTTGCATGGTGACCTTACAGGCACACTGTCTACTCTCTCCCAGGCAAAGATGGATCTCTGGCCTTTGTCACCGGGGATTTCACAGAGATCGGGCTGACAGATGACCTCTCCAGCCTGACCCCCGCCCAGGTCGTGGCATTGTACGACTGGCTGGCTTTCTATCAGAAGGACTACGAGCCAGTAGGTGAGTGGTGTCATCTCAAGCTCTGAACATGACCATGGATGGACTAACTTTGTCTGAATGAATACATAACTAGCTGTGTCCAGTCCAAACCTTGTGGCTTGTGTTTAATTCCTTCCCTCCTTCCTCACTCAAATATTCTTTACATGCAATAACTTGTCTATATGTGTCTGTAATAGGGAGTCAGGTGGCTCAGTGGTTAAGGCGTTGGGCTCATGATCAGAAGGTTGTGAGTTCGATTCCTGGCTTTAGGCTACGTGACGTTGTATCCTTGGGCAAGTCCCTGTACTTACTGTAAGTCGCTCTGGATAAGAGCGTCTGCTAAATGATTAAATGTAAATGTAATGTAATATGTCTCTCACTTCTCATTTGAGAAAGAAACCACCACACTTAACCTTGTACTTGACTTTTTATTAAAGTTGATCTTACTGTATCTCTTATTGTATATTTTACCCTGCCACTCTGTGTGCTGTTACTGTACTCTGCTGCTGTTGTGGACTGCAATTCCCCCCCCGGAGAGACTAATAAAGGAATGTATTCTCTTATCTTCAGGCAGGCTGGTTGGCCGGTTCTACACTGAGAGTGGGCAGCCCACAGAGGCCTTAAAGGCAGTGGAGGCATCGCTGGCAGAGGGGCAGAGACTCAAGGCCCAGGTCCTGGCTGAGAACGAACTCTTCCCAGCTTGCAATTCAGAGTGGAGCGCTTCGAGTAAAGGACGGGTCTGGTGCTCCAGGAAGAGGTACGTGTATCAAACTCTTCCCCTGTCTGGCTCCCCAATGGTGGAATAAACTTCCCACCTCCGTCAGAAACACAAACTCACTTTCAAGAAAAGGCTCAAAACCCACTTATTCAGAGAATTTAATGGCACTTAGAAATATTAGAAATAGTATATCACTTGTTGTTGCTGTTGTTGTTCAGAAACTCTATTACGGTGGGATAATCATTGTTGTTGTGGGACTGGAAAGATATGCTGGATGAGAGATCCTGGACCTGGTTGTGACATGCAGGTTTTCATTCATGTGTTCATAGCGTACGGTTTTATCCAAAGCTATGTACAGTATGTGGTGGTTTAAAGTTATTACCTATTCACCACTGATTAATATCCTCCCTCTCTCATTACTGAAGCTTGTACTATAGGGGGGGGCAGCTACTGTCATGATTCAGCCTGTCTCCGTACTATCAAAGTGATTAATAAATAGTTTTAGCTATTTTGATTGAACTTTCTTTTGACTTGTTGTGTTTCCAGTGGTGGAGTTAACAGAGACTGGGTGGGAGTTCCAAGGCTGCTGTTCTCTCCAGGCTCCAGCCGCTCTCGCTGCGTGTGCGTGGAAGAGCCCTCTGCAGCAGGAAACCCCAACCTCCAGGAGTACCAGGACTGCCCTCCTGAAGCCGAGTCATGTCCAGCTGGAGGCTAGTGTGGCCTGGCCTGGTCCTAGACACTGGGCTGGTCCTGGACACTGGGACCTCACTGTACATATGATTGAACTTGATGTCAGGTGAAATTCTTCTAAATGATCAGACTTTCTTCCTTCCTGATCTATCTCCCATGTCATGATGTAGTCAGCCACTGTAAGAAATACTTGAAAATCAACTGCACTCGTTGTATGCCCTAATACCTGCTAGAATGTCAGAGTCCGTTTTTATACCAATCATATATAAAACAATGTATTGTCTAAATCGAAATAAAAACAATCTTTTTTTTTATGATGACCTTTATGTAAAGTCGTCCTCCCTTTCTCTAAAAGGATACGCAAGGAAGAGACAGATCTAGATATCTGAGCGTCGATACAAGACAATGTGCATAAAAGATTAAACAATGTGCGTAAAAGATTAACAGAGGCAAGATTTAGGTTTGTCACATGACAAAAAAACAAACAAAAGAAGCACAAACTGCATTGAGTACAAAACAATTGTAGTGGTCAAAAATATCATACATTTATCTGTACAATTTAACAACACCTGGAGCGGGCACCGTCGAGCGGCCACGCCCGCACCACATTCTCCCAATGATCAGAAAAACGTCATCTTGATAAAGTGCAGCTGTTTAGGCTTTGAAATCAAGACACACTCGAACGCGATCGGTCGAGGCTCGACTCGAGGCAACACCGTTTGGAGCCACGTTCCATGAACCCCGAACCACCCCCACAACAGACCCTCACAACAGGCCAACATGGAATGTATACTTTGGTGACTGATCAGGGGTATATATAATTAATGGATATAATTATGAAATGTATCGACTACGTATTACCTTACACATGCATATGCCAAGATAATTCAGTATAGGTATCACTTCATAACAAAATTAAGTCGTTTGTTTGTCGGTAAACAAAGATCATGTTTCTGCTTTATGTTTAAATGCCTCCCGTTATCTAATAGAAAAGTACTTTGATTAAACATGTTCTCCCATCCACTAGGACAATAACACAGTTATCAGACTTCGATCACGGGGCAAAAGCTTGTGGATGCTATATCTCAGCTTTGCTCTTGTTCAATCGGGTACATATCGCTGAATGACGTTTTTAGCAGGAGTAAGATTCGTTAAGTGCAGCAATCTCACTTCCTTGTCACAGAGTGAATACACGTGGCATTTCATTTAGTGTGTTTTCGTGGAATTTGGAGTCACACAATCAACTGGAATTCGATCATCTGTAGCATGAAAAGAACCCTTTGAAACTCAACCTGTCCCTTAAAATCATCTTTTTTTTTCATCAGACCTAACCCACCCAGTTTGAATCAGCCATTCAGTCAACAGTGAGGAACTCACTCCCAGTTTAAGGGATTCGGAGGTACTGTAGATATGACAGTCAGCAAACCAGCCAGGACAGAAGCAATCTTACACTTGGAGCTTCTGTCCCTCTCTGCGTTTCATCCGAACTGTCTAGTAAAGGGTTCATTTGAGGGGGAAAAGGACAAAAAGACAGTGAGTTTCTAATGGAGAAATCATATTTGTTCTAACCAAGGCCTGCCTCCCCTACCACATGAAATCATGACGTGTTCATCAGCCAATTCCCAGAGGACGCCCATCAAATTACGACAGGGGGGAACTAATCCCATCCCCCCTCCTCTAAACCCAGACCGGAAGGTCAAACACATCCTTCATTACCAACAACAACATGATTACTTTGATCAAGGACACGTATAAATGCTTCAAATCTACTTTTAAAAGTCCTGCTAGAACATAGATTTTTTTTTTGATAAACTGGAATTAGCACAGAAGTTGTGGTCAGTAACTTTTGTCCAGGGGCCTGTTTTCCTGTGTGTTTGTCCGGCCGCTACCTCCCCCCCTGTCCAGGGAGACGGGGGAGGGGGGAGAGGGGGGGAGGCTGGTTAGGACACCCCGCCCAAAGTCAACACGTCAAAGCAGATGTCACAGACCCTCACAGGCTTGTTCAGGTCAAACTTGATGATGGGAATCTCCTTTATAGAGCACTTGTGACACAGCAAGCGGCCACAGTGGCGGCTGCAGAGGGGGGGAGAGAGAGAGAAGTGGGGAGAGAGAGAGAGAGAGAGAGAAAGAGAGAAGGAGAGAAAGAGAGAAGGCGAGAGAGGGGAGAGAGAAGGAGAGAGGGGAGAGAGAGAGAAAGAGAGAAGGAGAGACAGAAGAGAGAAGGAGAAAGAGAGTTAAACAAGATGTCTTGTGATTAGTCGAGAAGAACAACGAAAGGTACATTTGCTTTAATCCAGAGCGATTTACAGCAAGTACAAGGACATTCCCTCCCTGAGGCAAGTAGGGTGAAGTGCCTTGCCCAAGGACACAACATCACATAGCCACAGCCGGGAATCGAACTCGCAACCTTCCGATTACTAGCCCAACGCCTTAACCGGCTGAGCCACGCGTTACTTACCAGTGATGTTTCCTGGTGGTGACTCCAAACTTGGCAACACATTCATAACAGTTAGACCCATCGCACCACGGAGGCTCTTTGGATAACATATCTGGAACACACAGAACAAACACAGTCAGCACAGGCGCCCTGCTCTTAAAGAACACACCGGAATCCCCTAGAACAGGGGTGTCAAACTCCAGTCCTCGAGGGCCGCCGTCCTGAAGGTTTTAGATGTTTCCCTGCTCTGGCACACCCGATTCTAACGAAGGGTCGTTATCGAGCTCTGTGGAGGTGTGCTGGAGCAGGGAAACGTTCGTTCATTTTCGCTTAGCAATTAGCAGACGCTTTTATCCAAAGCGACTTAAAGCAAGTACAGGGACAATTCCCCCTGAGGCAAGTAGGGTGAAGCGCCTTGCCCAAGGACACCATGTATCCACAGCCGGGAATCGAACTCACAACCTTCCGATCATGAGCCTTAACCCCGCTGAGCCACACACACCCGCCCCAAACATCTAAAACTGGCCCTCGAGGACTAGAGTACGACACCTGCACCCCAGGACGACCCCTGTCAGACGGACGTCCACCCTGGACGAGGAGCCTCACCTAGAAGGCGGAAGAGCAGCTGCTTGGTGGCCACTTGGTAGTTGAAGATGTTGACGCCTTGGTTGTTGGTGACGCCCAGACGAGCCCCGGACCTCACGATGGCACGGCAGAGGTTAGCGTTCCCTTTCATGTAGGCCAGCAGAAGAACTGAGGGAGAACGGACAAGCAGGGCTGCTGTTTTTCGGCTGTACGCATTCGAGTGTGTGCGCGCATTTCAAACGGCCACGCTGAAAGTCAAAGGCTTCCGCCCAAGTCGGCGTTTCTGCTAATGCAGGGGTCGGCGATCCTGGTCCTAGGGAGCCACTGTCCTGAGGATTTTAGATGTTTCCCATGCTCCAACACACCTGATTCCAATGGAGGGTCATTATGAGGTTTCCGCAGAGCTTGATAACGACCCATTCATTAGAATCAGGTGTGCTGGAGCAGGGAAACAGCTCAAACCTTCAGGACGGCTTCCTAGGACCAGGGGTCGCCGACCGCTGTGCTAACGCAACGCTCCTCCTACCCGTGTTTCCTTCGTTGTCCGGTTTGTCCAGAGGGTACTCCGGCATGCACTCCAGGAACAGCTCAAAGATGGCGGCCGCGTTCTCTTTCCCGTAATGCCCCAGGACGTGCATTGGCGACTGTCCCCTGAAAGAGGAACGTTCAGCGAATCACTTCGGTAACTCCCCCCCCCCGGAACCACCTGACAGAAGGGGGTGCGGCAGAGGAAACCCACCTGAGATTGAAGGCCTCGGCGTCGATGTTGGACTCCGTGAGGAGGGCCCGGACGTTATTAAGGCGGCACTGCATCACAGCCAGGTGCAGGGCTGAGGGGGGAAGAAAAAATGAAAGATCTATGAAAGATAGATCTTTATTTGTCATTGTCACAAGGTATAACGAAATTGAAAGTGCTTCTAGTCAGTGCAAAAAGTAGAAACCGAGTGCTAAAATAACTAAGTGTTAAAATAACTAGAATAAATATACCTGAGACATTAAAAGTGTACTAAAATAAATAAAATTAAACATGCACAAAAAACACACAATTAATACTAAATATGCTAAAATGTGAATAAAACAACATACCTCCACACCCATTACAAATACATTGTGCACATTATATTTCGGGCAATGAGAGGAGGCCCCTGACAAGAGATGGAGGGTAGGCAGCTCATCTCACGGCCCCTCGTGGAAGGGGGGTCAGAAGGGGGTTTCCTACCGTTGTTGCCGTTCTCATCCAGAGCGGCGAAGTCCACGCTGTTCTCCAGCAGCACGGAGCAGATGGTGGCCAGGTCCTGCTGGGCGGCCAGGTGCAGGGCCGTCTGCCGGTGTTTGGTCAGCTCGTTCACTTTGGCCCCGGCCAGCAACTAGGTGGACACACACACCGTCAGACAGCACAGAGTTTGCATAAGCACACCTGCAGATAGTTATTAACTCTTCCTAGAGATATGACTGTTTTAGCCTGCGTTCTGCTCCTCGCTTTCCACAACCGTCCCTGGAGGAGGGGATCCCTCACTGAATTGCTCCTTCCAAAGTTTCTTCCATTTTCTCTCCCTAGTGAGTTTTTCTGGGAGTTTTTCCTCGTCTTCCTTGAGGGTTTAGGTTGGTTGAGGGGCAGTTCTATGGGCATATGTGAAGCCCTCTGTGACATTGCTTGTAAAAAGGGCTACACGAATAACTGTTGATTTGATTTGTTCACCAGGTTGCGGACGATGATCTCGGAGCCGGCCTGGACGGCCAGGTGGAGGGGGGTGAGCTTGGCCGCGTCCTGGACCCTGGAGTTGACGTTGGCCTGGACGCTGATCAGGAACAGGACGCTCTCGATGTCCGAGTTCTGGACCGCGACGTGGAGGAAGTTCCGCCCTTTATTGTCTCCCTGAAAAGACGATCACAGGAATAGCTTTACAGGATATCGGCTCTGAGGTAAGCTTCAATGTTAGTGTGTGAATGTCTGTGTGTGTGAGTGTGGGAGTGCATGTGAGAGCGTGCGTGCGTATGTGTGTGTATGTGTGCGTGTGTGACTGTGAGTGTGTGCGCGTGTATGTGTGAGAATGTGAGTGTGTGTGTGTGTGCGCGAGTGTATGTGTGTGGGAGAATGTGCGTGTGTGTGTGAGTGTGTGTGTGTGCGTGCGAGTGTATGTGTGTGAGAATGTGAGTGTATGTGTGACTGTGAGTGTGTGAATGAGAATGTGGTGTGTGACTGTGAGTGTGTGTGCGAGAATGCGAGTGTGTGTGAGAATGTGAGTGTATGTGTGACTGTGTGCGAGTGTGTGTGTGTGTACCTGTTCGGCAGCGCCCGGCTCCCTCTTCAGGATGGCCTCAGCAGCCTTGTTGTTCTTGTGCGTCATGGCGCAGGCGAAGGGGGTCATGCCCAGGCGGTCCCGCACGTTCAGACGGATGTCCGGGTGAGAGATCAGCAGCTGGATGATGACGCTGTGCTGGTTGCTAATGGCAACGTGGATAGGGGCTCGGCCCTCCGCATCCTGGGGTGGGGGGGCGGGGGGCAGGAGTCAGACAGGTGAGATCAGCGATTGGACTGCACCCTCTCCTGTAACTACCGTAACCCATGTTGCTTTATATTGTTCGCGTCCGTCTGAGACTCACCTTAAATTTGTAATCTGTTTGACTAAAAGCTCTTATAGCTCTTCCCTTGGCACTTATTGGTCCTCACAATGTATTTTTCATAGTCTATAAGCCTGCTATGTTTGGTCTATCACCCGACATCGCCACAGGTCTATCACGTTGCTATGCTTAGTGACCAATGCTCTTTTGTAAAGCTCTCTCTTGTAAGTCTCTTTGGAAAAAAGCGTCTGCTGAATGAATAAATGGAAATGGAAACCCATATTGTCATGGATGGTGGATTGACTGAGGTTAGAGATTTAGAGCAGTGGTTCTCAACCCTGGTCCTCAGAGCCCACTGTCCTGCATGTTTGAGATGTTTCCCCCTTCCAACACACCTGATTCAAAGGAATTGTCATTATCAGGATTCTGCTGAGCTTCATAGTGACTCATTCATTTGAATCAGGTGTGTTGGAGCAGGGAAACATCGAAAACATGCAGGACAGTGGGCCCTGAGGACCAGGGTTGAGAACCACTGATTTAGAGCATGCCGCACCTGTGCGTTGACATTGGCCTCAAACTCCAAAAGGCACTGCACCACGTCCTCCAGGCCCCAGCTGGCCGCCAGGTGAAGGGGGCTCTGGCCGTCCCTGGCCTCCTCGTCCCCCTCCCCGTTAGGACCAGGCTGCCGGGGGCTGTTCACGTCACAGCCACTGCAGAGTGCCAGGGGACAGCAGAGAGGGTGAGACAACAGGGCTCCCTGTCACCGTGCTCACAACAGAGGGACTGGCTAGTGTGGCTAATGCTAATGTGAGTGAG
This sequence comes from Protosalanx chinensis, assembly GCA_030340685.1. NCBI lineage: Eukaryota > Metazoa > Chordata > Actinopteri > Osmeriformes > Salangidae > Protosalanx > Protosalanx chinensis. Next base: position 4,229,848 of record CM059338.1, on the reverse strand, counting down.
TCAGCTGGCTCAGCATTTAAGGCGTTGGGCTCACGGAAGGTTTCCAGTTCGATTCCCAGCTGTGGCTATATGAAGTTGTGTCCTTGGGCAAGGCACTTCACCCTACTTGCCTCAGGGGGGAATGTCCCTGTACTTGCTGTAAGTCGCTTTGGATAAGAGCGTCTGCTAAACGACTCAATGTCATGTTTGACAATGTTCAACTGTACTGGTTCGAACCCTTCAAGAATACTGCAGGTGAGCTAGAATATGGACGTAGAGACACAAGCGACCAGCTGGTTGTCCCTGCTCCAGTTCGAGGGTTGTTAGTCTCCAGGCCTAAGATCGGAGGTAATCTGAAGGCTTTAACAGCTTACAGTCAGACAAGGATCACCGTGATTGAGCATGAAATGACTGGCTGCGTCTGGGAGGCAAATCCACAGCCTCGGAAAAATCCCCCTCCAACCCAGGAGGTGTCAAACTCCAGTCCTCGAGGGCCGCTGTCCTGAAGGTTTTAGATGATTCCCTGCTCCGGCACACCTGATTCTAACGAAGGCTCGTTATCAAGCTCTGTGGAGGTGTGTTGGAGCAGGGAAACGTCTAAAACCTTCAGGACAGTGGGCCCTCGAGGACTGGAGTCTGACACCTGTGCTCTAACCTTACCATACAACACACACAGTCACATGACGATCATTCACTAATCAAGTATGTTAGCAAAGGTAGGTCGCTTTGGATAAAAGCGTTTAAGTAAATTAGTCAATAACAATATATATAAAGTAAATATATATATATATATATATATTGTAATGGTCTCATTTTTGCCTGATTTTTTTGCTTGTAATTTATTATTTTAATTGATAGGCAACTTTGCCATTCTCCTTCTGGCAGGGGGACTAGCAATGGAAACTAGCCTTTTTGCTATAATGAGGTGCATTTAAATTGTATCTGTAAAATATTAATTAATGTACACTGTCCCTCTATCTGCACAGCGAATAAAATAGATTCTGATTGTAAATGAATACATGTAAATGTAGAGTATAGTTGATGAGCAATAAGAAGAGAGGTGTGGCTCAGTTGTTGGGGTGTGGGCGCACCTGCGGATGAGGAAGCACGCCGTGACCTCGTTGTTCTCGTCCACGGCCCTGTGCAGGAGGGTCTGCTTGCAGCCCGACGGCCCCGAGCTCCAGCAGGTGGCGTCGCAGCCGTGCCGCACCTGCCGGGCGCGCCCAGAGAGACGCATCAAACACACCCAGCACTATCTGCACCCTTACTGAAGTCTGTTTAGAATGACTTGTTAATCCCTGTGCGGAAACTAGCTAGTGATGTTGCTTTATCGTTCACGTCCCTTAGGGTAGACTACTGTCCGTCTGAGACTCACCTTAAACTTGTAATTTGTTCAGCTAAAAGCTCTTATAGCTCTTCCCTTGGCACTTATTTGTTCTCTATAAGCCTGCTATGTTTGGGGTCTGTCACGTTGCTATGCTCAGTGACCGATGCTCTTTTATAAAGCTCTCTCTTGTAAGTCGCTTTGGATAAAAGCGTCTGCTAAATGAATAAATGGAAATGTAGGTCTAACTGTGTATACGTGTCTCACCAGCGTGGAGGCGATGTCCTCCAGGCCTTTCTCCAGAGCCAGCCAGAGAGGGGGGTTACCCTTCTCGTCCACCACCGACATGTCTGCCCCCCGAGTGCATATGGCATCTACCACCAGGGGGAGCTGGCTGCTGATGGCCAGCTGCAGCGCCGTCTGGCCCTCCTGGGTCCTGGAGGAGAGAGATGCACGCGTCAGGACACCTCCATCCTCCAGGGGGAGTCATGCAGTCTTACCCAACCCCCAGCTCTGGCGCGTCGCGCCGGGCTTACCTGACATTGATGTCGGCCTGGTGCTCCAGGAGGAAGAGCGCGCTCCTGCTGTCCTGCCTCTGGATGGCCATGTGCAGCAGGGTCTCTCCGGAGGACATGGTGTCGTTGATGGAGGCTCCGGAGCCGAGCAGCTGGGCTGCGATGGTGTGCATCCCTGATAACACACACGGAACACGGGTGAGATCTCGACAGGTTTGGGGCTCCTCGTGGATGAGAGGGGGTGCGGAGATGTCCTCAGCCTACCGGTCCAGAGGGCCAGGCCCAGCACGGTCTGGTCCAGGGAGTCTTTAAGGCTGAAGTCGGGGATGATCTGGAGGTTGTTGGAGGCGTGAAGAGCGTTGGCTGCAACAGAACCGCAAACGGCACGATCACGAACAGTTTGGCGTGTACCTTCCCCGCGCCCTTAATGCAGCGGTGGCTAACCCTGGTCCTCGAGAGCAACTGTCCTGAATTTTCTAGATGTTTCTCTGCTCCAGCACACCTGATTCTAATGACTGGGTCGTTATCAAGCCCTGTGGAAGCCGCGTAATTAGAATCAGGTGTGCTGGAGCAGGAAAACATCTAGAACCTTCAGAACTGTGGCTCTGGAGGACCAGGGTTTCCCACCGATGCGCCTAATCCTAGAGCGTAATCCGAGGGTCGTGCCTGGGAAGGAGGCCCCACCTTTCTGCTCCAGGATGACCGACACCACGTCCGCGTGGTTGTGGGCGATGGCCATGTGGAGGGGGCTCTGCAGGGACAGGCCCTGGGCCCGGCCCTGAAGCTCGTCCTCGGGGAGGGATTTCTGGGTCTGCAGGTTGGGGTTGGCCCCCTGCTGGAGCAGCTCTGCCGTCAGGCCCGCCAGCCCACAGCGACAGGCAGTGTGGAGGGGAGTCTCCCCCTACAAGCACAGACGGAGAGACGGAGAGAAAGGGGAAAGGAGAGATGGCAACAACAGATCAAGTCAGCAGACCGAATATCAACAGATCAAGTCAGCAGACCGAATAGCAGCTATAACGATGCATTATTTATATTGAAGCTTAGCAGGGGGGCAGAACAGCGTGCACTGCAGCCCAGCCTGTGATGGAGAGGGGCTCTGCGGAGGAGAGGGGGGGGGGGGGAATCTGCAATGACTTGCAGTCTGACTGCAATCCAGCAAAGTGTAGTGGCACGGCTAGCACCGGTGGTTCAGCGGTAGGATTCTTGCCTACCATGTGCAGAAGGCCTGGGTTTCATTCCCGGTGGGGGTTTGAATCCCGGCACACCGCATTGAATATGTGTGGCGCCTGTGAAATGTCCCCGTTTGCGAAAAACGCACCCATTTGTTGGCGTGGTTGACCTTCGCCCCGTGGGTCGCCAGGAAGAGAGCAGCGGCCTCGCTGCCCGCTCCAGCTGCCCTCTGGAGGAGACAGTTCCCTGGGGGAGGGGGGGAAACAGGGGAGGGGGGGAAGGGGAGACAGGGTTAGAATCAAAGTAACATTAAAAACAAACGGTTTGTTTTGTGTCCTCTGCGGAGTCCCCAGGTCATCACCTGCGGCGGTGTCCGGCGCGTCCGGGTCGCTGCCCCGCTGGATGAGCCGCGAGGCGAAGCTGTTCTCGTCGAACGACGTGCCGTTCTCCACGGGGGCGCGTTCCTCCTCGAAGGGGTTGACGGACGGGTCGGAGGCCACGGTGATGTACTGCAGGGCCAGCCACAGGGCCGTGCTGCCCTCGTGGTCCTTCAGCTCCAGGTCCAGCCTGGGGGAGGAAGGGGCCGGGTGAGAGGGAGGATCGGCTCGGTTTTCAGGTGAAATCTGGAGCCGGAGGTGGGGGGTGGGTGGGGGGTAGGGGGGGTTGTAAGACTCACTGCTTGCACTGGAGGAGCTGGTTGAAGACGTGCTCGTTGCCCGACACCACCGCTTCGTGCAAGGGAGTTCTGCGCGATCAAAAGACGAGAGACGTTAGGGTTCTCTTCCGAATAAGACGTGGTTTAAGCTGGGACTGTGGACCAAAGGGTGCCCAGGGCCCAGGTGGGGGGCACCACCCACCTGCCCTTGCTGTTCTGCATGTTGGGGTTGGCTCCCGTCTTCAACAGGGCCTCTGCGATGCGGGCCATGCCGCTCATGACCTCCCCGGAGTGCTTCTTGGGGCTGAAGGAGCAGACCAGGTGCAGGGGCGTCTCCACCGCCCCCACCGTGGCGGCGTTCACCTGGGCAGAGTGGCGGATCAGGAAGGTGGAGGCAAACTCGTCACCTGGAGGAAGTCGGAGGGAAAGATGGGTGAAATTTTAACATCTGTCCAGTGGACTACAGATGAAAAATAGCTTTGTGGCTAATTCTGGCATTTTTACATGCAAATGTTGATTAATATGCACTGTCCCTGAAATAAATAAATAAATAAAACAAGAGAGAAGAAGGGAAGTTCTTGTTAGGGCTACCGAAAGCTTCGTGTTTCCACCGTGAGGGAAGGTGACTCGCACACAGAAAGTGTTCCAGAACGTTCCCAGCGCCCCGTACCTCTTTGGATGGCTTTGTGCAGCAGGCTCCAGCCACTTTGGTCCACCATGTCCACATCTGCCTTGTTGTTGACCAGCGTGGTGGCTATGCTCTCAAGTTTCCGAGACAGAGCCAGATCCAAAGCCAGATCTCCATTGTTGTCCAATTCATTAATCTTTCCGGGCAGCTGTGGGTGTGGAGAATTCAATTCGATCCGTTAAATTAGATCAAGGAGTGGGGAATCCTGGTCCTCGAGGGCCGCTGTTTCCAGATGTTTCCCTGCTCCAGCACACCTCATTCTGATGAAAGGTCATTATCAGGCTTCCACAGAGCTGGATAACCAACCTGTTCATTTGAATCAGGTGTGCTGGAGCACGGAAAACATCTAAACCCTCCAGGACAGCGGCCCTCCAAAGGACCTGGATTTCCCACCCCTGTTTTATATAATACACACCCCGCCCTCCCCCATCGCAGGCTAGTGAAGATGTGAATTCTGTCGAGCGTGTGGATCTCACCTCGGAGTCCATCTCAATGAGGTAGAGAAAGACCACGTCTTCTCGCTCCACTTTAATGGCTTTGTGAAGAGGGAACTCCGTTTTGGATTTGATCATCTTGTAGAGCAGCTGAGCGCTCATGGTGCTGAAGTCCTCCTTCCTCAGATCATCCTGCCGAGAGATATCAACACATCCCAGCCATCAACAATCAGGGGAGTCAGGTGGCTCAGCGGGTTAAGGCGTTGGCCTCATGATCGGAAGGTTGTGAGCTCGAACCCCGGCTGTGTCTATGTGATGTTGTGTCCTTGGGCAAGGCGCTTCACCCTACTTGCCTCAGGGAGACTGTCTCTGGACTTAATGTAAGTCGCTTTAGATAAAAGCATCTGCTAAATGAGGTATTATTATCTAACGACTCTGCAACCATTCATCATTCTGATCCTTTATCGATAGATTCTGACGTGTGGAAAAAAACGCTCAATTCCATCCAGGTTTTAATTAGACCTTGAAACCACTTAAGAGCTCAGGTGAACTTAATAAAAGGGGGAAATAATACAAGTTTAAGAAAAGCAAAGAGGGCTGCAGCCATAGCTAGCGTTAACAAACAGGCAGGTAGCAGGTGAAAAGACATTTCCTCCAGCCTGATACGAGCTTAGCCTTGAGAATGATTGGGTTCTGGCTAGGGGCAGATTTATGACATCGTAAAGCGACTAGCTCCTCGTCACAGAGAGAGAAGCAACCTGTACAAAACCACTGATACAGCAGATGACGGCATTAAAATGAGTGTTCATAGTCAGGTATTAACATCGTATACCGCTCCACACTTCCTGGGGTCAGAACAGGACCAACAGCCAATCGTTTCGCCGGGGACGGTGCCCGTCCGTCCAGAAGGTGCCGAGGGAGACTCACCCATTGGCTGGCGATGATCTCGCCGCAGTAGTTCATCAGGGTGGCGGCGTTGAGCTCCTCGGCGGTCTGGTAGAAGCGGATGCAGTTCCTCACGTTCACCGACGACATCACCCCTTTCTCGCACCTGCGTGAGACAAACCCAAGCCGGCGATTATCCCCAACCTGATGCGCGAGTCTGGGTCAATACCGGTCAGTCAGAGGGGGGGGGTGGTCCTGGAACTATGGAGCCAGGTTTGCCCTGGGGGTCAGCAGAGACAGACAGACAGACGGACATGGCGTCAGGGGGGCCCCCACCTCTCTCGGAGCATCTGCAGCTGGAAGCGGTTGGACAGTTTCATCAGGTCGATCAGGAAGGCATCGTCCTCGCTGAGCTCCAGCTCGTCGGTGTACGCCCAGCGCAACATCGCCAACGCCACCTCCGGCTTGGCGTCTGAAGACACCACACACACACAATCCCACACACACACAAGAGTGTTAATAACTTAAGCACATTTGCAGACTGAGGCATTGGAGTCATCATGCACAAACTGCAACGATACAAGACTTCCAGGAGAGAAGTAGTTTGTGTTCCCTAACTGTGCGATCCCTACTAGGTACGGAGAGAGTGCAGGGTTTCGTACCGGACAGATCCAGTTCGGAGGTGGCGGCCATGTTGGCCAGGCTCCAGGCATCGCTGCGAGCAGCCAGCACGAACTTATGAGCAGTGAGGCTCATCTCCCCAACACGGATCTTCAGATCGCTAGAAAAACACGACAGCAAGCAGCACAGTTGGGTTAGGACGGTGGTTCTCAATTCCGGTCCTCAGGACCCGCTGTCCTGCATGTTTTAGATCAGTGGTCCCCAACCCTGGTCCTCAGGGCCCACTGTCCTGCATGTTTTAGATCAGTGGTCCCCAACCCTGGTCCTCAGGGCCCACTGTCCTGCATGTTTTAGATATTTCCCTGCTCTAACACAAATGAATAGGTTCCTTCAAAGCTCAGCAGAAGCCTGACAATGACAATTTATTTGAATCAGGTGTGTTGGAAGGGGAAAACTTCAAAAATATGTAGGACTGTGGGCCCTGAGGCCCGGAATTAAGAACCACTGGGGTAGGCCAACAGGCGTGTACGCATTACCGCGGGAGAAATCCGCAGGTCTTCTGCCGGCTGTAACCATGGCAACAGCACTGCCCATATCTCCCCCCCCCCCCCAATTGCTGCTGCTTCCCCATGCCAGCACCTGTTCCCACCCCTCCTCTCCTCCCGCCCTGCACCCCCTCACCTGTACTGCTCCTGCTGGTACAGCTCAGCCACGATGCCGAGCAGGCGGCTGATGAAGGTGTCCCCGCCTGCCGAGCCGGAGGAGCCCTGGCCGGACGCCTGGGCCGCCAGCACGGCGCAGCGCCTCTCCGTGTCCGCCAGCTTCTGCTGCATCTTAACGTACTCCTGCCTGAGCAGGGCCAGGTGCTTCTGCAGCTTGGCCACCTCCTCTGTCGGGCCGGCCAGGGGACAGGTAGGGGGAAGGAGGTAATGAAGCGAGTTGAGAGAGCTATCTGGATGCATTTTAGACATTCTATTGTGGGAGGTCTGGCCCACACCGACACAGCAGGGCAGTGAAATAACTTAACACAGTTTGGTCAAAGACGTTGAAGCTGCTTCCTGAATGGGGGGGGGGGGGGGGTGTTATGTTTTTTCTAAGGCACATTTCGTTTCCTTCCCTTTCCTGCCCCAAGTTTCAGCCAAGGAAAGACTGCTGAGAAGGCACATTGCTTTTCCCCCTCCCTAACTTTAGTGAGTTAAACCATGGCTGGCCAAGTCATGGGGGAGAGAGGGGGGAGAGGGCGGCCTCCACCGTCACCTGACTAACAGCAACACAGGAAGGGCACACTGCTGCCCAGGGAACATCCAGGCAAGTGTCAGCACATCGCGGTTACTACGATCACGCCCCGCTGCATTCATTCCAATGAGCCATTACTATTCACAATCGATCCTTGATGTTAATATCATTATATTCTCATAAACACGTCAGCTGGCCATAACATGCCACGGACCGGTCTTAAAACTTAGCACGAGAAAGTACCAGTCTGATGTTGCGCAATACCTTTCCAAAAGGTGCATTGCTGGATAAACGCCGGTGTGGAAATAAATAAATGACTACAACTGACATTCTACAACAGTTATTCTAGATTCTCTCTATATTATTATTCTATTTTATCTGGCAGCAGCAGTTGGATCAAGGCCAGTGGTTCTTAACCTTGATGGAGGCACTGAACTCCACCAGTGTCATGTGCCCATTCACCGAACCCTTCTTAATCGGTCGTGTCATTACGAATCATGAGTCGGATGTGTGTCTTGACCTCCGCTGAACCTCTGAGACTGACTTACCGAACCCCGGGGGGTCGATCAAACCCTGGTTGAGAACCACTGCTCTAGAACAGGCTGCAGGTTCCAACACTGCTCCCATGTTAAGAGTCCCACCCAACAGGCTGGCGTTAACCAGCACTACTACACACACTGACAGCGGGATGGACCAACTCGGGAAGATCCAAGCTGATTTATTAACTCAAATCGGGGGTTTTAACCCTGCGAAACCCAATTTAACATCCGAACAACGGTGCTGCTCTGCTTCTGAAACCCACAATATAGACTAGCTGCAAGCAAACCTGGCTAACTACTGGCTTCACACGAGCATTTGCAGTAAAATGGTGACTCGACGACAAACGAGCTTTCGTGAATTTTTGCATTCATGCAAAATGTCATCTAATTATGCGTTTTGAGACTTTTGAAGGGGATTAAGCAAGGCGTCAAATAAAGAAAGGGCGTGTAAATAGACGAGGAATCTGTCTCCTACCTTCCGCCATGTTGGTTCCGTGGCTTAATACTTTTCTCTCGCGAGATGTTAAGATCACGGTGGGTGGGCGCTGTCACTGGACGTTTAACATTTCTGACATCCTTATTTTCTGATTCATGCTTTGTAGAATAATTTTATGAGCTCAAAGAAATCTCCCTGGGGGGGTAAAACGTCATCTATAGGACTTTTTTAATCGAATATTTGTTTTAAATGTAAGTGGACTGTTTCACTCTCATTGTTGGATCAAGTTCAAACTGGGTCATTGTATCTGACCTGTTGGCCTACTACAGTGAGACATTCTGAAGTTAACTGGAAGTTTATGTGGTTCTTTTCTAAGGTAGATGGAGTTGGCTCTTGGCAGTACATTCTGGAAGCCCATTCCTCTGTCCTGTGTTTCCCATGTGTTTGGGAGATGAACTATGACATAACACTGACTTTCCTCATTAGATTAGTTTCCCACCTTTGAAGATCATCCACTCTTGTCAAGTAAATTAACTAGAGAACAAGTACTTGGACTATTTTGCAGTTCTATGCTTACCTGATAGTATGTTGAATGTTAAGGATTTGATTCTCATGGAATGTTTGCTTAACGTTAATATATGAATGAAAACCCCACAAATATTGAAAAAAGAAAATCATATTTTAGAAGAACTCACTACAGGTGACAATTTTATAACATGAAAAATATACATCAGTATTTTGTCTTTGTACATTAGGCAAGTAAACTGCAGTACACCATCAGTGAGCCAGAATAAAATAAAGCAGAGTTGATAAGGGAGTGGGTGAGGGGGGGACAGGGTGCACACACAAACACACTTCCACGCACACACTCGTACTTCAACCAAAAACTTGAAACATACTTCACCAAACATTGAGCATTAAAGCATGCATTCCTATTTAGGATAACACAAAAAAGAAACCTAAGACCAGATAAAATAATCTTCCACGAGGTGTATATTGGAAAAAAAGAACCCAATTCAACCCAAACTCAAAAGAATACGACAGTTCACAATCTGGGGAGTTATTGCCGCACCAAATTGTTACCATAGTTCAAATCAAACACCATCCTTGTGAAAAGGTTTGAAAAAAAGACTTCACACAAGTGCTTGTTGTGTTCTACAACTGCTCTGACACTAACTCTTCAACGTAGGGTGCAATTACCAAGCAATTTAATAGGAGAGGCACTTTTGAAAAAATACAAATTAAAAACAGTTCATGCATGACTAGTAATGGGTATGTCCCTTTTTCAAAGGCTATACAGCCTGTTGCAAACCTAAACCAAAAACATACACGCATCCTATTTCCATGTTCAACGGTGACTTAACCTGCAGTGCTGAGAGTGAGATCGAACCCAAGCATGCTATGTGTATTATGATCCAGCTCAAAGGCCCCCCCCCCCCCCCCCCCCCAACAAACCACCAGAAACATGTGACGTTGTTCATTTTTTCAATTGATGCATCTTTCCAACAGTGCAATCTCATGTAACATCCCCATCTAACTGTTCAGCCTTCGACATGCCCTCCTGCCATAACCTGTAACAGAACCAATGCACACTAGGAGGACGCTCAAGGGAAAGTGGACTAAGACTTCAAGAATTTACAGGATTCAAATTCTAACTACACAAGCGCTATTTATTTGGTACTAAGTGACTTGCTGGATGGATAGGATGAACAGTTTATATATTATCAGGTTTCGTCTGTGCTATATACAGGTCTTTACAATATCTTCCTGAAGGTTGTAGCAGTTCATAGACTTCGAGAGAAAAAAAAATGCTTTGTCATCTTTTGTTGTTTTTTTCCCAGTTGGCACTTGCTTGGAGGTTGTCTTGTCAGCTTTTGTAATAGCAGTTATGTTCTATTGCGGCCTATTGTAGCCAGCCTATTTGAGACAAAGTCGATGATGACGAGCCTGGCAATAGGGTGGTAGAGTGCAGGGAACAGTGCCACGTTGCTTTTCCAATCGGAGACCTGAGGAAGACATGACGAAGGTATGAAGAACTTTCAGCAGTCAAATCAATATCAGGTACTGTTGTGGCAAAACCTTTCCACTGGATCATAAAAACAACAGGACAAACTCAAGACCACTAAAAAGACCAATCACAAGACCCAGGTCTTGTAAAAGAGAAGTACTAAAGTCCAGTGCACTCACCCTGAAAAACAAGAAACTGTGTGTCGCTTGATAATGTCACTCGAAGGCAGTCTCTTGGCTTTTTCTTACGCATCGGGCAACTTTCCTTTTGAATTCTCCATGTCGATCTTCCCTCCACTCTTTCTGTACAGGGATACAAGAGAGGGATTCTCAGTCCACCATGTCTAGATCCAGGTTCAGGACATGAGCATCAGCGGATACATGTGATGGATCACGTCACGTGGCTCAGCGGTTAAGGTGTTGGGCTAGTGATCGGAAGATTAGAGAGAAGAGGGAGAGAGACTGAGGGAGAGAGACCGAGGGAGCGAAACAAAGTAAGAGAGAGAGGGAGAGAGACAGTAAGAAAGAGGGAGAGAGACAGTAAGAGAGAGAGAGGGAGAGAGACAAAGTAAGAGAGAGAGGGAGAGAGACAGTAAGAGAGAGGGAGAGAGACAGTAAGAGAGAGAGGGAGAGAAACAAAGTAAGAGAGAGAGGGAGAGAGACTGTAAGAGAGAGAGGGAGAGAGACAGTAAGAGAGAGAGAGGGAGAGAGACAGTAAGAGAGAGAGGGAGAGACAGTAAGAGAGAGAGCGACTGAGGAAGAGAGAGCAAGGGGGAGAGAGAGTAAAGGAGAGAGAGAGACCAAGGGAGAGAGACAGATTCAGAGTCGTAGCTCAGCAGTTAAGGCATTGGACTAGCGATCTGAAAGGTTGTGAGTTTGATTCCCGGCTGTGGCTACGTGACGTTGTGTCCTTGGGCAAGGCACTTCACCCTACTTGCCTCAGGGGGGAATGTCGCTGTACTGGCTGTGAGTCGCTCTGGATAAGAGCGTCTGCTAAATGAATGAATGTAAATGTAATGGATCGGGTGAGGGGAATCTAACCGCAGCGTCCACGTTGGCAGGCGAGTCTCCGTTGGGGTCTGCCAGCATGGAGATGACGCTGATCATGATGGTCTCCACCGTGTGGATGGGCAGCCAGCGCTCCTCTGGCTTCTCGTAGCCATACTTATCCTCCCCAGGCTCGTGCAAGATAGAAATACATACGTCACCGTTCTTGTCCACTAGAAACAAAGAGGGCGAAAAGAAATATTTGATTTCGTCATAGAACACATAGAAGAGAAATGCGGCACTTATGGCACTGCACCAGGGGTGTCCAATCCTGGTCCTTGAGGGCCGCTGTCCTGAAGGTTTTAGATGTTTTCCTGCTCCGGCACACTTGATTCTAATGAAGCGTCATTATCAAGCTCTGTGGAGGTGTGCTGGAGCAGGGAAACATTTAAACTATCAGGACAGTGGGCCCTCGAGGACCAAGATTGGACACCCCTGCACTACACTTTCACTCACCGTTTGGGTGCCATATATCGGTGATAAATTTCATTTTAGGTGGCCTGAGGGGGTAATCTTTGGGAAATGTAAGATGGGCTTTAAACACACCACCTTCGCTGTAAACATAAAAAAAGTTCATAAAAAAAACATCAGTAGTTGTGTGAACCGTGATAGCCAAATAAGCGATGTCATATCCATGCTCTCCAACATTTACATTTATTCATTTAGCAGACGCTTTTATCCAAAGCGACTTCCAAGAAGGAGCTTTACATAAGAGCATCGGTCACTAATGCCGCTTTTCCACCGCAAATGTAGCACGACTCGACTCTACTCAATTGGTAGTAAACACAGGTGGTTTTCCACCGCAAATAGTACCGCAAATAGTACTTCCTGGTTGTCGGCGAAAGGGGCGTGACGTAGGCCGTGACGTATTTTTGTACGCGACGTAAATAACACCAACGCAACCCACAAGTGGACAGAACCCACATTATAATTTTAGCCATGTTGACGAACTAGTCTTTTGTAAATTATCTGACTTTTAAAAAGCTTGTAGACTGTTGGTGTAATGGACTGTATCTGATAGTAATAAGTATTAGCTGCGGCGCTGTTGCTTTAAGTCGCTCTCGTGACTTTGTCACACTTTCTGGCCAATCAATGGCCGGCCGTCTGCCGACGTCACCATTTAGCTCGACTCAGCTCGCTTGGTACCTAGAGCAAGAAGGTACAAAAAAAAAGTACCCGCTACAAGGTACCAGGTACCATGGAACTGCAGTGGAAACGCCAAAAATGCGAGTCCAGGCGAGCTGATACCATGCGGTGGAAAAGCGCCATAAGCATAAACATGAGATAGTTCCCAAACACAGAGAACATTCCAACAGGAATCAAACTGTAACACTTACTATAATGTATCTGGGGGGCCGATGATTAAGACTTCCCATCTGTAAAGGTCATTGTCGTCTATCAGGCCTGCTGAGAATCCCTCCACTGGGTTTTTATTCAGCTCTGAAAAAAGGACAAAATATGGGTCTTACATCTGTCCTTCAAAACGACATGCTGTGTTTCTCATCTCAATGCTAATCTTGCCAAACTGTCATGACTTGATTGCTATTACATTAGTGTTGGCATGTTCACTTCTTAAGGTATTGACCTATAAATCTATTGATCCTTTAATGATTTAATCCTAATGGAGACAATGTACTGTTTTGTGGAATTCTCCAGGCCACTGAGACAGTTTAAAACCAGCACATGGAGTTCCTATGTATTCAACTAAAACACCAGTGGAAAAAATGAGAACTGTGTGCTTATGCACTATAGCTAGTACCAAAAATGAATAGCCTTGTATTATTAGGGCACTGACAATTTAGTCTAGGATATCAGAAGACTAAATCACAGATTACAGGTACAAGCAAAGTGCACTGACTGATTGATGGCCTGGTAATTCTGGTAACTAACTTGATCTGGCTAAATTCATCCAAGTTGACTGTGATTGGATTTCTTTACGACTGAGCCCCTCTTACTGTGCCTGGGGGGTCACTATGCCCGGCAGGTCAGCAAGTAAGAGGTCTCCAAAGTTGTAAGTGTAAATACCTCATCGCATTACATTGCACAACCCTCAAGTCCTGCAGTGACTACGATGAACAGCTGCTACCACCACATGGGTTGTCACGTTTTCTCCAACAGACCTTGGGCATCATTTCTACATGACACTGCAGGAGATGAGCTTGGTCATTTGTCAGAAGTGTATGCCTACAATAAAGGCTGATGAACCATTTTACGATGGGTAGATTAGGAAGATATTGATCAGTACCTAGCAATGGCCCATTGAGAGACAAGATATGAAATCTAAGTGTATATTGTCTTCTGCCCTTTGAACAAATGAAGCAATGGTATCAAGTAAAATCGAGGATAACTGGTCTGGCATTGCATTTGTTGACCAATATGCACTGCAGACCAGCTGATAAATCAAGTCAGCTAGTGGGGCTTGACTTGGCTACTAAATTAGAGCTAGAAAGCGTACCCTTAACCAGCAAGTTAAATATTTTTAGGCGTATTTTTGGGGGGACAAAACAAATGGGGGAAGGTAACCAAAAAATCTGCCAGCGGCATTATTTAACCTATTTGGTACGCCACCATTTTAGCTAGCCATCTAGCTAAATGACATTAGTTAATGTGTGCCTGATTAACTAGTCAACATTCGTGTTAATAACGTCATCGTTGGTCCATTCACAACAAATACCACATGTAGCTGTGGCCAGTTTCAAAGCGATTCGCATAAATGAAACGGCCACATTCTCGACTGACACTAAAGCTAGATGGCTAAACAGCCAATATCCACCGTGAATAGGTTTCTCAGTAGCCATCAATGTAGTAAGAAGAGCCAGGTCGCCCAATGTGGAACGCGTATTTGCCAAGCACTGGCGTAGGTAACTAGGCTTTATTGTTATCAAGCTGGCAACGACATCCACAGGACGGTCCATGTGTGCCAAGTCGCATTAAAGCCATTATTTCAACATAGCTCGAAACTAAACGCACACGGTTTAAGAGACAATATTGTCAAACTTTAACACGTGTCTGTCAATAAAGTGTGTTGTCCGTTGTTTCCGACTTTCAATTCAGTGACCAGATGGATCCACGTTGGCTTTGTAGCTTCGGCTGAACCTTCGCTCTAGCAGCTAGGCTAAAGTTAGCTAGCTTGGCTAGGCTAGTTGGCGTCCACTTTCGGCCTGTCGGCCAGTCATTCGAGCTAGCAAGCTAACTAGTTAGCGCACGTTAGCCACCACCGGTGACACGTTACCTGCTAGCTGTCTTCTGAGTAACAAGGCGGACTGCGGCTCCGTCATGGCTGAACTAATTCGGTCCTTTCGCGACGTCCGTTAATGTTTCTATATTTCGACCGTTTGTTCAAATAAATAACGTCAACCTGTGCACGCTCCCCTTCTAGTTCGTTTGGCTCGACATTCTCGTTCTGATTCGGATGGCGCTTGCGCACTGCAAGTGGAGGAAAGCCGCGCGAGGTCAACAGCATCGACACAGTTCCATGCACGCGCACACACAAAAGCCATTCAACGTTATTTTTGTTTCAATAAGATTCTCAATGAAGCAAAAATCAATGAAAACCTCGAGGACCTGTCAACTTTACAATGTTTTTCTTTCATTCACAGCAAGCACCCCCTAGTGTACGATTGTTGTTGTAAAAAAAAAAACAAACAATGAAAAATAATTATTAAAACACACACAAAAAACGTGTGTGTAGTGTTTGCGTTTGGAAAGAGAGAATGAAAGGCTCACAATGCAATTGTACTGAGACCTAACCTAACTATAAAGGCAGGAATGTTTGCCTTTCTGTGGATCCATGGCTACATTATCTCGAGAACCGGCCTGGTTAGAATGACTTCTCTTGCAGGTATCAAATGCAATTGTTGGAACAGTTTGTCACACTCTTACAATTAGAAATACTTTCCTGTTTTATGTCTTAAAGGCTAAACCACGAAGTGAATAGAAAAATGGCATAACCATAACGAGATGATTCATTAGTGCAAGTTATATTACGGCTTGCAGTTTTCAATTGGTCAGTAGAGAGTTGCAAGAACATGGCGATTTCTTTATACCCACAACATAATCAAGTGAACCTATCTTCTTATACTACTCAGTTCTTAAATTTAAAAAACATTGCTGTTTTCTTGTTCGGTTTACCATGAAGTGAAGAGAAAATGGTGAGAGAAAAAAAACTGATAAGGGAGCAGAAAAAATCCCATGATGCATCCATTCTAAACAATTCAACAAACATTCTAGATGTTCTTTTGCAGCTGATTAGTTACTGCTTGTACTTCAAGATTAACATTCATTTGGCTCATGGTAACAATGTGTTTGAGACCACTAGGTCAGGACATTGTGGTTGAAACATTGGTGTGGACACTGTGACCAGGAAGATAGCCATGACAGTTTCAGAATGGGGATTGGCTTGTTTTCAACATTGCATCACAGTGAGCATCTGTGTCAAACCATATGACCATCTCAGAAAGGGCTGGACAGTTTACTAATTTAATAACCTGGCAGCGTATAAGGAAGATCTCTGCTTCCTCTCAGCAGAGTCTCACAGACAGACTGGAAGTCACCAGCTCAAAACCCACAAATATGGAATAAGCTGATCTCAAAATCAAGACCTCAGGAACCCGTATGTACTCTCCAATTACTTTGCAGACTTATGACAATAGTTCACCATGACCAATGCTTTGTGTGACAAACAAACAAAACTCCCAGCATTTGTTTTAACTGCAGGGTTTGTGAGGTGTTTATTTCTGAGTTCATCATATTCTTTGGAGCTGTATACAAATACATTTAAGGTTGAAGTTGATTAAATCATTATAATAATGTTTACAGTTATTTTGTGGGGGTGATATTCACTATTGATAAATATTGCTAATAGATGTATGTGTGCGCCTTCTACCTATTAGGAAAGTAAGCAGGACACAGCCAAAACTTTTACATTGACATTAAATCAACTGTCATTCAGCTCAGCAGATTCCCACCATGTAGGTTAATGACAGTCCCTGTGTGTAGGTTAATCATATCCCCATTGTTACTACTTTGGATTAGATTATTCCGAGAAGTGACCATCAGACTAAAACAACCATGTTAACCATAAACAACTCTGACCTCTTGACTCAATGGCTCAACCTATATTAACTGGTTCAGTTGTTCCCTGATATCAGTTATTGAGATTATATTCAGACACTTATATACTGTTGCAAATGAATTCTGTAGGGTCGAGCCTGTTACTGAAATGTTTCCACGATGAAAAAAAAAACAGGCCGTTTTGTGTTGAAACCTGAAAGATTGCAAAAGGATTGCAGAAGACATATATTGGTAATAGGATGTCAACTATCTAGCAGAGAAATAGAGATGGAAGGACAGAGTGACCGCTGACCCTGTGTCAAAAGGGGATTTCCAAAAAGTGATTTGAAATGAACAATGAAATGATTGTGCATGACGATAAACTTGTTGGTGAAAACATGCTAGGTAAAGGATGTGAAGTCCTCTTAAGTGATTTGGGTTTAGTTTTGGACCTTGAACGGTACACTTGGCTTGTTTACACCCAGAGCTGGAACAATCGGATCAGGAAAGTGCACAGCATCATCTTAGTCAGTGGAAGAAGAAACCAGGACACCTGATTGGTTAGATTTGTTTACATCCTCATTGTTTACTTCCATTGGAAGTTGCTTGTTCATGGACATAGCATCAGACCATTAACTTACCGACTGTATTATCTCTGGGTAGGGCAGGGGTGTCTAATCCTGGTCCTCGAGGGCTGCTGTCCTGAAGATTTTAGATGTTTCCCTGCTCCAGCGCACCTGATTCTAATAAAGGGACGTTATCAAGCTCTGTTGAGGTGTGCTAGAGCAGGGAAACATCTAAAACCGTCAGGACAGTGGGCCCTCGAGGACCAGGATTGGACACCCCTGGGGTAGGGGGACTCGCGCACATGGTAAGTATTTCTCGGTAACTCTGAAAGACTATGACCACACACACCAATACTTCCTGTTTTAGGCTTGCGAAGGAAGGCATGATTTCAACGGAGACAACAGGACCAGTTATGTCTCGCCAGGAAGGGAAGACAACTTGTCTGAGTGTGAGATCCACCTCTCGTTCTCGCTATGGCTCCATTTCTGAACCCCCGCCACCTGAGGAGGGCAGGGGGATTTCACCCAAGCGCTCCTACGTAGCAGTGGCTGTTCTCTGCTACGTGAACTTAATCAACTACATCGATCGATACACAATCGCAGGTGAGACTTCAGAACCAACCATTCGACACTCTTCAATGCTGCTGTTGGATTTCTTGACCGACTCTTCCTTTGTTTTTCTCAAAGGGGTCCTTCTGAACATCCAAAAGTTCTTTGACATCAGTGACAGCACATCTGGACTGTTACAGACAGGTATTGTAAGCTGTGCATGCAGTGGACACACAACCTCCCTCAAAGCCGAAGTGGAGATCTTTACCTGACGGACCCTTCATAGAACACAAAACCAAAGTCCCTTACCTCAGATGAGAGAGAGCAGCGTATCCCATAGACTTTGTCTATGTGTTTAACATGAGATTCTGCTGATGACATTTTCACATAATAGATTGGACGACAGGTTCTGTAGAGTGCATGACACCCCGATGCTCCAAATGAATCTTAATGACCATCTGTGACAGATCATCTCTCACACTCATCGTTCCTGAGTCATAATGGAGTTCAGGCACGGTGCTCAAGGAAGCCAGGGCCTGCAAACAACAAGGCAATCGTTTCTTGTTCCCGTGGCAATTCTTACAAAAAAATATATTCAATAAATCCACTAATCGGCACTAAATAGCTTTGTGAGGAAATTATGTGCTCTATAAATTTTTCACCATTACGGAGAATCACAATCTGCTGTAGAGAGGAACCAAAATTGTCATGAAATTTGCGTTTTTATGTTTTCCAGTTTTCATTTTCAGCTTCATATTCTTGGCTCCTATCTTTGGCTACCTTGGAGACCGATACAACAGGAAGTTCATCATGATTGGTGCGCTGGCTGTGTGGCTTGTGACCGCTCTGGGCAGCTCTTTCGTCTCCGAGTCGGTAAATGAAATGTTGGAATAACTAAACAACCCATGGTGTAGCCCATTACACCAGGGGTGGCCAACCCTGGTCCTCGAGAGCCACAGTCCTGAAGGTTCTAGATGTTTTCCTGCTCCAGCACACCTGATTCTAATGACTGGGTCATCATCAAGCTCTGTGAAAGCCTCATTAGAATCAGGTGTGTTGGAGCAGGGAAACATCTTAAACCTTCAGGACTGTGGCCCGCGAGGACCAAGGTTGGCCACCCCTGCATTACACCAACATCCTAGACCTCCATTAACCTGTGTTGCTGGATCCTTCCAGCACTTCTGGCTGTTGGTGTTTTTGAGAGCACTAGTTGGCACAGGAGAGGCAGGTTACTCCACCATCGCCCCCACCATTATCGGGGACCTCTTCTCCGGCACCCAGAGGACCTTGATGATCTCGGCCTTCTACATTTTCATTCCTGTCGGAAGGTTAGATTCCCGTCTACCTCGACTCAACATTGGATCTTTTTGTATCACTTTGTATCCAGCCGTTTCTTGTACTTTCGTCAAGGCTGAATCGTGTCACCTCTCTCTAGTTGTTTCAATGTACCCTAAAAACAATGTATCCTAAAATACTTCTGTCCTTCAGAAACTACAAGGCCGCCGTGGTTTTAAGATAAGGTTGGGGTTAATGAAATGTGACTGCTGTCGGCAGGATAACTGGTTTAATTCTGTTGATGTCATGTGTTTCAGTGGTCTTGGATACATAATAGGATCCTCGGTTACTGGGGCTACGGGGGATTGGCGATGGGCTCTACGGGTAAGAGTTTTGTGGGGAGTCACGTGGCTCAGCGGTTAAGGTGTTGGGCTAGTGATCGGAAGGTTGCGAGTTTGATTCCTGGGTGTGGCAACTTGACGTTGTGTCCTCGGGCAAGACACTTAACCCTACTTGCCTCAGGGGGGGAATGTCCCTGTACTTGCTGTAAGTCGCTCTGGATAAGAGCATCTGCTCAATGTAAATGTCAGACACATGGAATAATTTAAAATCTTCCAGTTTTCATACCCTTATTCTCCACACACGCCCCTCATAAAACCCCTCTAAACCCAGCTAGCTACTTCCAGTTTATCTCAGGTCAGTGGTCTCAAACTCATGCCGTCGAGGGCCGAGAGGTTGCAGGTTTTTCGTGTCAACCGAACACTACACCAGCTGATTTCACTAACGGGTTACTAATGGCATGAGTTTGAGACCCCTGATCTAGGAGCTCTGGCTGTCCTGGTCATAACTGCATTAAAACTCCAAATGTGTTATGTACAGTTTGGAGGGGTCGTCTAATTCCCTTAAGGCTGACTGGTGATGTTGTTGGCCCAAAATTCGCTGTCTGGAACTTGTGTTAACTCCGCTTCACTTGCGTTCAGCTGGTTCCCATTCTGGGCTCCGTGGGGCTGCTGCTGCTGGTGTTCCTGTGCCCCAACCCCCCCAGAGGGGGGGCAGACGCTCCCGGGGAGAGCATGGAAGCCCGCAGCCCCTACATGGAGGATATCAAGTACCTCCTGAAAAAGTAAGCGAGAACCGGTGATTTCGTCACGCGAAGTCACGTGACGCCATCTGTTGACATGTGCTAACTCGAGCAGAAAGCACGTGATCGAAAACTGAGCATGAACATGTGACATCTGTCGTTTTGGCAGGATTGTGCGTGTTTTGTTCCATAACCTTACACGCTGAAAAAGACATGCAAAGGTCAATGAAAATAATGTAGCATGTCATTCGCTAAAACACCCTGCAGCGCCTTTTCAGACATCAGATTCCGAATCAGAATCCGTCTTTAATTGCTATGCAAGATACACAAACAGTAAATTCCGTGTTTGTGTATCTTGCATGGCGATCGATGAGGATGTCACAGCTTTGTACACAGATGCACATTGTCCTGTGTGTTTGCAGTAAGAGCTACGTGTGGTCCTCTCTGGGAGTGACAGCCATGGCCTTTCTGACGGGGGCCCTGGCCTTCTGGACCCCCACCTTCCTCTCCAGAGCTCAGGTGTCTCAAGGGATCCGGCCCCCCTGCACCGAGGAACCCTGTGACACTTCTGACAGGTACAACCATGTCCCCCCCCCCCACACCTCCCCCTTTTCAAATTACATTTTTATTTATTTATTCATTTAGCAGATGCTTTTATCCAAAGCGACTTAGAAGAGAGAGCTTTACAAAAGAGCGTCGGTCACTGAGCATAGCAACGGGGTAGACCCCAAACATAGCAGGCTTATAGATTATGAAACATGCATCATGAGAAACCAATAAGTGCCAAGTGAAGAGCTATAAGAGCTTTTAGCCGAACAGTTAACAAATTTAAGGTAGGCACCTCCGACGGGCGATAGTCTTCTTGTAGGAAGCGAACAACAAAGCAACAACAACAACACTAGAGTTTCTAAGCTGAAGTGCCATTGCTAAGTTCTAAGTACCAAGTGTATTTTTTCCGTGCAGATAGAAAGAGCGGCAAAATAGCGAGGTCAAGGTTCAGGTGGATTGCGTGTCGTCAGCAAACTGAGTTTGAATCGTGTGCAGTTACATCTTTGGTGCCGTGACGGTGGTGACAGGGATTCTCGGGGTGACCCTGGGCTCCGCCCTCTCCAGGAAGCTGAGGGACAAAGTGCCCAGCATCGACCCGATCATCTGCGGAGTGGGCATGCTTTGCTCCGCCCCCTGTCTCTTCACAGCCATCATACTAGCGTCCACAAGCATTCCGGCCACTTACGTAAGATCCCAGCTACTGCCCTCACTAATATCCACCAATCACAGCTCATCAACCAATTTCGTTGTGTCTAGATGCAGAATTCAGGGAAGGCAGAGGAAAGCCGGTAAATCGATTTTTACTTTCAGGTGTTCATCGGCATTGGGGAGACTCTGATATCTCTGAACTGGCCCATCCTGGCTGACATCTTGTTGGTGAGTACGGTTCTCCTCCAGCTGGGCACCGTGTTTTCGCCTGCGCGGACTTCTCTAACGCTCTCGTTTTTCTCAGTACGTCGTCGTGCCGACCAAAAGAGCCACCGCCGAAGCGCTTCAGATCGTGGTGCTTCACCTTCTGGGGGACGCGGGGAGCCCGTACCTCATCGGCGTGGTAAGGCTCGCAGGCGTAAAGCGACAGATGATCTACAGTTCTCACTTTTGGATCCGAGCTTGGATCTCCTCCCCTCCCCCCCACTCCCCCACCACCTCTATTGTCTTGTATTACATAAGACCCTGACCACAAACGCCTATCGTCCCGTTAGATCTCAGACGCCCTGAGTACTTTGGACCCTGCCTCTGATGCGTGGAGCTACAGGAGTCTGGAGTACAGCTTGCTGCTCTGCCCCTTCATGGGGGTCCTGGGGGGGCTGTTTTTCCTCATGACGGCCCTCTACATCACGCAGGACCAGAAGGCCGCCCAGCTACTGTCTGCAGGTAATAATAATAATAATGCTTCATTTATCAGACGCTTTTATCCAAAGCGACTTACAATTTTAAGTACAGGGACATTCCCCCCTGAGGCAAGTAGGGTGAAGTGCCTAGCCCAAGGACACAACATCACATAGCCACAGCTGGGGTTCGAACTCACAACCTTTCGATTATAAGACCCAACGCCTTAACTCGTTGAGCCATCTGAGCCAACCCTCACCTTGGGTGAGTGGGTGGGGAAGCTCAAACGATGACAAGGCTGGTTCTGGCAGTCATGCTTTTCGGGCTTGTGGGAGTCTGAGGCAACAAGGAGGAATGCGGCAAATGTCACATTGTTGACGCGTGTTTACGGAGCGCGTGCATGGGGCCGCCCGCGGGACCGGGACGCGGCCGCTGAAACGGCCTCAGTGTGTTCTGCTGCGAGCCCCGGGGGGGGGCCGGAGGGGAGTCACGCTACGCTGGCCGCATTGTGACGCTCGCTCGAGGCCCGTCACCCGGACAATGGCCTCTTTATGTCCCTCTCCTGCTCTGAGCGAACGCACCACCCTTCCTATCAGATGAAGCTTCCCCACCCCCCGGTCCTCAGGGCCCACTGTCCTGCATGTTTTAGATCAGTGGTCCTCAGGGTTGGGGACCACTGATCTAAAACATGCAGGACAGTGGGTCCTGAGGACCAGGGTTGGGACCACTGATCTAAAACATGCAGGACAGTGGGTCCTGAGGACCAGGGTTGGGGACCACTGATCTAAAACATGCAGGACAGTGGGTCCTCAGGACCAGGGTTGGGGACCACTGCTATAGATGTCATGTTCCCAATAACGCATACTTAAGCGGGTTAGCAAAAATCCCACAAAAGAATCTGAGGCAGCCACATCCTCTCCAGTCAGCGAGTCTGTGTAGCAGTCTGGGAAAAACCAACATGGCTGATCAGAGCAGGCTCCTCTCCGGTGATAAGGTCCAACATCAGCTCTTTGATCCTGCAACACCTATGTCTGGGATAGGGAGTCGGGTGGTTCAGCGAGTTAAGGCATTGGCCTCATGAGCGGCAGATTGTGAGTTCAAATCCCGGCTGTGGCTGTGTGATGTTGTGTCCTTGGGCAAGGCACTTCACTCTACTTTATTCAAGGAGAATGTCTCTTGACTGACTGTAAGTCACTTTGAATTTTATTTATTTATGTCTGTCCTGAAAATCCTCTTCCTGTGTGTGTCTCAGGACAGGCTCTCCCCGACATCTCCAACGTCAGGATCTCCTCAGGCCTAGAGTTAGAAGGTCAGTTTGAGGTCTGCGGATAACATTGCATGCCCAAAGATCACACTGACAACCTGACAAAATATCGCAGATTACAGTCCCAAACCCGAAAATGTACATTGTAAGCTATTTGAACTCTTAACGGGATATGATTTTTGTAACTTTTGTATTACGTTTTGAGGTGTCATTTGGGGTGGGGGAGGGTCCGCTGGTGTTTTCCGCTTGGCTAATCTGAACCCTGCCCTCCACAGAAACATCCCAGCCAACATCCAACCCGTCTTAAAAACACACCCTTATCCCATCCAACCTCCAACGTCACAGGGGTGATTTGCAGACCTGACCTCAGCCTCCCTCCGCGGGCTCGGGCAGCAGCTGCCGCCTGCTAATGAGGACCAGGCCTGGGGGCTGGAACACACGCACTGGTACCTGAGACAGAGGCTTCAACCCTCCACCCACCACCCCCCTATACCACCCCTATACCCCCCCCCCCCCCCCCCCCCCCCCCAAGCTGAGAGCCCACCTGAGTTACAGGGATATGCAGCTCAGTTATTGCTATTGTTTATGAAATGTGCGTTTGTAAGGATTATTTTTGTAATATGAAGTGTGATAATAATAATTATTATTATTATGTAAATATGCAATGGCACATGTGTGTTCATGTACGTTAAAAACGTAGCAATTCACAAACACTCCTCTAGATGTCGCTGTCTCATCATTCACCCACTATTGCCAGGCTGGGATGTCGCGATGCAGTCCAGATAGTCGACCATTAGCGAAGCTCCCAGATTTTGACTGGATATGAAGCCTATTCATCATCCGTCATGACAATATGCTGGCCGCATGCAAACCTAATGGGCTTTTAATGTGCGTCTGTGTCTTGGGCAGTGCCAGTAATAAATTGGATGGCCTTTTATAATTTGCCTAATAAGCATACCTGATAAGAGGTGATTAGAAAATCTACTAACAGATTCGACTGCAGCTTGTTCTTCCATGACATCACGTCGGATCCCAGCCTTCCCACAGCTCAGCTCCGATCTCCTCTGACAGCCGTGGATGGAAGCGGCAACTGGGGGGCGCGTCCGTGACACGCACCGTATCGAGGTAGGAACGGGGGACAGTTGTTTGCTCTCCTTCACGCTGTCACGCATCCACTTGTGTTATGCCGGTAGAAGCGACAGGCCGTACACGATCGCCTTCCAGTTGACAGGGTGACTTACCACTTCACCGCCATCGTGCACCCAGTTCCACGAGGGTTTATTTGGAAAAGCCACCCCCCCGCCCACCCCAAGTTCAGCCATCAGGCCTTGAGGATAGTTGCCCTGTGATGGGTTCAGAGGACATGTATGTGAGCTCCAACATTCCTCACCTGGGGGGGGGGGGGGGCGGGGGGGCAGGCCCTGTGTTCTCACCGACCCCCAGCGCGAGAGCCATCCCATGATTAATGTTTGCACGCTATGAAGTGACAGGGACCTGTCAATCAAAGAACCAAGCTGGCCCAGGCAGCTGCTGTGGAGATGTCTGATGTCGCCTGGCCCCTGGACGCGCTTTGGCATGTCATCGCGTGTCCTCATCATGCAGGGGGGGGGTGGGCTGACCCCAGGGCAAGTTCGAAGGTCATCTTCCTGGTAGGAGGTAGTCTCGAATGCAAGGCTGCTCGAGCTACAGTAGCAGTCATTGTATACGCATCATAAAGAGACGCTAAAGAGAAAGAGCTATGGGGCTATGTTTCCAGAGCAACAACGTTGAAGTGCGCAGTTATGTCTTGACTGATGAGGGGAAATATTTAGCTTTAGGAGGTCTGAAACTGCTTCTGTACTGCACAAGCCTGTTGTCAATGTCCTCATCCTTTTTCCAACTGTTATTCGGCAATGTTGCTTGGCGTAAATACAGGTTCAAGGTCCAAGTTAACAATGTCCTTCTCCAGACGTCATGCGGTTTCCAGGGTAGTTTAGCATATGTAGGTATGTCCGTGCAATAGTAAGCCCCCCCACGCACACACACAAACACACACACACAGGAGCTATGTGGAAAACATTCCAGAGGTACCGTCTCGACCTGCAATTAAAACACAATAGGCATTGTGTACCCTATTTCTTCGGACTTTATCTCCATACTCGTTGGTTTCCTCTGCTGGCCCTGCCTGTACAGGAAGCTGTCACAATGGCTAATAAATTTGCAGGGGCGATCAATGGAAAGCTCCAGAAGTCGGGGCAAGGGGGGGGCGGATATGGTCCATGTTTACTCAGGAACAGGGCACATTCCACAGTGATGCGTTGACCATACAAAACACCCTGTTGGTCACTGAAATATGTCCACACGGACGTTGGACAGTGCGTGTACAAACACACATGCACACATACAGCCGTTAACACGCTAGTTTAGTCAGTTATTTGCGTTAGTTGTACTGAAATGTGACAACGTTTCAGCCATCTTAACCAGCCATGACTCGTTGGAAAGGTGTCTTATGATAAGGCCATGTCTGGTGCTGTTGGGGATGTAAGGTCGCACTCCCCTGCTTATCTCCTTATCTCCAGCTGCTCTCCATGAAGCGACATCATAAGGATCCACCCACCAGGTTGAGTATATCATGTATTGATCCTGGCCCACCCACCGCAGCCCTCCTCCTTCGCACAGTTGCATCATACCTGGCCTTTCCTCAAATCCCGATGGCCTTTTGTGAGTTTCGGCCTTTTCGTTGGCAATATTCAGGAGAAAAAAGTCGTTTTCATTCAAGCAAAAAGGAAGTCAAATGAAAGCGTTCAAACGGACAAACCTGAATGAACATGATGAATGAAGGATGAAAGACGGTTGAATTCGCGGCTGGTTGAATTCACGGTCGGTTCATGAATGAGGAATGAAGATGGTTTGTGCGAACATGGTTTGGCTCCACGCGTTCCTCTGTTTTTGTTTGAGCGCCGACATGCTGACGATGCTCGAATAACGTGACAGGAAGTCGAAATAAGACCGGACGTCCTTCTGTCTCAGCGTGGAAGGGAATGAAAGCAGAAGTGTTGTGATGTCGGTAGAAGGGCAATTCCTGACAGAAAAAAGATTCCAGATTTTGAAGGAGGGCGCAAGCTTTTGTTGGCTACATTGACACAAGACTGTGCCATGCAGATCAAGACAACATTCTCCCACAGCAATCTCCCCGGGTTTAAAAAGAGTAAATGTAGCGGCGAGGAAAGTATCCAAGGACGAGGTTTTTTTTCTTCGTATAATGATATGTGTGCTTTGCGCTCGTATGTATTTAGCATTCCTGTTCCGGCAGCCTGTGAATGAAAGTGACAGGGACTGGTGAGTTCCCATAGACAGCAAGGTAATTATGTCTTATATAAAGACTGCCATGCCACAAACAGCAATCTGGTATCTATGATACTGAAACTCAGGTCCATCTCAACCCAAACGCATTTACCCAGAGCTCAGCCCTGCACTGAGTACTCTTAAGAAACAGGGGTTAGACATCCCACTTACATTTATTCATTTAGCAGACGCTTTCATCCAAAGCGATTTACAGTAACTACAGGGACGTTCTCCCTGAGGCAAGTAGGGTGAAGTGCCCTGCCCAAAGACACGACGTCATATAGCCACAGCCGGGGCTCGAACTCACAACCTTCCGATCACGAGCCCGACGCCTTAACCCGTTGAGCCATCTGACTCCCTGACTCACTTCCCCATAACACTTCCACGCGGTGGTGAAACAGACCCTTCTGATCCACCGGCTCCGCGGAAGCCTCCCGCCCCCTCTGACAGCGGTACTGCGCCCCCTGTCTGCGACGAGGTGAAGGAGCAGAGCCTAATCGAGACATCAGGGTAGCAGCCAGACAGACTATCGGAGACCGATGACCCGGGACCGTGAGTCCAACTCTGATAGAGCTGTCGGATAAATAATTAAACAGGGAGATAAAAGAGGAGAGCTATATTTAGCGGGGCGGTCTCTCCAGCGCCCCTTGTGGCCGAGCTGAGCAGGCCCCCAGATGGGACTGGAGGAAGGGAGACGGTCAGCTCAGATCCACCCAAACTCTCAGCTGTTCCCTGCAGGCTACACACTCCTGGCAAAGTATGTCTGGTGGGAGTTTAGTTGTCGCTGAGCTATGTGTGTGTTAGTCTGTGTGTGTTAGTCTGTGTGTGTTAGTCTTTGTGTGTTAGTCTGTGTGTTAGTGTCTGTCTTAAGAGGGTGAAAGGCTCTCTCTTGTAAGTCGCTTTGGATAAAAGCTACTGCTAAATGAATAAATGTAAAGGCTACAGAAAAGACTCGTTTATTTACAGACAATTTTAATTAGTAAGAGATTGCTCACCCATTAAAAAAGAAAATCAGTCTAAACGGGAGAACATATTTTTGTTTTAAAAACGGCTGTAACCACACCATTCAGACTACTGTGCGAAGGGGCCGCAATCAGTAAGCATGGTAAAGTATAGAGGTTAACTGGGCACACCCCCTGAATACAGCAGGAGAGGTCAGCGGGTCACAGGGGTCGGCAGGGGTCAGCGGTGGCAGATCCCACCCTCCAGTCCGCCTGCAGCCCCAGACGTCCCCCGGCTCCGGCTGCACATGTCAAGGAGGACGCAGATGCCCCCGAGGGGGCCCCGGAGGGGGGGGCCGTGTTCTGAAGGCTGAGCCGCACCATTTCAGACGTGTGCTGTGGATAACAGATAAAACCATGTCGCTCGACAAGGTGGGTTTCCTCCTCGGCTGATAGTCAACAGCTACTCAGAACGTATAACGTACAAGGTCCCCAACCCTGGTCCTCGAGAGCCACAGTCCTGAATGTTCTAGATCAGGGGTCTCCAATCCTGGTCCTCTGTCCTGAAGCTTTTAGATGTTTCCCTGCTCCAGCACACCTCCACAGAGCTTGATGACGACCCTTCATTAGAATCAGGTGTGCCGGAGCAGGGAAACATCTAAAACCTTCAGGAGAGCGACCCTTGAGGACCAGGATTGGACACCCCTGTTCTAGATGTTTCCATGCTTCAGCACACCTTATTCAAACGGCTGGGTCGTTATCGAGCTCGGCGGAAGCCTCATAATTAGAATCAGGCGTGCTGGAGCAGGGAAACATCTAAAACATTCAGGACTGTGGCTCTCGAGGACCAGGGTTGGGGACCAACGATCTAGTCCCCCCCCTCCATGTGTTTACTACTCCTCATCATCCTCAGGTGTGACGGTATATAGTCAGGCTGTTGGAACAGGCCTCCAATGAGACATCCAGCCAGGCAAAGGTCGAGCGGTTTGACCTGCAGACTACGGAGGGAGATCTTCTACCATCACTACTACTCACTGGACTGTGAGAAATCGGTCCAGTTAGTCGCATCACTGGCTGCCTATTGCGTCAGCACCGCCATTAACATGAATGGAAGATGCGGACCAGGAAGGAAATAGAACGAACGCTGTACTCTCCTCTGCTGTAAATAGCCCAGTGAAGATTGTTTAACGTCCACTCGGTGGTGGGGAATTGGGGGCAGAGGCTCGAACGTGCGATATGATATAATGTAACACGTGACATGGCTTCATTGAGACTTTATGGGAGGGGGGGGCAGGGTTCACACTAAGAGCGAAGAAGAAAGCTCCGAGCTGTAAACACGACCAGGCCCCCGCGTAAGACCTTGACAAGACTGACAGAAAAGGATAACCTTCCCGGACCGCAGCAATCAAACGCGCACAACTCGACAGCTTGACCGGTTATCTCCGTCGAAAACGAACCCGTGAAAACAATCGACCCCGAGATTGAGCTGCGTTCGTTTTTAAACAGGAACTCCAGGGGAAAAAGAGGAGCCCTGTTTTTGTGGAACAGGGACCAGATAAGTGTGACCCCGAAGCTGGAATGTTCTGGACTGTGGAAGTGAGCAGTCTTAGAAGTCCATATGGCTTCTGTTCCGCTGAGAACAATGCGCAGGGCCAGACGTCCTGCTGATTGGTCACACTGCAGTGCAGGAAGTGTGAGTAAGTCCGTCTATTCTCTCCCAGACAGGAGCTGTACTGTAAAGAGACAGCCCGGACCAGCTGGGGGGACGAGGATGGCAAAGCTCTTTCCGAGTTCCTGCACCTTAGAACGTTTCGCCAAAACACATTGAGGAAATACGTTGAGGAAAACAGCAACGGTTGAAAAATACAGTCACTACTGTTCTTATTAATCTTCACGGAATGCTAGATGCCAACGTGTTGAACCAGGTAGCGTTCATGTTGAACCAGGTAGCGTTGGTTCCTCAATAAATGCGTGTTGGAGAATGTGGCGTTTGTCCGCAACATATAGAGTGACAGAGTACAGTGAGTTACCCTTCACAGCTGAGAATATGGACGCACGTGTTTAGGGGGATTTAAACTTGTTGTGTTGTTAAAGGGAGGCTCTCTTATCGAGCGGCAGACACTGGGCCCTTGCGATTAGGGCTTTATCTGCCATCCTGCACAGGGGGCCCTGGGGCTTGGCCGTAGAAGGGGACAGGAAGGAAAGGCTGAAGCAGTGGCTCCGTGGCTCCAAGCCCCAGAGCACAGACCAGCCTCGGGGAGAGAGAGAGAGAGAGGCCCTGTACCATGGAAAAACACGCAGGGACCCAGAGACATGACCAGCATGTAAAACACGAGACACAGAGAGAGAGAGAAAGAGAGAGACAGAGAGATAAAGAAAGAGAGATAGAGACAGAGAGAGAGAGAGAGAGATAGTGACAGATAGAGAGAGAGAGACAGAGAGACATATAGTGACAGATAGAGAGAGAGAGACAGAGAAAGACAGTAGTGACAGAGAGAGAGAGACATCGTTTATCTGAGGAGAATAAAGAGAGAAGGGAACACCACTGACAGTGTGGCAAACCCCCTAACTTGCTCCAGGGGACCCCTGAGCCTTCCAAATGTGGCCCACAGGTTGGTTCAGCCCCGTTCCTCTGCCCCTCTCCATCCCCTCTCATCTGCATGGGGCCGTTCAGCTGAGTCAGAGCCCATTCAGCCTCAACCCTCTGACCTCCTCAGTCCTGCCGCCAACGACCTGCGATCGGAGCCAGAAAGGCTCCCTGGCACGTCCCACACCGATGCCAGGGCTCTCCTCGTCAACCTCCAGCACTATCCTCCTCACAGACTTCATTTACATGTTTTAAAAGAAAAACATCTATAGGATATTCCCAAGCGATCTTCTTTTTCACGTTCGTTCCAATTCCCGGATTGGTTCTTTCGCGCAGTCGTTAAAAAACGCAGCTCCTCGGTCGAACAAAGCCTGTTGGCTCCAAGTCTCTTTTGGCTCTTCTGCGATCCAGCTACATTTGTACCGCGCTTGTTGGCAACGCCCCCCTCTGCACGCCCCCTGATCTTTCATATGGTGGTCACCGTGGACACGGATGACATCATCCCGAACATCCAAAGCAGCGCTGCGTCTCTCGTTCGTGTGAAAATACGCTTTGTTCGAAATTCAACCTCCGAATTTGCCACCGACGCACGCTCTTTGATTGATGAGGGCCTGCGCCTTAACCATTTATCATCGACTCGCTTCTGACCGTGACGTCGCATGATTCGTCTAACATCGCGCGAGCGTTGCTACGGAAGGTCAGTCTGGCGTAGAGGAACACTGCCGTCCAGTCTCGGCACAGCTCTCCCTCCCGGTTCCTCCCTGTGTAAGCATACAGCTGTGGTCTGCTCCTGTGTCCAGGCCTGTGTTAGACGAACCAGTGTGCTCCAGCCCCGACCGAGGCTGCCATCAATGGGGGCTGTTGTTTTAAAGGGCCCTCTCTCTCTCCCAACAGCATGGGCTACGGCACGCTAAAGGCTGCCGGAGAAAAACACAGCTTCGACTGTGGCCCCCCCTCCCTTCCTGCCCCCCTCTCCCCTCCCTTCCTCTCTCGGGGTCTTTCTCGGTTTCTCTCTTTCTTTGATAGAGGAGCTGTGGCAGCGTTCACTCTTTGTCTCTGTCTTTGATCGAGCTGCACTAGCCTTCTTAGCTAGGAGCGCTGCGCTGTGTTTGAAACAGGCTTCGCGTACGGGCATGTGCGATTTTCAGAATCACCATGTCAGAGATGTCCAAGATGCCCTTGCGAAAACAGAACAGTCTCCAAGGCAACCATGTAAAAAAAAATCCCCACTATGTGAATTGGTGTTGGTATTCATTTTTTCTCTCGCTCATATGTCACCTTATTGATTTCCTCTCAAGGACACTCATTTGTGTTTTGTAAAACAAGCCACCAAGATGCAGATGTCACTTCCAGACATTCCTTATCGCACTACGCGATGACGTCATAACAATACACAAAAGAACGGTTCATTGAATAAAACGTTGATCCATGAACTAAAATCCCTGTGCTGGTGAGGTCTTAAGAAACATTTCTCTCTGGGAAAGGCACGAAAATAATGTCCGCCTACTGTTGGTCTCACTTCCGTGATAATGCCTGTCAGATAGCTCCTTGGCCTTATCGCAAAAGTTCTCCAAAGCGAATGGAAAAAAAGGATTTCCTCCATGATAATGGCAGATGCTTGACTGTAACCTTTGAGAAGGCTCATTGGCCCTGACTAGCCGAGGGCCATGATCCTACCCAGTCTTATCTGCGATGCAGCACAACAACACAATGAGCCAGATAGCTGTTCTGTCAGGCCACAAGACGCCAACTAAATCAATACGCTATATACGTTACACCCATAGTAAGAATATTAACAAGGTTATTGTGAGTGGGACATTTATAAATGATTGTGCGGGCAGAAATGAATCAGAATCAGAATCTTTTTTAATCGCTATGCAAGATTTACAAACGTAGAATTCACTTTGGCAGAAAGGAGCCAAACATAGAACATACATGTGACATAATAACAAAACAGGATTACAAAAAATATAATGTAAAATGACTGCAGGTTTTACAACAGGTAGTCTGATTAACACTGATTAACACAACCAGGCGTTGGTTGAAAATGTGGATTCTCACTGACAAACACATTAAAATGTAAATTAGTCAGACTGGCAGTATTTTGTGTCACGAGACAAAGTGATAGTCTGATTGGAAGCTCCTTTTAAATTGAAATGATTCCCTGAATGACTCCCACACCAAAGCTTGAGAAACGTTATTCCTAGTGTAATGTGATCATGTCAAACATTCAACCGATGACATCATCGACCTGACGATGGCAATCCTGTGATCAACACAATTATCTCTAATATCCTCACCCATATCGCACTGTGAGATTTCAATCCCACAAGGAAATCTATGGATTTTAATCAGATTCGTGCGAGCTAAAGACTGCACAGGCCAGCGTGCTATGACCAACTGTTCTTCATCAGGATTTCTCATGTTCCATAAAACCCCAAACCTTAAAACAGAAACGAGCTGCGTAAAATGAGATTGCACCCCTCGAAACTCATTAAGATAAACTATGCATTTATACAATGTCTCTCGAAACCATTTGAGATTTAGGTCGGAGGGTGCATCGACAATGCAACGCATGGTCGATCCAATCAGTTGATGGTATAGATTGGATAACTACATCAGCGGAGGTGGCAAAAGCGTAACACACACACACACGCACGCACACAAACATACATGCACGCGCACACACGCCGCACACACGCAAGTGCATACATACACACGCGCGCACGTGCACACACACGCACACATGCGCACACACAAAGATAAAAAGATACCAGATCGCAGAATGAACTCCTTGTTGACTTCACTAGTTTATTCGACGGTCAAATGGCCAAACCGCACATGCTCGACTTACTTGTCCCCCAGGTGAATACATGTTGCCGTGCATTCCCGATCATTCTCCGCTATTGTGCGTCTGGCGCTATTGTGCGTCTCTGTGAACAGCCAAGAGACAAAGCCGACCAAACATTTTTGTGTGAGTGTGTGAAATTGCACCGATTGCACCCCCCAGCTTGAGAGAGTTTCCTCGCATTCCCCAGCGCACGTCAGGTGCCAGGCAGCCCAGGTCCATCCGAGGAGGTTGGAAGAG
Source organism: Protosalanx chinensis (assembly GCA_030340685.1). NCBI lineage: Eukaryota > Metazoa > Chordata > Actinopteri > Osmeriformes > Salangidae > Protosalanx > Protosalanx chinensis. The sequence goes on along the minus strand of CM059338.1, from coordinate 4,196,707 downwards.
GCGGAGTCTTTCCAGCCCCTTCTGCATCTCGACCACGCCCCCCTCTGCAATCCAACCTCAAGGAGCGCAAAAAGCCCGTCAGTGCTGTTTAAATATGAACCAGATCGAGCCGTTCCCTCTCAACGATCCTCGGCAACATCTTCAACTCGATTGATCTTTTATTACCAAGACCAATCGTTGGGAATTTTGGGGGCCAGTAGTCTTACCTTAACCCTGTTTGGCACATTTCTCCTTTGCGCTGGATCTGTCGTGTCAGAAGATGTGCGTGGAGAGCGATGGATGCGAGATCGAAGGTTGCAGCAGTTCCGATGAGGTGCACACCCTGTCCGGCAGCATGAGTCCCGGACTGAAATCCAACCCGGACCTCCATCCTTGCAAGCCCGGGCAGACATTCCGAGCAGCCTTGCTCCGGTGCCGGTCTCCCACAGCAGCTGCTGGGATCCTCAGCTTTGGGAATGTGCTCAATTACATGGACAGATATACAGTAGCAGGTAAGGTCCTACTTTGTTTTTTTTTTGTGTGTAGATCAGACACTTGATCAGTTAGATCACAGTTGGGTATGAAGTTTGTCAACGTGATTCCAAACAGCCAACCCGTTCAAACACGGCTGGTGATTTGTGTCACTAATACTAATATAGGCTTTCACAAGCCAGAGCCACAATGACAACATTTATAGTGAGCCGTGAGTGTATATATACTATACTATACTATATACTATACTAATATACTATACTATACTAATATACTATATGACTATTGCCAGACCTCATTGTTGACAGACCAAACCAGAATGTATTTATCGTCTGAGATTAATTTTGAGATGAGATGATTTATTGGTTCACGATTCCGACACAATGACATCAATTCGGAAGCTATGGGACAATAAGACTATTGATCATCCGCAGGATAGATGATCTCAGATCAATTGAACCCTGGGTCTCACACCATGGACCTGTGCTGCACTGCATTCTGCACATCGTCAGTCACACGAATAATAAAATGAAAAACATGACTGTTTCGTAAGGGGTCAGACAACTTTGGGAATTAATTAAGGTTGTGATCTCTCAAGTTTCATGAAAGTTTTCCTATCTATGTCCCAGTGTGTATTGTGTAGTGTGTATATTGGACGTTTTCATGCAACAACTGTGCAAGTAGGCAATTGACTCTATCTCTGACCCTGGAGATACCTACGAGAGTCATTCAATAAATAAGGTGCATTTTTCGGTAGAAGGACTTCTAATACAGATAGAAGCTTACTTTTTAAAATATTTTTTTGGGGATGGGTTGACTTCTTTTTCACATGGATGTAATTTTCTAAATTGAAAAAAGGAAGCTTCTATCTGTATTAGAAGTCCTTATACCAAAAAAATCTCCTTATTTATTGAATGACCCTCGTATATCGCCCGATTCCTTAAATCCGACCAATATGGATTCTAGACTGCATTTGTTCAATGAGTTTTGGAGTCAACATTGTTATCCCCCGTTGGTATCTCTTATCTCTTACATGCTCCGTTTGATCAAGTTTATTATCGTAAAATAGCTCACGATTCCAAAATATGCGCTGCGTGAAATATCATTTCATGAATAATTATAAGATTTTAATTGACCAGAGAGGCAGATGTTGGTTTGGGTAATACAAATATATATTTATCAGACATTTGTATCTAAAGCCGCATAATACTGAAGTGAATACTGGAAGCTTGGTGCTGGATCACGGAATTTTCCTTGACATTTGGAGATCCATTTTTCAACCTCGCAAAAATGTCAGAGAATACTTGATGAATCATGGAGCAGAACATGCAGAACTGCGTTTCAGCTATATCTCCATCTTGTTTGGGCGATACTGAGTATTATAGGCTGGAATTCGTCCTGTACTATATCACAATTAGATGATATGTAGCGCAATGCAGTCATTTATCAATTAAAAAATAAATACAATAATAATCTATGCAACATGTTCACTTGAAATGACTGATCTTTCCCGTGGAAATGGTCGTAGTAACTCCGGGAAAAAATAATGTATGAATTGCGCAAACATCGCGAATCAATATTGTATAGTACTGATAGGGGCCACTGTTGCCAAGTGGATTGTATTGTGGCGTTAAAGGGTTAATACAGCCGCATAGAGCATCTTGGGAAGCCCCCAGCACATGGCGCAGAGGCTGGCTGCTGTAGGTGTTGCATTGTTGTAACATAGAGCATCTATCCTTCATCATGTATTAATGTGACCGATCAAGATCTCAGCTGTGTTAACAAGTATCGCCATATTCAAATCCAACAATACCCAGCACTGCTGGCTACAGTGATTCTGTTGCAAATGATGATAAACACCAGTAGATTTGCAGCGGATTACAATCAGAAACAGGTGATCGTTCAGATTGTATAAAACGCACCGAGTACGATTGTCAACCACAGATCTGACCGAACATACAGTGTATAGTTACACCATGTCAGTTAGTAGCCTAGATGGCCAAGTTTCTCTTCCACAGTCGCTGCATTTGACAGATGAACCGGAGGAAGCGAACAGCCCAACTCCAGATTAGGAGCGAGCGTGCCTGCCGAGCATGCCCTGATCCCGCCGTTATCATATCTAATCTAGATATCTAATCTAAACATCCTAGAGAAGCACTCAGTCACAATACAAGCAGTTCACAAAGCCCTCATCCTCCTCACTGTCTCTTAAGAAATCAGCCTGAAATCAGCCGCACAGCGACACCACTTAATCCTGACGGTTACTTCTGTAATGGACTAGAAAAAAAACATCCCCGCCGCTGTGGTTTTCAAGCGTCCCCTCTCTGGTAATATGGTTCTAGTAGGCAGTGCTGTTAAAGGGGGATTACGCGTATCAAACCAGTCAATCAGCTCTGCGGATCCTGCACCGGTTGGGCACTGACAGGGGAGCACTTATGTTGCTGTGACAGGAGAAGAGGGAAGGAGGGAGGCAGGCAGGGAGGGGGAGGAAAGACAGGGCTGTTGTGGGGGGGGGGGGGGGGGGGGATTGCAGTAGCGTTGGCTAATCCTAATGGGGTGGGGGGGGGCGGCGTAGGGGGACCCTCCACTGCACCTGACTGCCGGGGCGGCTGATGTTTTATGCATGTTCAGCATGTGCGCAGGACCCTCTGTCGGAAGGGAGGGGGGGGGACTCTCCTCCTCTCCCATCTCCTCTCTCCTACTGTATAGAGAGAGGTATCTGACGGACACTGGTGCCTGCATAATGAGTCTGTTCAGCGCATCTGCGCTAGGAGTCGATTGGGAGGGGTGTGGGGGGGGCGGGGGGCGGGGGGGGGTGCTGTTCAGGGTAATGCATGGGTTTCTCCTGACAGCCTGTAGCCCCCCTCCACCACCCCCACCCATCCACCCCCAGCCCCCCCCCCCACCCTCTCCCGGCCACAGCATCCCCAGCTCCCCGCGTCTGTAAGCCCTGTGATGGATCTGTACAGCACGCTCAGAAGGCCATGGAAAACGCCAATGATTGGGGAGTATTTCCCACTCCCTCTCCCTCCCTCTCGCCCCTCCTTTCCGCTCCCGCCCGTCTTCCTGCTTGTCTCTCTCCTCTCTTGCAAGGTGCGCCCAGCGCTCGGGCACGTGAGCACGGACGCACGCCTTTTCCTTCTTTCTTTTCTTCTCTCTTCTTTCTCTTTGTGTCTTAATTCCTCCCTCTCTCTCTCTCTCTCTCTCTCTCCCCCCTTTCCTTTCTCCCCCTTTCTACCTTATCTCACACGGGCTTCCCCCGAGCTCAAGTGGAGCCGATCAAGGGAGAGGTGAGGGCGAGGCTTGTCTGCAGTGACTGAGTGGCGGGGGGTTGGGGGGGTGGGGGTGGGGGGGGTGGAGGGGTGGAGGGGGGCTGTGAGCCTTGTGGACTCCCAGCAGTGAGCCTCCCCTAGCCTCAGCTCAGCCATCCATCAGAAGATGCCGGGGGCCTTCCGAGCAGTTCCCAGGGATGATCCGCAAGCCTCCCCTACAGCCTCGCCCCTCGCGTCGCCTCTGCACCTCCCGCTTCCTCCTTCCACACGCGCTAGTGAACGCACCGCGCACGCATGCTGTTTACATACAGCCACCGAGAGCCACGTCAACACGTCTCACACACACACACACACGTACAGGCATTCACACACGCGCACACACACATGAAAAAGAAAAATAGACGTTCTATGCCAACTTCATTATTTAGTGGGAGTCTGACTCTGGTTCGCACCACAGTGGTGAAAAACGTCTCTGTTGATTCTTGTCTCCAGATGTTCGGCTTTGGTTTACGGTGTATGGTTTTTTCTTTCAAAGTCGTGTTATTTACCGCCAATATTCTTTCTAAGACATTTCACTATCAGTTGTGGGCTTTTTACAGGGAATGGCAGTTCTGAGACGTGAAGTAATTGGAGCAGATTAAACAGCCGCATTTGGCTAAGGGTCTTCATGTTCCCCAGCAACATCTTGCTAAATTCACCGTTCCCTCTTTACACGTACGTACAGGGAAACACACCTCTTCAAAAGTAGCCTTCAGCTCAGCAAAGTGACTTGAATATAGACTTTCCCCTCTTGAAATATAATTTGTCGTACTTCAGGCCACCAAAACACATGCTTCCAACACCCCCCCCCCCCCCCCCACACACACACACACAAAAAATCCTCAAAAAATGTGTTTCAAATATCCGCTTCACTCTCCTCTTGTTAGTGCTCTGTAATTTCAGACTGCTTCGCGTTTAATTGACGTACACGCTGGGAAGAGAGAGCTGCACAGTTATAATTTCTGCGACCTCGGCATTCTAGCGGCTCTGTAAACGGACAGGGCGGGTAATCTGTTTTTAGTCAGGCAGGGTGAGGAGCCAAACCCACACGCAGACACACTCGAAGGACCCCATCCTGTGGTTCAGAGGTGCTAGAGGAAAACAAAGCGTTCCAAATGACAAGTTGGAGTCCCAAACCCCGAATTGTGAGGGAGGTGATGGACCAGGCTGGACTGGGCTAGAGTAGGCTGGACTGGGCTAGAGTATATTAGAGTAGGCTGGACTGGGCTAGAGTAGGCTGGACTGGGCTAGAGTAGGCTAGAGTAGGCTGGACTGGGCTAGAGTAGGCTAGAGTAGGCTAGAGTAGGCTGGACTGGGCTAGAGTAGGCTAGAGTAGGCTGGACTGGGCTAGAGTAGGCTAGAGTAGGCTGGACTGGGCTAGAGTAGGCTGGACTGGGCTAGAGTAGGCTAGAGTAGGCTGGACTGGGCTAGAGTAGGCTAGAGTAGGCTAGAGTAGGCTGGACTGGGCTAGAGTAGGCTAGAGTAGGCTGGACTGGGCTAGAGTAGGCTAGAGTAGGCTGGACTGGGCTAGAGTAGGCTGGACTGGACTAGAGTAGGCTAGAGTAGGCTGGACTGGGCTAGAGTAGGCTAGAGTAGGCTGGACTGGGCTAGAGTAGGCTGGACTGTTCTGATGCTGAGGCAGGATGTCTGGGCCTCCTAACCCCTTAAACCTAACAGTGGAGAGAGGCGCTGCATCGAAAACATTGAGGCAACCGTGACTGTTAACGAGAGCAGGACGGGAGTGTGTGTGCAGGAGTGTGTGTGCAGGAGTGCGTGTGCAGGAGTGTGTGTGCAGGAGTGTGTGTGTGCAGGAGTGTGTGTGTGTGCAGGAGTGTGTGTGTACAGGAGTGCGTGTGGAGGAGTGTGTATGCAGGAGTGTGTGTGCGGAGGAGTGTGTGTGCAGGAGTGTGTGTGCAGGAGTGCGTGTGCAGGAGTGCGTATGCAGGAGTGCGTGTGCAGGAGTGTGCGCCGCCCCCCTTGACTGTGGTCGGTTCGGCATCTTTGATGTGGTTGTTCCCTCCCTCCCCCTGGTCGCAGCATGGGGGAGGGAGCGTGTGGCGTGGGAGAGGAGGCAGCGCTAGCAGCGTCTGATCCCTGCAGCAGGCCTGTCTGGGAGGGAGGGAGGGAGGAGGGCTCCTGGCCCAGGGTGCGATGGGAGCGGAGGGGAGAGGAGCCTGATGAGTTACGGTGGTCAGGCCGGGTCACCGCCTGAGTTTTAGGGTCCAACTGCAGCCCCCCTCCCGCTGCTCTTTAGACCATGAGAGTTCACTTTTAGGAAGCTGAGGGTTGGGAAAGCCGCCAGGTTTGATTTAATTGTCGGTTCCCTCTGAAACGCGCAGGATCCCGGTGGTGGTCTCTGTTGATCCCTCAGACAGTCCAAGCCCCCCCGACGGCTTATTAGAAAAACAGGATTAGGTGTTTTAAGGGGGAATATGGGGGGCAAACAGGGGAGAGGGCAGACGGTCGGCACTTAAAGTTATTTGTCTGATGCCGTCGACGCAGGCCCGATTCTCAGCCCCCCCCCCCACCCTATGGTACCCCAATGGACACCCTCCTCAACCCCTCACACGGGCAGACTGCAGGAGGCTTAATCCAGCCTAATCTGGCTCTGCTGATGAATGTCGAAGAGCAGCAGATTAGCGCGGATCTCAGGGCATCCCGGGTGTCCGGCTAGTTGGTTTTAGTCGAGAGAGCGTAATTAGTGGTTCGTGTGATAAGCCAAACCCCCCGAAAATGTCCCCTAGCAGCACCTGTAGACTGACAGCCCTCCACTGCTACAAGGGACAGGGGCGGACCAAACACATTCCAATACTAGACAACAAACAAACACACGCACACACACACACACCAAATTAGATAGATACGGATATAATCCTTTTACAGATAACCTGTTTATAACACTGGTTATAGGTCCACTGGGCCTTCTGTTGGCTGATCCATCCCGTTAGACTAGTTGTGTTTTCCTGCCTGGGCACTCTGGTCAGGCCACTTATACCAAATGAAATTTGGTGTAGGAGTCTGTAAATTTGGTCAGTAGATTCATGCCAAGATTCTGCTCATGAAAAGTAGATGGAAAAGCCTTATTGAAATGCTGCACGTTAAATTAGTGTTTTGGTTTTGTCAGTCTGTGCCTGCCGTGGTAATAGAAGTGTTGCTTGGATTTCCTCTTCCGACGTGGAGGCGGGGAAGTGTTGATTTGAGCTGGTTTTCCGGGATGAGACGTGCTGATTGGCTTTTGCAGCTAATTGTCCTTCGGTTTAGGCTTCTCTCTGTCTTCTCGCTGTCACTCTTTTTATAGAGTTCACATTAAAAGCTCCCCCAACAACAACAAGCGTATTAAAGCGATGGAAAGAGCTCCGGTCATTTCGTTTATAGGGTCCTCTCTCTCTCTCTCTCTCTCTCTCTCTCTCTCTCTCTCTCTCTCTCTGACTGTCTTGCTCTCTCGCTCTCTTGCTCTCTCTTGCTCTGTCTCGCTTTCTTTCTCTCTCTCGCTCTCTCCCTCTTGCACTCTCTCCCTCTTGCTCTCTCTTGCTCTCTCTTGCTGTCCCTCTTGCTCTCTCTCCCTCTTGCTCTCCCTCTTGCTCTCTCTCCTTTTTGCTCTGTCTCTCTTGCTCTCTCTCTCTTTCTTTCTCTCTCTGGATAGAGACTCACATCTCAGTCTGCACTGTGGTATAATAAACAGTACATGGATGGGCTTTCATACAATTTTGTCCCTAGACAAGTGGAACTGTCTCCCTGAATGACCTAGGCAGCCTCTAAGTCTCTCTGTGGACAATCAGACAGTGATACTACACAGCAGAACTGGTAAGAGTGTTTAACCAATTACTTGATATCCTGTCAGTGGACTTTTCCGAACTGATTTTCCACAGATTTCAGTGAATTTCCTTCAGCCTCATTTCCTATAGCGCGTTTCCCCTCATTCTGGGAAAACAGTGTGTGTGTGTGTTCTCAAGGGGGGTGTTCTCTCTCTACGATTTAGCAGAACTCGATGTAACAGTAAGCGCAGGAATCAGACCGAGGCTCTTCCTCTTTCCGAGCTTACGCTTTCATGTGGGCAGGCTAGCCATAACCCAGCATGCCCTGCCATATCTGTGGCAACCGCTGTGACCCGGTGACCCCAGCTCTGTACGCACGACCTCTGACCCCGCGCTCAGCCACGGAGGGGGAACCGCTGAATATTTTTTACTCAACCTCCTTCCCGAATTCGTATTCCATCCCGCCTTTCCTTGAAAGGTGTCTGGCCGAGTGCTTTTTAAGCGGAAACCTCGCCTCAAGGGGTTGAACTCGATTAACGTCGAATCCTTTTCCGCTAAAGTGGCGGCTCCGACGCTCCTGTTTGCGTTTCACATGTGGCGCTGAGTGCTCGGGGCGACCTCCCGTGACCTCTGTCCATGTCACGTGACCACATCTGAGCCTGTGTTCAGACAGAGCTACAAAGACACCAGCAGGGGACGTATAAGGAGAGGCTGGCAGGGTTTTGTTTACCGGTTGTCCTCCCCCCTTACTGCCTGTTTTGGGATTCGAGACCCCGGGGGGAGGCAGAAGCAGCGCAGCAGGAGGCAAGCGTCCGTTTAGGAGACACGCAAGTGGCTCTGAAGTGAGTCGGATACAGGGACCCTCCCAGCCTTCACTCAACCTCTCAGAAACCCTTCAGACGCACTGGGATTATACCACCTCTCGTGTTTGTGAGGGGATTCTTTTGTCAGGTTTTCCTCTCATCTGGGAAGATTAGCTTGTTTACCTGCTGTTGGAGCGCTCCTCTCCACAGGAACAAGAGATGCACGAGCGAGGCTTCGTTAAGTACCGTTGTCGAATTGTCAAGATAGCAACCCGCCGCTTTCCGCATTAGCGACGGTGAAGAGGTTAGGGGGGGCTGAATTTCTCCTTCACCTCCGACTGACTGGTGACCTTCGCAGCTGAAGGTGACTTTTGTGATTAGTTTGTGACTAGTGGTATTCTATCCCCGAGGACAGAGGCTGCCATTAGCAGCATGCCTGTTACAGGTGCAGTCGAAGCATTCTCTTCTCCCCCTTCCCGTCAGTCAGGGAGTCAGGCGGCTCAGCGGGTTAAGGCGTTGGGCTCACGATCGGAAGGTTGTGAGTTCGATTCCCGGCTGTGGCTACGCGACGTTGGTGTCCTTGGGCAAGGCACTTCACCCTACTTGCCTCAGGGGGCAATGTCCCTGTACTTGCCCTAAATTGCTTTGGATAAAAGCGTCACACACAGACACACACATTCAAACGTTCAAAACCACACCGACATCCTGAGGGAAACAATTATGTTTTTTTAGAGATTGCCGTGCCGTGAAGGTCATGTTGACATATGGGGGTCAGATGGCTCAATGGTTAAGGCGTTGGCCTCATGATCAGAAGGTTGTGAGATCGAGCCCCCGCTGTGGCTATATGAATTTGTGTCCTTGGGCAAGGCACTTCACCCTACTTGCCTCAGGGAAAATTGTCCCTGTACTTACTGTAAGTCGCTTTGGATAAAAGCGTCTGCTAAATTAATAAATGTGAATATTCAAACGGTCCCTCGAGCTTTGGTTCAGGACAGTGACACATGCATTAGAGACACACTCCTAATCCCAAAAAAACGCTGTTTGGATTGGATTTGAAGGCCTAATCTGCATCCCTCTTCTACCCATTGAGAAACACACACAGACGAACACACACACACGCACACAGGGCTGTTTGTCAGCTCTGAAAGCAGAGCTGCTGTTTCTGACACGCAGCTTGCACCAATATTAGCACTTCCCCCGAAACAGCTCCTGCAAGCTCTGCTCTGGGCCTACAATAACATTTAGACTTCCTATTTACAGCAGGTCTATGTTGACAGACTCTTCTTTACCAGAAAAACATGTCATCCCCCCCCCCCCCCCCCCCCCCCTCCATTTCTCAGCGACAGAGTCAATAATCAACAAGACATGATTATGTACTCAATTCAATTCAGCTTTATTAGCATGACAGTTATTACAACCGTATTGTCAAAGCTAGGGGCACAGCAACAGATACAGACATCAGAAATGTCAATAGGAAACAACATAAGGAACAGTAGCTAGCCTCATATAAAACATTTAAGTAAATAAGATGTGTGCGTTTGTAACAAATGTACTCTCTCCACTCAGCTAAGTTATCGAGTGTGTATGTGTGTGTGTTTTTTGTTCTTCCTTTGTACTTTCTGACAGTACATTTGGATGACGATTAGAGCCTGGATATACTTCATTCTTTCTTTCTGGGCTGAGAGCTCCAGCTTGTTAGTGTAAAAGGTGCCGACCCTTCTAGACTGTGATGTGTATCTGTTATTGCCTGGGGTCAGAGGTCGGCCGCTTTGCGTGTGAGAGCCGGTAGGATGCGCGTGTGTGTGTCTGCGATGCTCTCACCTGGTTTGCGAATGCCTGTCAGAATCTGTCAGGACTTTTTGTGTTTGAGGGCCTGCCGGTGACAAGGACAAGCGCAGAGCGGGTATGACAGGCTCCAGGTGCATGCTGGGAAGGGAGTGACAGTGACAGGCTGGGTGTTCAGGTTTCCACAGGGTGGATCCAGGATTCATAAAGCATTCTTTGATTCTTCAGCTGCTCAAATGTTTACCGATCCATTTTAAACATCCAGTATACACCCCTGGGGAAGCGAAACATCTTCAAAAGAATTACAGGCTTAAAAAAGGTGTGCACACACATGCCACACACACACACACACACACACATGCTTAGCACTAGCAGGTCTTCTTTGTATTTGATCGTTGGTAAGTGCTGGTAATGAGCCTGGGGCGTCCTATGCGGTCTACAGGAGGTATGTTTGCTTGGTGTGTGTTCTTATAAATTGTGTGTGTGAGGAGGTAGGAATGTAGGAAGGCCGAAAGGGAGGACAGGAATGAGGAAACAGGCCTGTTTTCGTTTCCCACGCTTCATCTCAGCATCAGATTATCTCATCGTGTTGTGATGTATTTGGCATATAAGTACCTTTAGAGATGTAATTAAAAAAAAGATAGTCTGTTCCTCAGTTACGGTATGTAGAAGAAAGGCAAAGTCTTTTTTTCCTTTCTTTATTTAAAGGTCTACGTTAGGTTCTTGGGATGGTCTCAGAGCTCATTTTTCAAAAGCATACCCAGAGAAGACATATTTGGGTCTTCCTCAGACTATTATATTCAATCTCGCCGATTCAAATGAGAAGCATTTCTAATTCATGAGAAAAGGAGCCTTGAATCGGAGGGCATTAAGGGCCGACCGTTCCAGCGAAGGTTCCCGGAATGGAGCCGTATCTTCTGCGCCCTTTCTCCAACGAGGAACATTTGTGCACCTACAGCGTGTCCTGAGGCTCTGAGTGGGGGTGGGGGGGGGGGGTGGGGGGGGGAGAAGCTTCCGGAAGTCGGCTAGCTAGCCGGTACCTGGAGAGTCGAGGAGAGCTTCTGTTAGGTGCACTGGGGGTTGAGGTGACCTTCTCTTTTCCTTTTAAGGTCCATCATTTGAACCCCCGGGAAATGTAGAAAGTGCTCTGATAATGGGGGAAGCCGTGTCAGAGTGGTCTCGCTAGGTTTGTCGTCTCGCTGAGAGTTCAAATGGTTCCCGTACGCATCCTTCCTTCGGTGTGGGAGTCAGGTGGCTCAGAAGGTAAAGGCGTTGGCCTCATGGTCGGAAGGTTGTGAGTTCGATTCCTGGCTGTGGCTACATGATATTGCGTCCTTGGTCAAGGCACACTTCACCCTACTTGCCTCAGGGGGAATGTCTCTGTGCTTGCTGTAAGTTGCTTTGGATAAAGCGTCTGCTAAATGAATATTTAATTTATTTAAGAACAGTTAGAATCCTTATTTGAATCTGCAAACAGTGGGACAAAGTAGCCATTAGAATGCGGTTGGGGTTTAGGAATATGTGTAGACTACTATGAGACATCTGGTCTGACCTGAACATGGAACAGCAAATAAATATATGGGTAGCGAAGACAGCTCTAGCAGAACGTCCTTTTTTCTTCTTCATCTGTTATGATTCACAGCTCCAGCTGTCAGCCTGCGCTCCAGCTGAGAGACGCTTTAGCACCTCTACTCTGCTGTGTCTATGGTAAGCGGACACAAAATGGCTGCTCGGTGGCTCCAGCTGAAGTGAGGTACGCCCTCGGGGCGTGGGGATCCCTGAGGGGGCCGCGCCTCCGTCGAAACCGGGCCCCCTTCCCGTTGGGTCCTGTTGAGACGGCGTGGGTCGGCTGTGACAAGCTAGCGAAATCGGCAGCCCCGTCGATGGAGCCTAAATGGAGCCAGAAGTAGCGGTCTTGACCAATTATATTTTTCGGGTTTTCACAACCCCGGGCAATCTCGAAGAGTGCTTCCCCCCCATCTACCCCACACACCCCTCGCCCCCCGCCTCTCTTTTCTATTTTATTCGGTTTCTCCCCACCCCCCCCCCCCCCCCCTCCCTCGCTCTCTTCCACTCCTCTCTCCCCCCCTCCCCGGAGAGGAGAGAGACCTTCCTATGCTGTTTGAGGAGCCTATTGATTGTTCTTCACCACCGCTCAGCCACGGTAGAATCAAAGAGATGCGTGGAATATTCCAGAAGGTTCAGGCTTCAACCAGGGGTGAGTTGGACCCGTCCAGCAGGCTGCGATTCTTCATGCAGGAATCCGTTATCTCCTGCAGCAATACTGCCACCAATCAGAATCTCCCAGCACCCCCCGCATCTCGGAAAACCACAGGGCAATAAGAGAGACGCCCCCGAGAAAACGCTGCACGTGTAAATGACTGTAATTACGCCGGCTAATGAAACGACGCAGGCTTTAGCTTGTGTGCTAATTATGCAGCTAAATTGGCTTCATTGACCTTCTCCGTGAATCCAGTTCACATACACAGGAGGCAATGGGGAGAGAGAGAGAGACAGAGAGAGGGAAATGAAATTTCATTCAAAAGTACCACACAATGACTTTAATCTCCGGCTCTGTTATGTAAAACAGCGATGGGATTACTAAAAGGATTTTGCGCATGTGCTGACACTAGCTGTAACGCTAGCTCTGTGTGCGGTCAATCGTAGCTGGAGCGTGGAAACCGGACGCTAATTGACGATCCTGTCTGTCTCGCGTCTGTCTTCTGGAGCAGGCTGTGGAGATGCGGCCCATCTCCTCCTAATTACAGGCTCAGGGCGAATCTGTGCGTAGAGGCATCCATGTGTGGGTTTGCGGCAACCCAGTGTGAAAAGCGAGTGCAAGGGTGCAAGATTGATTTAATTGGGTGTCGCTACACCCTGGATTCCTTCATCCTGAACTGAGGAGATGCTGAATCGTTCGGGCCCTCCGCCGGGCTGCGTGCCCGGTGGGATCCCCTGCTCCCCCATGGCCCTCCTCCAGCCCCCGAGCCTCTCTCTCTCCCCCCTGCCCACCGAACCTGGACGAAGGCACCGCCAGAAAGGATAGCATCCCTGGAAGGAGACGAGGATGCGGAAGACAGTTGGACGCACCGCGATCTCGAGGCAGCCTCGGTGCGGCCCGATCTAAGAGACCTTCACCGCACTCCTCCTCCTCTTCTTCCTCCTCCTCCTCTTCCTCCTCCTCCTCTTCCTCCTCCTCCTCTTCCTCCTCCCCCCTCCTCCTCCTCCTCCTTTTCCTCCTCCTTTTCCTCCTCCTCTTCCTCCTCCTCCTCTTCTTCCTCCTCTTCCTCCTCTTCTCATCCTCCTCCTCTTCCTCCTTCTCTTCCTCCTCCTCTCTCCTTTTCCTCCTCCTCCTTCTCTTCCTCTTCTCCTCCTCCTCCTCCTCCTCTTCCTCCTCCTCCTCCTCCTCCTCCTCCTCTTCCTCCTCCTCTTCCTCCTCCTCCTCCTTTTCTTCCTCCTCCTCCTCTTCCTCCTCCTCTTCCTCCTCCTCTTCCACGTCTTCTCCAGAGCAGATCCAGCCCGCATCCATTATGGATGAGCTGTACGTCCCGTCTGCTTCAGAGAGCATCCAGCCCCCTGCGGCCCCCCGGCAGCATGAAATATTGAGCGATCGGCGTCTGGTTTGAGGCGTAAAGGCGCGCGCGGAGCGGACGCGGCGCTCGCGGGGTCTTTGTGCCCCCACCCCCCGCCCGCCGTCCGTCCCTCCTTCCCCGCCCTCTCTGTACCGCCCGGTCACTCGCACGCCCCCACATTGTTTGCCGGGAGAGAGAGAGTCAACAGCAGAGGTACACAGGACCAGACAGACCAAGAGCGAGGCGAGGGAGGGGGGACGGGGGTGGGTGTGCAGGCCCGACGTGCCGTGACTCGGGTGTTTGACCAGAACTTGTGGCGGTGAATATGCATGAAGGGGGGGGTTTCTGTTTCCGCTTCTTCCCCTTCCCTGAGAGCTACCGTTTCAGCCGCGGTCCCCGGTAGAGGGGCTGAGAGCAGACGAGGTTCTGGAGTGTCAACACAGCCTCTGGAACCCTGGGCTGGCTCCAGCCGGCCACGCTGAGGTCATCCTTATTAGAGGTGTAGCGACTGATCCAGCATGAACCCGCTGGACAAGATTAGAACTGTCTCACGGGACGATATTAGACGTTCGGATTACCGCACCACGCACAAAAGGCTCGCACAGATACTGGAGCCCATCCCCTTGTGGCACGCTTGTAAAAACTCGCTCGCGCACTACGACACGCACCACCCTGACGCACAGTCACTCTCCGGTTGTCAGACATCTGCTGCGTGTTTCTTCTCCGTGTGGTGGAGAGAGGAAGTGGGATGGAAAAAGAGTCGGAGCAGAGTGGCGCGAGCCAGGCGAGAGGCCAGGTCGGCCGCAGGCGGACATATTTGTGGGTCGGCCTTTCCTCCCCTGCAGGATCGGTCGCTCGGCGGGTCCGGGTTTCCCCTGTGCTCACAGGGCCTGAGAGGGGCACACGCTTAAGTCCCTCTCTCTCTCTCTCTCTCTCTCTCTCTCTCTCTCTTCTCTCTCATCTCTCTCCTCTCTCTCTCTCTCTCTTCCTCTCTCTCTCTCTCTCTCTCTCTCTCTCTCTCTCTCTCTCTCTCTCTCTCTCTCTCTCTCTCTCTCTCTCTCTCTCTCTCTCTCTCTCTCTGTCTCTTTCTCTGTCTATCTCTCTGTCTATCTATCTCTCTGTGTCTCTTGCACCCTCTCTCTGTCTCTCTCTCTCTCTCTTTGTCTCTCTCTTTCTCTCTGTCTCTCTTTTTCTGTCTCTCTCATTCTCTCTCTCTCTGTGTCTCTCTCTCTCTGTCTCTCTATCTCTCTCTGTCTCTCTATCTCTCTCTGTCTCTCTATCTCTCTCTGTCTCTCTATCTCTCTCTCTCTCTCCCCATGTACACACACTCTCAGACCAGCCATGCACACCGCTTCTAGGAAACACATGACAGGGAGAGCAGATTGAGAGAGCCAGTCTGCACGGAGGCCTCCTTCCCCAGTGCTCCGTCACAACCGGGTCAGATGAAGGGCGTCCAGAACGCCCAGAAGAGCCAAGCCAGAACAGGAAGGGGGGGGGGGGGTGCCTGAGCTGCTACCTGGACCAGCGCTACACCCGCAGGACAGAAACAGGGGCCCAGCTTGACCTGGTGAACACCGCCCGCCCTCTCTTTCTGGGTCCTTCCTCCTGCCCGCACCTCTGCACGCTATATGGGACACTTCTCTCCCTCCCTCCCTCTTTCGTAGCCTAGTTTCAGAAATAGAAATAGATACCGGGGACCGGAGATCTGTGAATCCCCTGACGGGGGCGACGGGAAAATGAAGTCTGTCCTTTCCTGACTGATGGGATGAATTATGTGCGCGTGGGTGCGTGGGAGGGGGGTGTGGGTGTGTGCGAGGTTAGTCTCGGGAGACCTATGCGGGCGGTGAGTCATATCACAACAAATGCCGGTCTGACAAAATTGCATACAATATCCTACTTGGAAAATCTCATCTGGACTAGATTGGTACACGATATTGGTTTGGTTTGAAGCTGTGCGGACGAAGCAGAGAGCTTCCAATCTTCACAGGCCTCCCGATACACAAGATAGAAACCCAGCGAGGTGAAGAAGTGTGGCGGGGGGTGGGGGGGGGGGGGGGGGGGGGGGTCAGGTGGCTTAGCAGGTTAAGGCGTTGGCTCGCGGTCGGAAGGTTGTGAGATCGATTCCTGTGCCTACGTGACGTTGTGTCCTTGGGCAAGGCGCTTCACCCTACTTGCCTCAGGGGGGAGAATGCCCCTGCGCTTGACCGGAATATTCCATGTGGTTCTTCAGCCTGCTCCAGAAAACGACAGGGACACCGGTACGTTTTCGTACGCCTTCTGGGTGCGTCCGTCTCCTCTCCCTCCTCCCTCCTCCTCAGCCCGTCCAGGGCCTGGGCAACCTGCGCAAAGTTTCGTACCGTAGCGAAACGATCGAGCTTTCGAGCGTGATGGTGTGGTCCGTGTGGTCGGTTTGGTCTGTGCAAGCTCTCTCATAAAGCAGCATTGACAGGAGAGGCCATGAAGGCCTTCTTTATGAGAGCTGTGAATAGGTGTCAGCTCTAGCGCAGCACCCCAGCCTGCCCCAGCGCACACACACAAACCCACACACACATGCTAAAACAACACAGCAGGGCTATGTCAACGTGTCTCAGTGGCACTGTGACTCGCGGAAAAAAACCCGCCACTTTGTCGGTCTTCCGTCGAAAGGTTGGCTTGATAGATGTACTGTATATTCAGCTCCGGAGAGGCTGTGTTTCGTTACGACTGAAAATGAAGTCATTCTGACGTCTCACAGAGCCCAAAAACGAGGCACTTCGTCCGAGGCAGGTCTGTGTTAGCCGCTCCGCTGGCTTGTCATCGTCGAGGCACCCGGGGGAGGATGTGACACGGGAGCTCATTCCTCTGAGGGCGTGGCCTACAAAGGCTCTTTTAGACTGCACGGCTGAGGTAGCGCCACAGGCGCTCATTTGCATCAGGCTTGTGTAAGTGTGTGTGTGTCTCCTGTGTGTGTGTGTATGTGTGTTCATCACCTGTGTGTGTGTGTATATGTGTGTTCATCACCTGTGTGTGTGCGTGTGTGTCGCCTGTGAGTGTGTGTGTGTTTGTCACCTGTGTGTGTGTCACCCGTGTGTGTGTGTCACCTGTGTGTGTGTGTCACCTGTGTGTGTGTGTGTCACCTGTGTGTGTGTGTGTGTTCATCAACTGTGTGTGTGCGTGTGTGTGAACTGTTAGTGTATGTGTCACCTGTGTGTGTGTGTGTGTCACCTGTGTGTGTGTGTTTGTCACCTGTGTGTGTGTGCGTGTGTCACCTGTGTGCGTGTGTCACCTTTGTGTGTGTGTGTGTGTATCACCTGTGTGTGCGCGTGTCGTGTCACCTGTGCGTGTGTGTCACTGTGCGGTGTGTCACCTGTGTGTGTGTATCAGTTGTGTGTGTGTATCACTTGTGTGTGTGTATCACTTGTGTGTGTGTATCACTTGTGTGTGTGTATCACTTGCGTGCGCACGTGCGTGTCACCTGTGTGTAACTTTAACAGGAAGTGCATGGTGTTGGCAGTTCTCAGGCATGCCTGCTGCATTCCTGAGTCTAACTGGTACGCTAGGTTAGACCGAACACCCTGGAGCCTGGTA